>VFFE01008050.1:5161229-5289744 GCA_008921705.1 Burhinus oedicnemus
GCAAACCTAATCAGCCTGCTGGGGAGAGCTGAATTATTATAGATGTAAGACTGATTGAAATTAGTGATTCCCTCCACTTAATCCCAGTGTGAGAAAACAAGCCTTTGCATATATAAATACCAAGTTATCTCAAGCAAGTACAGAGCAATAATGACCTGAAATACCTGCGTTGTTCTGTCAGTACTGCATGAATTACTGAAATACTTCATAAACTGGTTGAATGCTGATTCCAAGTTCGTTTCAGATTGTCATTCTGGGTTTAGCTTTCTGTATGAATGAGTCATAACAATTACAACTTATTAGATTTCTTAGGGAAGATCTCAAGACTCTAGCCCCAACCAACTACATCTCATAGGCAGAAGTCTTAAATAAGCCTTTGCAGATCTGGCCAAGATCTTTTTGTGTATCTTTTTCACAGCAGCTGATGCTGAAAGAAGAGCCTCCAGGGACAAAGGCATCACAGATTCTCAGCCTTGGATCATGGCATCCTGGATCAGGGAGAGGTGAGGTGAGGTGAGAGGAGAGGAGAGGAGAGGAGAGGAGAGGAGAGGAGAGGAGAGCTACCTGAGAGTAGGGGAAAAAAAGGCCAGATAATACTTTGACAAATGAGATGTATTTTCCTAGACTTTTCAACAAACCAGTCAAAACAATCCAGTAAGTGATTATGTTTAGGAACTCATACAATATGGAAGGGATTCACAAGGCCAAGGAATGGAAAACAGAGTACTTGATTTATGAAAATGAAAAAAAAAAGACATAGGACACTGTAGACTTAATTTTGTTATATTGAACCTTATTATTAGCCAATAATCTGTAAGCACATAGAAGATAAACATGGCTTTGTCCAGACAAAATGATCTCAACCCTATCTATTTTCTTTCTTTGTCAGAGTAATTGGAATAAGCTGGTAGAGATAATGATGATTTATCTTGACCTTTGTAAAGATTTTTATGCTGTCATATATGACACTCCCAAGCAAATCAAGGGAATATGAACTAGATTAAATAATTACATCGTAGATGAACAACTGGTTGAAAAACAATACTCAAAGAGAATATATCAATAGCACTCTATAAAACTGGGAGTCAAATTGAATCATATACAATATTTTTTATGACCTGGATTAAGAACTGGAAAGTGCAGTTACAAAATTGGTGAATGTCGAAACTAAGTGGGAGGATTACAGACACTTTGAAGAATAAAATAAAATAAAACATTAAAATCTGCAATTAATGAGATTAAACCCAAGGGAAAAAAGTAGAAAGTGATACATACAGAAAGGAGAAATCAAATACATACAGGCAAAAAGAGCAGTAACTGGAAAGAATGCTGTACTGGAGAAAACATCTTCAGCACCACAGACTGAATGTAAGGCAGAAACGTGCTGATGTTTCAAAAAGAGAAACTCTTAATCCAAGATGCAGAAAAAGGATTGTTGGATGGGAGATTTGGGAGATAATTATTCTGGTCTATCTACTACTGGTGGAATACTTTATCTAGTTTTGGGCACCACGCTTTAAGAAAACTAAGCTTGGAGAGAGTCCAGGAGAGAGTGACAAGAGTGATTAGAGGTTTAGAAAGCATGGTGTATGAAGAAAGGTTGAAAGAATTTGGTTTGTTTAGTCTATGAGAAAACAGACTGAGAGAGAGACATGGTAGCAGCCTTTCAATATGTAAAAGTTTGTTACAGAAAGACTAAAATGACTTGTTCTTCATGTCCACTATATGTAGGTTCAGAAATAATTGGAACTATTTTCTGCAAAGATGATTTGGGTCATACGTTAGATATGACTTTGTAACTGAGATTCTTAAGCAATGGAGTACACAAACGAAGAAATTTATGCAATCCTAGTTGATGTTTTTCATATCAAGTAAACCAAACATTTATGTACTGTTTAGGCGTGTTAGGTCCTCTCTCAGGGCAGGGGGAGGATTAGATGGTCTCCTTACAACCCTATTTTTCCATTATCCACAGTTCCTTATTCTGAATATTTTGTACCTATTACGTAGAAGCATGAATGAAATGTGAGCAAACTAGTAAAAACCACTGTCTCTTATTACTCTCTATTTTTATGACCTTACTCTCAATTTAGCTTATTCTAGAACAGCCAGGCACATTTTTTTCAGAATAATTTTATAATAGTTCTCTCATGACTCATAATAGTAATCAGCTCTCCATAAACCTCTTCTCTACCTACTATCTTTGGTTTGAGATGGATAACCACAGCTGAATACAGTGTTCCAGTTGAGGATGTACTACTTGTTTACATAATGACCTGATAGAACTTGTTAGCATAATTGTCTATCCTATTCTTTATTCAGTCTTAATATGATTTCCTTCTTTGACCATTGTTGACACTGAGCTGACTTTTCTTAGGATGCCCATTCACATAGACTGCATGGTGCTCTAAACTTATCTTTTTATGTGCTGGTTATTCTGAATGATGTTGTGTCATCTGAACATTTTGTCACATTGTTGTTCATCATTTCTGCCCATCATTCATATATATTAAGAAACATATATATGTTAAGAAGTCCTAGTTTACAATGTTTATGTTCTCCAATCTTAATCCATTGCCAGCATAAAACTATCCCATTAATATCCTCTGCATTTTTGTTACACGCAACAAATGCTTATAAAGTCACTCCATAGTCTTTATTTTGCCTTAACCTCTTACATTGAAGGTCACACAGTACAAGTAACTCCACATTTCACTTGGGAACAGGTGAATGGCTTTTACTTAATGGAAAAGAACGGGGTCTTAGGGAAGCTATTTTAGATGTCTGCTTTAGGTGACATGAACTAGTTGCCTGTTACACTCCACTGAATATAAGGACAGTCTGACTGGCTCAGATGTGGAGTTTCAATATGTTGGCCAGGCAAATTCTCCTAAAAGTGTATGTGGATCTTGGAAGAATCACACTGTTTCATTGTGACTGAGAAGTATTTTTTGGAAAACTTTAGCTGCTAAGACTTCAGAGGCTGAAATTATTACATCTAGTAACTGCTTCAGCATGAGCACACATTGTTCTGTATCATAGAAAACCAAATAAATATCAGAAATGTATTTGTGGTGGAATCCACAAGAGGACTACAATGGCATTGACTCCTTACATGGGTGACGTAGCATGGACTTCCTCAGTATACGGCACATAGGGGGGATGACCCGTCAAAACTGTAAGGACATCAATAGCAGAGCATTCTCAGAGATCATCAGTCCTGTATAAACTCTGAGATGCTGTTCAGCATGAAGGGAAATCACACAGCTCCACAGACAAGCTGAAACTACCATCTTCTACAAAGCAGTGCTTGAATACCAGAAGGACATTGTGAGATTCTCCGTTGACACACTATGTAAAAAAAAAGGCCTGATGACCATTTCTTAAGTCCAGAAAGATTATTCTCAATCAGAAGACAGTGGATGCTACACACAGCAGGAGAGCTTGCTGAGAGGTGAAGGCAGAGGTTGCATATACTGAGCAGTGGGGACACTGGACTCTTCACAAATTGAGCATGAAAACCCAACAACAGCAGCAAAACCTGGGAAAAGATACTCTGTAGCTGAAGCCTAATGGAAGAGAAATAACATAGACTCATAAAATCATAGAATAGCCCAGGTTGGAAGGGACCTCGAAAGACCATCTCATCCAGCCTTTTATGGGAAAGGGAGCCTAGATGAGACGACATTTCCTTTACAAATGAGCCAGGATGTCTACCCTTACGACTGGGCAGATTTGTTGTTAGATGACAAGAGCCAGGATGAAGCATATGTTGTTGGCTGAGATAGGTAAAGACCTGCAAAAATCCTCTTGAGTTCCCCAGCCCATCCAGATTCAACTTCTTCATGTATGACTGCATGAGGAGGTCAAGAAAAAAAGAAGACATTAGTAGACTGACAATGTATGTAATATCACTAGAAGAAGTCTTTCAGTACCATCAAGACCAGCCTTATCTCTGGATTCCCTTACCACTTCCAGGGCTGACAGTAATTCGACAAGTAAAAAGAAGGAGACAATTCTGCTTCTGGGCTTGCTCATTCGCTGAAAGTCAGTAATGAAAGTGACCAAACTGGAGCTATGATTCAACCGTGGTATAGATGGTTTCTAGGCAACTTCTTATAGAGCAGTAAAGCTTTGTTCATGTCATTCACTTGAAAGGAGTCAGCCACTTGAGACAGCTACAAGCAGAGATGTCAGGTTTTGGAAAATAAAATCCATGAAATTCTGCAACCCAAGATCACAGAATTAGTACTGGTTGGGATGAGTGCGTCTGGTTAACCTAGATTTTTGCAGTCACCAAGCCGATAGGGATTATTACACTGTTTTATGTTTAAGACTAAAACCCCAGGATTTTCTCTGCATAATTATCACTGGCTGCAGAATCATCTCCTTGATGTTGAATCAAAAAACTTTAAAAAATAAAAACAGCTACCATACATTCATCGCTGTGATCTTTTAAAACATGCACCAGGTACGAGCTGATAAAAATACTCTTCTGAATCTTCAGGGAGCCTGAAATTTTATCTGTAACAGAGATGTAACCAAACTGGTTCATTCAGTTGGATTGTCCATTGTGAAACTTAAAGATAATAGAAGTGCCACAATTGTTAACTATTTAAGTGCTGATCAAGTGGAAGAATATTTCTGTGACTGTTCCACAACCCCAGCCCTCTACCATTTTTCATTTGTGTCCTTGTTTGTTCCTTAGAGCTCTCAAAATCCCATCTTTCATCTTTCCCTATCTCTGCCCAAGGCAATTTCCACAATGCAGTTCTGTGCACACCTCCCAAAATCTGTAGTACTCTGAAGATGTCTGGTTAGAGTCAGATAAATGAGATGTCTCAACAGCAAATGAAGAAAACAGTAGGAAATTTAAAATTTCATTTATGTTTTCAAAAGTTTCTGGCTGTTTACCTTAATTTGCCAAACTGTGACTGTCATAACTGCTGAGCAGTAGCTCAGTCTGAAACAAATGGGATCACTGAAACCAGTGAGAAGGAGTGTGGCTCTGCCATGGGCAGAAGTGTCACTGTCTGGTCCAGACGATGTTGCCTAAATTAGAAGAACTGGTTGCACACACAAGAATGCGTCTCAGCGGTTTTTCAATGATTGTAACTGCAAGCCCCATCTTTGGTTGGGATTTATCTATGGTAGATGTTACCATACTAAGGACAGACCTTTAGTGTAAACTGCAGCATAATGCAGAGATAACCAGGTTAGCCTGGCTACCAGAAGCAGTACAGATATGTTTGCGTATAGGCTCACAGTAGGATAGGCGCTAGTTATCCTTCCTGTTTAAAGCTAGCTCAGTTATCTCTCCCATGCACTGCTGTCTGCAGTGTGACTTGCCCTTAAAACAGTTCTTATTCCAGGAAGAAATGAGTATTATTAGCATGGTCACACAGGAACCATGTGGTAGAATAAGGAACTGACTCCTAAACTCTCAAGCTCTGCTGTTTGGTTAGAATACCAGACTGCCGTGTGCTTTTTGGGGAGCCTGGCTCTGACGGTGCACTCAGCACCCATTTGACAGCCCACATCCAGGCTGCTGCCTGGTGCCCGGGCACAGGCAGGGCACCTTCCCTGCCCGGCCCCGAGTCCCCCCAGCCCGACTGAGCTGCAGACAGAGTTCCTTGTCTCACTTCCAGGGCTCTTTACCAGGGCTCTGGGCACCATGAGGGTGATTTCCAGCCCTGGGTTAAAGGATTCTTGCATCCAAAGAGACAGGGACCTTACTGTCAGCTAGCTGAATCAAAATCAGTCATGACACAAGCCATGCTAATGTAAAAACAAGTAAGGTATTTATGTACAAGATTTGAATTTAAAAAAATGTTCATAAAGAAGGTGTAGAGAAAAGAAGGGAGCTATGCTTATTTTAAAGGCTTTCTTCATAGTCTGTTGACAAGCTGACAAGCAGTTTATAGGCTAATTTTACCACATGGCTGTGAACTAGAACTCATAAGAACTTTTTGTCCTTAATTTTGTAGTCATGGAAGAAATTCTTTGTTTGCAGGAAGACACTTGTTTTAAAACCTAATTCCTACACCTTTGGTTCACTCATTGGGAAAATTCCCTTCCTTCAGGAATAATTATATGAAAACCAAAGTACAACATCCTTGGCAGAAGAGGTTTCCACTGCCATGTTTACATTTTGTATGAAACAAGCCATGTGACAATCATACCTTATACAGGCAAATTAGCCACTAAGTTCCACACCACCCCTGGTTTGAGACCAGGGAAAGTCATGAACAAATTATTTCAGGTGAAAAAGAGTTAGGAATTATAACCTGATCATTAAGGGGTACCTTGCAACAAACTGTCTTTCTTTGGACTCTATTAGAAAAGTTGTATTCCGAAATTACTTCATATTTGCCTGCTATAGCTATGTCTGCTACCACAAGGTTCTGTGAGAAACAGGAAATTTTTGAAATGAGTTATTGACCTAATTTTCTAGAAAGTGCATGGATATTTACCTAATTCCCTGGGAAAACATTAATTCCCTCAAAGTTCTTCTTAATTTCCACACCTACAGTTTTCTGTATGGCTTCCTTCAGTAATGTATTAGCGAATAACAGGATAGTAATGGTGCTTGATATGTGCATTTATCCACAATAGTTTTGAGACTATTAACCCAATCAAACTCCTAAATTATCTATTGGCCTAAGTACTTGGGAAATATTCTGAAATGCTGTAGAATCAGGAGGTTTTCCACGTCTGAATATTTTCACCATGAGAGTCATTAGACTGTGATTCCAAACCAACATGCACACAAAGCCATTGTAAATCATTCCTTTCTCTTTGGACTCTGCAAGGAACATGCCAAGGCTCTTGCCATATTTACGTTGAGATGAAAAACCATGAGAAAGAATTAACTTAAAAAAAAAAGGATATATATTAACACTGTGCCCTATAGCCAGTAGATTTTATAAATATAAAAAGAAATTATAATTAAAGACAAAGAAGGTTTTTCACCAGAGTTGAACTTGTTTCTGACTTATGCTGCTTGGCTGAGAAATTCCCCCAACCCTGTCGCTCTCCTTGCTGTGTTCACACACTGCAGAAATCACAGCGAACATGCTGCCAAAGCAGATTGTGGTAGTTTCTTTCCTCATCAAACTATAAAACTGTTGCATTTATCTGTAAAAAAATGTTAGAGCTACTTTCAGACTCCTGAAGAAACAGTATTCCTCCAGTTTCCTTTGAGTATCATTATGCCAGAACATAGTAATGTCTAACTTAGGCAAACTGCCAGCCTCTAGTCCAGGGTAGAAATACAGCTAATCAGGCTTTAAAATACAAAATGTATGACACTGAATAGATCTCCCAGCATATCTGTGGGTTAAACAACAAGACAGATAGTGGTTTGCCCTGAGGAAAAGGCTAGTAAGACAAACAGCCCCTGCAAAATTTGGCTGCAGTTAAGCTGTTTTATTTTAGACACCAACCTAGAATTGGTTCGGTTTGTGTCACTAGAGAACCTGGGAACACTGACATTCTAATAAAGTCTTCTGGTTTCGCCTTTTCTGGGGGTTATGAGATCTCTTGTGTGGCATGCTCATCTCTAAAACATCTTTAAGATCAAGCTATAACTTATGGCAAAGACGACTTTGGTTAGTACCTGGGAATGAAGCTCAAGAAATCTGTGTCCAGTTGCTAGTGCTGCACAGCTCTCCTGTTGCCCAGAGAGTCCATAGCATGGATGACCTCTCGCTGAGTCCGGTGCTAACCAGGACACTCCAGCTAGAAGCTGGTCTTGCTGGTGTGCATTGAGTGAAAAATAACAGACTGAGGCATGCGTGTGCCACTTTGAGAGCCTGCCTTATGAGGCACAGCCTTTAAGTCTCCAGCCTGTTGCAATAAATATTGGCTGATGGCTGACTGATTAGCAGATTGGTAGCGTGTTCTAATGATCTTTCGACCCTCCAGCATTTTTGAGAAGGTCCCTAAATGTATCTTTGCCTTTTTCCTAGCATGGCTTACAAATGACTTATAGTGGGTTAAGTAACAGAGCCCAATATTTCTACCTTCTGCTGGAAGACCCATGCCAAATCTGATCCACTGCAACACTGAGAAAATTTGATGGCATATTCTGTGCCTTTGCAGGAGATGGAAAAAAATTATTTGCCTCCTCTCTAGTTTCTGCAGGGTGATTGATAGCCTGATTAAACCAGGCTGACTCCATTTGGTTACAGAACTGAGGTTTTGTTACTGTGAAAAAAAAATCCTGTTACAGTGCTTTGCAGTTTAAAAAAAAAATCACGTGGATTTAGACAGAAATATCTGCCTCCATGGAGACAGAGCAATGTTTGGAGAGGACAAATGTTAGTTCTCAGTTTGAGTATTGCTACTTCCAGAAGTTCAGGAGAGTAAGGCCCTCACAACACGGAGAACTACACCTATATCCTTTGTGGTGAAGGCAAAGGCAGTCTTAGGGAGCTAAGATCTACTTCTGGTAGATATGAAACAAATTTATAACTATCTTCAATTAGGCTACATGCTAGATCTGTGCTTATAAAAGGCCTATTGAAATATATAATAACTGCATGTTTGAATGATAAAGCGATCATGTTTTGTTAGTGAGTTCAGAATTTGAAGAGGTAGGTCTGTATTTCAAGGAGGTTTACATAGGGACTGGGTTAATCAAAAGAAATAATTATACCTAAGCAAATAATAAATACCACTTTAGTTGAGACTTAGAGGTTAGCAATCATGGAGTGCAGATGGCAGATCTCTGGGTGAATTAAAAAGAAACTTTTGCTTTATTTCTAGAACTTGTTCACATTTTCAGCATTTCAGTCCATCGTATACAGCCACAGAATTAGGGAATGCCTTTATATTGCCTCACAGGTTTCTGTTTTAGTCTCACAGGATCTCAATTTCTTTTTGCTGTTTACTTTATGCATCCCAAGATTAATTGTAAAAGCATTTTCACAAAGAGCATTGGTTTTTACTTGCTAGCAGAAACCTTACTAACTGTACTTTACTGAAAATTGTACATGAAGTATGTGTTTGTTATTGCCTAAGTGAATTGCATGAGTTTTACATCACTTCAGTAATTATGCCAAGCTGATGAGTGTAATGTGAATAATCCAGCAATTGTTTTTGTATTGTGCCAGTGTATAAGGACACTGCCCTAACCACTGCATCTTGATTTAACAAAGGTTATTTTTTTTTAATAAGGCATACTAATCCTACTGTATTGGTAGCTCTGTCCCTTTTTTGAGTTGAGCTCTGCTATCCCACAAATTGGATGGAAATCTCATTAGTGGAGCTATAATGAGCTGGCAATGAAACCCCTTCAAGCTTGCGTGCTTACGGCCATTTGCCTGTTTGTCTTACTCTTCATCATGAGCCTGAAATTGCCCATTAGGATTGCAGTGAAGAGCAAGTCTGACTGGAGCTGTGATGCTGACGGAGCCACCAAACAGGCAGAAATCTGTCAAAACCAAAGCAGGCCGCAGGGTATTATTTACGGGAGGCTGCACCTGTGTGCATGTGTATATGCTTGTTCGTCCTGAGGTCAAACTATAGGGGAAAAAAAAAAAAAAGAGAAAATAGAGATAGAATAGAGGGACAGAATTAGGAGGGAAAAGGGAGCAAAGACAGTGTTTTATTAGAACTTTTAAGTGTGAGCCAGAAGCATTTTATTTTACCTGAAATTAATAAGATGTCAATGAAAGGAACTTCTACCAAGCTTTTGCAGTGAAGTGTCATGAATGCCAGCGTTCATGTCAGAATAAGGAGAGTCCCAAGGTGGTTGTGCAGACTTTTGAATCAAATCTATTTAAATCTCACTCCAACACAGAAGAAAAGAAGTGGAAGCTCTGGTGAAATCACGGCCGCTCAAATGGCAGCTGTTTCTGTTGCCTACCAGAGAGATAATATTTAAAAAGTTAATATCCAGGATGTTGGAGACTTCAGAAAAACTGAATTCCAGAAGCCTCAATGTTGCCAAAGTCTAACAGGAAATTGAGTAAAGTATTCTAAAAGCCCAGCCTGTCACAGGTACAATGAAGTCGCACATAGTCTCTACAATAGACTATCAGCATATTTTAGTGTGTCGTACATAGTCAACAAATATACTAGAAAACCGAGTTGCCGGTAAGCCATTACAGAAAGCCAAGAAGCTTTTACACTGTTATTTAAAAGAACCCATTGTGACATACATTTGTAACTGCAATCCAGCTACTACTTGAATGGAGATTTAACCAGGCATGGAAGATCAGTCAAAACTCTCACTCTGTTTATGAGGAAGATTCAGCCTTAAAGAATCTTAAGAATATTCTGTTGGCACTCTCTTAAATGACAAACAAATATAAAAACATCCTTCTCAAATTAAGATCTTCCAAATAGAAAGTGAAAAGTGTTTTAGAAAAGCTCTGAAATTTTGCTAGCATTTAACAACAAAAGAAACCCGCCAAATATAGATGGGAGACAAAACCAGGATGGAGTCTTTCTCAGAAAAAAAGTATGTTCAATAAGATGCACTGTTTAGACCGTAAAACTGCATGTCTTAATTTTCCTGCTTTTATACTTTTATTTTATAAATGTGTTTCCTGCTTTGAAATCAGGAATTTAACTCTTTGCTCTGTTAAACTAAAATTTGTTAAAAATGAAGTCAAGAAAACCTGATTGGCATAGAGCTTTTAATTAATTCTGTGTACCCAAACAATTAAACTTGCATTGCAGCCAAGTTTCTAAGATTTCTATGTCCCAAATGAAGTTCAGCAATCTTTTAAAATGGTGAATGTTACAAGTTAAAACACAGTTCACATTAAGCACCAAGGTAAGAAACACAGTCATGTATCAAACCAAAGAAGGTCAACCTGATGACAGCTATAAAACACCCAAGGTGGGATCCATTGTACTTAAAATTAACTATCTAAGAGTTAGAAATATAATCTAAGCTAGTTTTACAGACTTCTGTTCTCAATAAAGAGACAGGAAACTCCAGAGAGTGATTCATCACACTCTACAGTGAAAAGTCTCAGTTCATTGTCTACAGATGGAGCCTAGATGACAAGTATAAGCTTTGAGAAAGATATAATACAATATTAAAATTGAACAGCTGAGTTTGTTACTGGCCCACAGCCATCTGCCCAAATTTCTGAAAAATATTCTGTCCTTAAGGAAGAAACATCTCATCTAAACATGAAATAGCTCCTGAATCACTGCAGCTTTCAAACCTGTACAGGACCCAGTGGTTCAGGAGTAAATTCGTGTGTGTATTAGGTGTTTCTGTCTTGGGTTGGCTATATGTGCCACAGATGCAAAGTGGACTTTCCTTCTGCTGTCCACTTTTTAAATGTTGTTCTGTTTTTATCACAGCCCTCAAGGTAGACACTGGCTTTCAGACAACTGAAGTTAGGTAACTGAAGTTATCAATCTCCCACATAGGGGCCTACTGTGCTAACTATAAAGTATAATTGATCTTGTGTGAGATTTGTTAGATGGAAAGAGAATTAGTGTACAGTAATATAGTGGAAGAGTTATGATTTGCACTACAGACCTTGGAGACTCAATATAACTTACTAAGTTTTGCTAGTGAGTAAAAAAGCAAAACGAAAAAAAAGACAATTTGAAGTCCAAGATGTATTTCAAGATGTGGGTTTTTTTCTCATTTATTATAACATTGCATGGAATGCATTCTGGAAAAATAATGAAGTCTTAATAAAAGGAAACTTTACTGCAGCACTTCACTTTTAAATCTTTCTTAAATTGAAGAAAATCACAGAAATTTTGCTGATTACAGATCATACGTATTAGTCATTATAAATTAACTGCTTTCCTTTCTGCAAGTTTTGTTAATCATAAAATAATGACTCAGTGAGCTTTGAATCCGTATTGATTCCCCACAGCTGGACCCAATCAAGAAGTCTGCAACTTCTACAGTATTGTGCTACTTTATTGGGTCATGTCTCTCAAAGGAGACTCATAGTCAGCTGCTTTGTGCCATACTGTGCTCCGTGTGTATGTGTGTACCACTAGATGCGTATAGCTTTAACTTTACCTGCATTAGCTAAACAGCGTGTAGGAAGACACAGAACCATGACCAACGGTATCATTTTCCTCTAGATGAAATAATTTCTTCTCAAGTTGTATAAGAGACAGGACCATCTGATAATGATGCTGGAGAAGAGAAATGAGAACAGTAGCCACTATTGATCAAAACCAGTGTACTGTCAAGATCACTGTTTTAACAAAATTCGCTCTAGCAATGGTATAGACTAAGCGCGCTGGCACTGAAACAGCTATAGAAGACATATACTGAAGGACCTGAATGCTAAGATACAACACTGGAAAAAGCAGGAATGAGGACAAGGATCACATTTAATTTCTTATGCTGTGCTCCACACTAACAATGCTGCATCTCAGCTCTGTCAGAGGGAACCTGTCTGTTTGTGCAAATCCAAACTGCTGCAGTCAGTCCCCTTTTTTGTCTATAAAGAAACATATAGTCTGCCATGTGAAATGATGATGATTGATTTTCCTTGGAAGCTCTTTATTGGTTGTTTACTAGAAATGCAGTACATGCACCAACATTATGTCCAGTGGGCAAGTGGGCAAATGAGTTTCACCACTGTGACAGCAATGCAACACAACAGTCAATCCCAAAGGAAAGTTGGTAAGGGCAACAGCTTGATAATGGGACTTTTCCATACACTTTTTTTTTTCCTCTTCTTTTTTTTTTTTTGGTAGATAACAGGATTTTTTTTGTTGCTAAGGAGCTCCAAACTCAGAATTATTTTTTTTTCTGAGTAACTAATACTCAAAGTAACTCATCCCATTTTGTCATGGGTTACTCCACCCTCTTCTGCATGTTGTTCACATCATGTAATAATAACTATTCGTGGGTTATGTGAAGTTACATTCAGTTTTACACAACTTTCTTAACATACAGACAGTGAGTAAGGTGCTTAGGTAGCTCCATGTGGCACCAGATTTTGCTAACAAACAACAGATAGCAGTTTTAACATGATTTTTTTTTTTTTTGGAAGGAAGAAGATATCACCTTTGAACAATATGCTACAGAGCTTGTAATCATCATTGGTTTTATGTGGGTATTTTATCCTTGTGATATTCTCTTGTTTATTCTCTAGTTTCTTGGAATAATTAAGATACCAAAATTTTTTATTATTATTATTATTTCATATCACATTCTAATGGATTGCTGTCATTGTTTATAAATTGGCAATGTTTCACCTCCAGCTAAAAACCAGATCTTTAGGGTCAGGGTGTGGTCAAAATGTGAAAGATGTCAGGGAAAGAAACAGCCGGGTTCCCAGGGACTCTAGTTACTGACAGAAATGTTCAGGTCATTGTTCAAGTCGTTGACAGATTGTCTAGGGGGTTTTGGCTGAGCCACAGAAGAAGCTGTAAAAATCAGTACTCTTCTGATCATTCTCCTTCTTGTCCTTTTCAGTTCTCTCCTGAAGGCTTATATTCAAAGTGGTTGCGCTGAAATATTAGAATTGTACTTCCCTTTCTGTCTTATGTTAAGCTTATGAGCACGCGGTGTTGACAATGGTGATGATGATCTTGAAGTCTCTGGAATCCGTTTTTCTGCTTTTTACTGATCTATCCAGATACAAGTTCCCAAAGGTTCTTTCCTTTTTCTTTCATCTGCCAGTAGATCAGGCTTCTGATTTCATTGTTTGTGATGTCTATGAAGGGAATATTGGCCACACAGACCACAGTGAAGGGCAATGTTGATGCTATCTGTGGTTTACACATTGTGCCAAATGTATTATGGCATTATGTTTTATAGTCTTTCATGTGTGTTATCCCTCCTCCCTTTGTGTGTGAAGAGGCAGTACGCAACTGCAGCCAGGACTGCAGTGAATGGTTTTAGCTGAGCTATCTTACCCAGAAGAGTACTTATTGACATTTTAATGTCTCTTCACCCATTTCCTGTATCAAGGCCTCCTGCCTCTAAAACTGATTTTCTTCCCACGATTGGATTTCTTTCCTGCGTTTTCCACAATTACTCCCTTACCCAATAACTTTAAAGCTTGTCTGAGAAATAACACTCTAAACAAAAGTTTTTCAGACTTTTTTCAGCTTTCCTCCTGAGTATATTTAGTATTTCAGCATCTGGTTTTGGATGTAATGCTCTTTATAGAGTAAGTCACTTTTTTGGTTATTCTTCCAGATGCCTCAGTTCTATTAAAGTAAGTCCCTGCAAATATAGTCAGGATTGGGCATGGAATTATTTGCCTTGAAGAGAGGATGTTTCTGCTAATTTGCCACTTAAGGAGTAAGTTTTCTCTGAGGGATAACAGGGCTTCCTCTGGTGTTAAACGTAAATAATTTCTTGCAATTTGTCTGAGCTGCATGGAAAGACTTGATGATCTTCATGAGGTTAGGATAACTTTACCTGACCTAATAATCATCTGAGATTATTTATACATGGGGTGCTTATTAGTACTTTTTTGCAAGATATATTAAATTTTCTTTCAAATTTTCCTTTGAAGGCTGAATAATGGCAAGTTGTAAATTACGAAAATTGGGATGATAACAAGTCCCCCAGGAAATTTCCTCAGGGGTTATGGACTGGGTATAAGTTGCAATCTTGGAGGGCAAGATCTGTCTTTGAGATATTGTTATTTAAATTTGCAAGAATTATGTTATTGTAGTGCTATACATTCTTAATGCTTTTGTTGTTCATGTATGAGGGACAAAACCAAAGACCTCATATTCTTTGCGTATTGTCCTGAGATTTTCTGGCTTTGGCAGTCTTCATAACCAACATGTCAATCAGAAGTTGATCCCCAGAAATACTAGTATTTCTTTTGCATCCTTTTTATTCCCATGTGAAATTTGCATTGGTAACCATACTGTAGTAGATTTACTGTGATATGATCAATGTTAGCAGTTTGCACATGGTTGAGAGACATGTGATTATTTAGGAATTGGGAACTACTTGAAGGCCCCTGCTTTTGTTTTCCATAATTAACACTACTCTGACATGCATCTTAATTATTACTCCTGAGAGAACTGCCTGGAGTTTTGTGCTAGTCTTGGGTGCAGAAATACAAAGTACTGAAGCCAAAAACTACAGATAACATCTGGTCTGCCGTTTTTTTCCTTCAGGGAATCTCTTGACCATTTCTGCTGCTAATTTTAGTTTTATTTGTTGTTAAACCTCTGTTCCAGCATCTTTAATCCACCTGGGTATTGCTTTTCTGTTTAATAATGTTGTTTGAGATTTTTTTGCACAACTTTATGGACTCCAGAAAATTTCTAGAGATTCCTCCAGAAAGTTTCTGGAGATTCCTTCTAATAAAGTCTTTTGTTTGAAGTTGAATGGGTTTACTGTCTGCATGCCTCCTTTGTGATATTTTATCTTTTCATATATTTTAACCTGCAGATAAGGAGGGCATGGATCACTTGCTCACTGTTGGATAAATGATAAATATTAATAGTAACCTGAGTACAACAAATTCAGATAAAGATAAAAAGAAAATATTTTTTCTGGTTTTGCAACACTAAAAGATAGGTTTTGGGCCATCGCAGATTTTTTAATGTACTTGAACTGTAAAAAATTACTTCATTCCCGAGACTGTGTTTGACCTTGTTCACTAGAAAGGTGGGGTTTTTGTTGTTGTCAGTGGTTTTCTTCTTCCACCAAATGTTACCTTCATCTTACCTGAACTTATGTCTGGACAATTTTCTTTTGGGTTTTTCATTTTTTGTGGTTTGTTGTTTTTGGGGGTTTTTTGGTAATTCTCCTTCAGATACTCTGCTGGAGAAATACTATTATCTGAAATCCTTTTGTTGAAGAAGAGGTGTTCTTGGGAATCATCCACCGGCTGGAAATTTGGCCATCCTGCCAGTTTTACACAGGAATAAGAAAGGTAAAAAGATTAAAATCTCAAGAATGAAGAACAATTACCTATTGTTATCTCTGGAGTCTTTCAGAGAAGCCAAGGTAAAGTCAGTATAGCATTCATTTATTCACAGAGAGAGAAGCCTCAGAAATTTGTGATCCATGGTAGCAAAAGCAATTGATAAAAAAAACAACATTAATGCCTGCATTGATCAGTAATGTCTGTGACACCTTAATCATGGCTATAAGATTAGCTATTGTTACAAGGGCACGTAGTGATAGGACAAGCGGTAATGGCTTCAAACTGGAAGAGAGTAGATTTAGATTAGATATTAGGAAGAAATTTTTCACTATGAGGGTGGTGAGGCACTGGAACAGGTTGCCCAGGGAAACTGTGGAGGCTTCATCCCTGAAAATGTTCAAGACCAGGCTGGACGGGGCTTTGAGCCACCAGGTCTAGTGGGAGGCCACATTGCCCATGGCAGTGGAATTGGAACTAGGTGATTTTTAAGGTCCCTTCCAACCTAAACCATTCTATAATTCTAAGAGTCTATGATCTCTATGTCTCATTCATTTCAGTAGTCTACCTGGGAAGATTTGAAATATGGATAGCAAGAAATTATATGCCGCAGGAGTGGGATCACCATTACTTTTCAAAATGAGTGTGGCCAAGTAGCAAAGGTAAAAGTTGTAGTGATTATTTCCCAAATGTATTTTAATTGGTAATAAATTAATCTCTTTTCCCCACGTCCAGTCCTGTTTCGCCTATGACAATAACTGGTATATGATCTTCCTGTCTTTATTTCAACTTACAAGCTTTCTCATCCTATTTTCTCCCCCTGACCCACTGTGGAGGGGAGGGAGTGAGCAGTTGGGTGGGAGAGTGACTGCTAGCCAAGGTTAACTCACTACATTTCATCATAGGCTGGTTTATTGCCCTGCTTACCGAGGCTCATAGCGTAGGTGCATCTTTGCACTCTTGTTTGGTGAGTGTGGTTTTGAAGAGAATCCCCTGACCATGCCCAAGGGTGACATTGCAGAGAGGTCTCAGAACATGCAAGATGGATTCCCTTTGGAGGAAAATAACCAGAAGAAGCTCTAAAAGGACTGCTCCTAGTGTGGGCCAGCCACTAAATGGTGTTCTGGCTGCAGGAAAGGCTGGAACTAGCTCATCGTGAAACACATCATGGATATCGTGCCTGACAAAACCCCTTTGTTATACAGATTCGTTCCTGTAGTGATACCTGCTAATGTAGGCAAAGCCCATGGCCTTCTTGAAGATGACTTTCATTAATGATAAGGAGCACGGACTAATTAAGTAAAAGACAAGATGGATTTGCTTTGGTGTTTCATAATTTCTGTATGCACCTATAGTGCTGTAGGAACAGTCCCTGACCTACAGACCACATGGTACAAAATATTTCCCACACTGATCTAGGCTAACTGTGCCCCAGCCATGATATGCAACACTTGGTCCAGATATTTTCAGGACATAGGAACACCTCTGAAATATACCCTATAATATGATTGTATTCTCAGTTTGAAGTGATTAAGATGTAACAGCTCCATCATGGCCTATGACAGCAGCATGCTGAGGATGTGATGTACGCTATGGGCAGTGGCGAGACATGAAGCAGGCAGAGTACTTGTAGGTATAAAGTTTGCAGACGCAGACTTGCACTTCAGTACCTTCTCCTTTCATCCTAGAGCAAACAACACACAAGACCACATCTGAGTTTCACCTCAGAGGGAAACAATTGGGAGAAAAAAGCCTAGGGGCAATCCGGAGCGTGTGCAGTTTGGACAACCAGTGGAGCAGAACCTGAGAAAAATACATGGAGAGTAGATGCACTTTCTGCTGAAGAGCAGACCACTCGTCAAGAGAAGAGCATGTAGTTTCTATCAAGAAACCAAATGTTGCTAGCTATGCAAATAGTTTCATTCTATTTCTGTAGATTCATACCAAGATGAAATTACGTACATTTATTACATGTATGGTGTTCTCCTTTAATATAACTAAATGGTTACCACCAAGGGGATTACAAAGAGGTGTCATTATCAGTCCTTTCATGTTGGGTTCATTTTTCTCACTGTTAAGCAAAAGAGTCTAAATTTCCCTTCAAGGATAACCTTGGTTTATAGGTAGGCAAAGACAGTCAGGGTAAACAGACAGACGTATTGCCACCTTCTGGAACACCTCAGCCAAGCGGGATTTAAACAGGAATTAAAGTACAGGAGAAGGAAAGTGTCTGCAAAACTCTGTGTGCCATAACTCTTGCCAAGACCAGCATTTAAGACTTTCACTGATGACATTCAGGTTCAGATTCAGCGAAGTGGCTCTGAACTTCCCATTAAACCCGGGCCCTGGGTCTTCATCTCTTTCTGTTAATTAGTCTTAGTCTCTGAAGAATTATGATGTCTTGTGATGCCAGCACAGCTCTGAAAGGTCTAAGTTTGTCAGTTAGCATCGCTATCTCCTGTTTGCAGGGTTTTATCAGTCCTCCAACACACTCATCGCAGGGAAGGATAGCATCCTTCATCAGGATGTTCTGGAATCCACGTCCCTCGGTGTCCTGCTATTTGGTTATTTTTAAAGTGTCTGAATGAAAAGAATTAATCACTTGTACTTCTACAAGTGTTTAAAAAATGTCACTCCTTTACCAGGAATATTATTGAGTATTACGTCGCAAGTGGTATGAGTGACTCCAGGAACAAAACTTGAGATTCAGGACAGGATTGCCAAGGTGCATGAATCATTCACTTAAGTTCAGAGCAAATTCACAAAGCAATTCTCAGAGGATTAATCATTTTAGTAGAAAGTATATGAAGCACAGCAGTTGGCAGCTGGGGTTTTTTTTGTTTATATGGTTGGCTTCATACGGAATTTTCATTTTTTGGGCAGGGGCAGTGAGGATTTATGGATGTTTCAATTTGCAATGGATGACTTGAAACATAATCTTTGTTCTGATCATTCCTGAGGTTTATTTTCATTTAGACGTATTCAGTTCAGTGTGAAGTGTTGATGCTTTCATACATTTATTTTTCAGGTTACACATGATGTTTGCTGTATATGCTATGAGGGCTTATATTTAGGTTTAGACATATGCACCAACCTTGGAGAACTGAACTTGCTCAATACACAGAACAATTTACTGAAAGAGCCACCAATGAAATCCTGGTGGTTTAACTATGGTTCTTCAGGTCTAAATTGCAAGTTATCCTCATTTTCAGTTGAACTTATACAAAAATATTTTTTTCAATGTCAGAATTTAACCATATTATAGGAAAGATGTTTATTATTATTAATTGTTGTACATCTGGAATGCCAGTATCAGGTTCACTTTTGTTTGATTGCACAAAGTGAGGGAAATTCAGGCCTTATATGGATAAAATCAGCCCCAAAGGCACCTCTAGCATTAGCAGTAGGGACAAAGGGACTTTGAAAGCCAATGCCTCCAATTATTGAGCAATATAAAAAGGAAAGTTTTTTCCAGGGCACACTCATAGGGAGAGTGGAAATGAGCTACGATATAAAATGGACCGTATTCTGGGCTGATAATTTGCTATGTGCATAGCATCTCCTCTGCTGTTTGTCCTGCATTGACTGTCCAGGAGGATGTTAAATGCAGGCAGGTAGGAATAGGGAGAGGAGGAGGAAGAGACAGGCCAGATATTAGCTTGACCCTTCAGGAGTAATTTCATTAGAACTGTTTGTCCAACACAATAAAACAATAAAGCAAGAATATTTGCACTTCTGGTTGAATATTTTTATTGGGATTTGCTGATAAGTAGAAAAGAAAGGATCACATAATAGGGAATCAGAGAAAAAAAATTATGGACTCATATGTTAAAATGAGAGCCTGTATTCTGAGTACAGAATCAGGTTCTATCAAAAAAAAAAAAAAAGTCTATCATAATACACTGAAAGGCTATCAAACTGTGTAAAAGCCAGGGTTACAGCACTGAAATCTCTCTAGTTGCATGAATAGTTAAAAATTTTATCAGGTTTTAGGGGCTGTTCTTGTTTCATTCAGTTTACTGCTCTCCTAAGAACTGACATGTTCTCTGCTGGCATAAGTAAGTGAAGATGAAGGAAATATTTCCATTTACACTAGTAGAAAGTTGGCCCCATGGTACTTCACATAACATGATTTTACTCCTGAAACTGATTTCTCTAAATCATATATTATGCTCTTTGAGTTGATGATTGTACTCTGCAGCTGATTAACTGAAGTTTGTTTTTAAAATTTGCATTTTCTGGAGCATAAAATCTGTGAAAATTTTGCCCACAATATATGTCAATTTGTGTTACTTCTACAAAGCTAAAATGTATCATATTAAGTTGACTGTATTGAACGTACCAAACTGCTAATAAAGAGTAGGATGCAAGAACTGATCATTGCCAATGAGCAGTAAGTGCTCAGAGAGGCACTGAAGTATGGTATTTCTAGACAAAACAGGTAATAATTTCTATGTCTTCTTGCAGTTCATCTTCCTGCTTTAACACATTACATGTTATAATGTAATCTGTGAGATAGAAACAATACCAGGAGTCCTAATTAAATTAAAAGTAATTACTCGTTGTGTAGATACGGCTTTCAATTGAGCAGCTGCAAGTTGATATTTTGTCATCCTCAGTTTATCTATATGCACATGCGTGATTCTTTGTATCAGTTATTAATGATGTTTTCTCAGTAGTCATGAAGTGTTGTGGAAAACAGGAGAAGAGGAAAAGGATGAATGAAAAGAGGTGTTGTAGGAAACGAAGACAGTGAATGAGTACATTTACTACTGTCAGTCTTCAGCTGGGATGCTAGTTCGTTGATCACTTATTTTCTGTTATATCTCAGAGTGGTCTGAAAGAAGCATAAGATAATGCCTATATTTTGGTAATTTTTTTCAGGCTATTAGCAAATTTTAAAAACAGAGAATCTCTCAGATTAAGCACAAGGACTTAATTCTTTTGTTTTATTAAGGCCCTTCTATCCTGCCCTGGAAATGTCAAAATATCCTACACTGAATGTAAATAGAATTTATTTGTTTAATATATAGATATAATCAACACATCTTTAAAGAGGAGGAGAGGAGAGGAGAGGAGAGGAGAGGAGAGGAGAGGAGAGGAGAGGAAGAACTTCAGTGAAAATAAGACCCAAAAGGTTTTTGTGTTGGGTTTTTTTTTTTTTCTAACAATGCAATAAATTTTCCATTTCTAGAAGAAAAAGTTTCTGGTTTTTAAGCAGACTTTTATATGAGAATAAAAAGAAGCTCCATTACAGAAAAAATATCGCACTAGAGTATTATTCCGACTGATTTAGTGTCTTTTTCAGCTGCATGGTTCTCCTATAACAATGGGATATAACATCATTCTCCAGTTGAGAATATTATGCAGCTGCTTAAGAGCGTAAGCAGGGTGATGTCCATTTGAGTGACTGTTATCTTGCTGGCATAAGCCTGCTACCAAACAGAAGCAATTATTCCCAATGCAGTCAAATTAAATTTTCATAACTGCGAAGCTGCATTTTACCTTGGGGCCCTACCCTACCCATTTCTTCATTCTTCGTTCCTTAATCCTCTATATTAAATCTAAACAAATCAATGTTTACTAACATTAATATTTTAACATACAGTACTTGCTCTGCCTTCTGACATCTTGTGCCTTTATTAGTAGCATGGTGAAGGCTTTCTGCAGTGAACAGCAAAAGGCCCCTTTTTTGTTTTCCATTCTTGTTAACTGGTTTATTTCTTCATGTGTAAATGTGCACATACAGGCATATATTTTTCTGCCACTTAAGTCATCAAAAATTCCTAAGTAATAAGAGAAAACCAATCATTATTTCACCACTGAACAAGGGTCATGTTATGAAAAGACTAAGGGAGCATTAAGGAAATCCTGCTTCAATTCAAATGAACAAAATGGGCTCACTTCCCTTTAAAGAGCCATCAGTCTCTTCTTGGTCCCCAGATTTACCAGTACAGGTCCATAAACCTTTATCAAAGCACCCCTCTGCCTCGAGGCTGCAGGCGAGAGCTTCACAAACCTTATCAAGAGCAGAGCACTTCTGCTGCTTGTGAAGCTGCTTGCCAGATACAGTGAACCCACAACTGTCCTCACAGCCACAGATCCCTGATTCCCACCCTACAGTTCCTTCATATCCCTATTAGATGTCTGCCAAATACCTAATTATATTATTTGACTGGCTACTCAATACCTGGAACTAGTGTTTGTCTCTATGTGATACAAAGCAAATTAATGGATAGGAAGACAAATCAATTAAAAAAATAATTAAAATGGTATTCCATTTCTGTTTCTCTTTCCCTTACTCCCATCTTTCCCACTCATTTTGTGATTTTTCTGTCTATATCTGTACCGTAAGTCCCCTGGCATTATTTCCCTGTCCCCAGTGAAGTTTGAAACTCCTTTCAATTTAGTATCAGCAAATGTAATTACAGGCTAGTTACTTTCACTTCCAACTCATTAATGAAAATGTTAAATAAGACTGAACCTAAAGTGCCTTCCTAGAAAACCCACCAGACAGTGCTTCCAGTTTCTATAATATGGTCATTCTCTGTCTTCCCAGAAAGACTTTTCAGAAAATACCAACATCACCTCTTTACTTAGTTGGTGGAGTTCCTGGATAGCCATCCAGATTCCTCCAGGACTAAGTATAATCTCTCCCATCCCCTTGAGTTTCTTGCCAGCATATAAACTAGAAAAGCAAGGCTTGAAAACTGAGATCCTTGGCACACAGCTACTGTTAGTTTAAGGGTTTACTCCCTTTGCTGAAGATGAGGAAATGGGGCTAGAAAGACAATTACCTTTATTTAAGGCTTTGTAACACTAGCATGGTTTTACCTATAGCTAGGACTGTAAACTTGAAAGTAGAGTTCAGTAGGCTGTGTCCATCAGGAATGGGAGAAAAAAACCCAGATAATATGGAAGTTGATAATTACCAAACTAACATCAGCAGACACATTTTCTCTGCCTTTTTATTATTAGAAAAAGTTAAATCCTGATATGTAGTTCATTCGTTGTGTTTTCTGGCACACACAAGATGTTTGTATGCCTGCTGGGCTGGAATTCTGATGCCGGAAAAAATAAAATAAAGCACGCTGCAATTTCTAGCTGGCTACTGGGCTCTTCTCTGCACTTAGCTTCAAAGATTTTTTAAAATATATTTTTCTGCACCACAGCTCAGAGTTGCTAAATCCAGAAATTGAAACATTCTGGGAACCAAATCATTTGGGGGCAAATCAAAGCTCTTGGAATGTTGCCCTAGGATTTTGAAGATAGCAGTTAATAGTAAAAAATGTTCAATATTTTTAAGGAAATCCCAATTACAGAGGGCTGCACCATTCAAATCCTTGATTTAAGAGTAGAATGAATGCTGCATGTCTAACAGAGGAGGCTGAATGCCTGTGTTGTGAAGGCAGAAATTAGTGATGGACAAAAGGAAACCCCTTGCATTTTACATCTGTTATGCATCTATATTTACATGTTAGTAACAGTTGCTTGTGAATCCAAAGATGAAGCTTATTTGGTTGTTCAGGTCAGTCTCTAAAATATGTCTGACAACAATTACAGTTCCCTCTCCAATTTATGTAATTTATTTTTAAAGTATTGGTGTTGTTTTCCGAATGAAAAGAATAAAGATTAGGGGCAGGAAAAGTCTAAAAGGTGGTGTTAAGGCACCTTTCCCTGCTCCACTGGAATTCCCTAACACCTGAATTGTGTAATGATACTTTAAAGCATAGCTTAGTTGAAGTATAAGTTTGCAGAGGTTGTAGTTACATTGTCATTTTTGTCTGACATAGATGTGTGTCCTGTGTGAAAGGGATGCGCAGAACACCAAGACTCAGGTTGGTTTTCAGGTTAGTTCTCAACAGTACCCAGCTCTCTGGCCAGCTGTGCGAATGCTAGTGCCAGCACAGAGGAGGAATGAGTAGCTGAGGGTGGAGAGGAGGACCTCAATGGCAATGTGAATTTACATCAGACTATAATGACTATGAAGCTATGGTCAGAGATAAGCAGAACCGACAAAAATAGACTTTCAAGACTTTTCCATATGTCCCCAATCCCAAAGCTACAGTAACCTCAGGATTTCAAAGATAGCAATTGTGTAGCCTGAAGGCCCTGCCTTTTTAGGCAGATTACTGGTGATTCACAGGGAACGGCTTGTACTCAAGGTCAGTACAACCACTGGGCAAAGCTGACCAGAGAGCCTGAGGAATTGGGAAAGACTGAGACTGCAAAGCACCCTGAGAGTTCTGCCAACTAGAGCCTCCCTGTCATGGGCATTTGTATGTTAGAGGCCCTGTACAGAAAATTCCTTAAAATATTTTAAAAAATGTGGCAATTTAGACTTAACTCACTATAATACATGAAAATTTGTAGTATAGTCGGTCCAGGACTACCTGGTTTCAGAGACCATGTGCTACTGAAGAGTGGGAGAGCTGCATAACAGGCACCCGTGCAGTAAGCATGGTGATGTACACGTATGCTCAAGATGTGCATATTAAATGATAGCAGCATGATGTTTTGCATATGGGACTTAAAGATGTTATATGTAGAAGAATAGCATGTCTTCACAGTAACTGAATATATGCATTATAGAGCAAAAGAAAATATTTCGACCAATCTCGCTTCTTAATACTTATATTTAAATGGTAAAGCTCAGCGTATTTTTTTAATACCTGTATTAAATGCATTATTCACCTCATCTGTGGCTTGTTAGCTTCAAACACAGACTCACACTCAGTTATCTAATGTTAGGCACCTGACTGCAGTGTCTAAATTAGGGCTAGACATACCCTCGACGCTCTGTGAAGTCAGAGAAGAGGGTAAGACGTTTCCGGAGGATGATTTAGGACTTTGGTGCCTGCATTTCTCCAGTGATTGCAAAGAGACCTTAGACTGATTTTAGTTTCAGCAGCTTTAGTGAAACTCTTCGTGAGTTGATATGAATCCTAGTAACAAGGATGGATGTCAGTCACGTTTGGCTTTCTGTAGACCTCACAGAGTATCTAAATGGCAATAGTTAAAGCCTGCACTGGAGTCTGTTTCATTACTTCTCTGGTATCACCTTTCCATAGCAAGTTTTTTATTTGTCCCAGCAGAAAACAGAAAGCTTGCAAAATATTTTCTCCATGAAGATGTAACCCACAGCACAACAACTTTTCTGCACATAGTGGTAACTGTCTGGAAATTATTTGTGGCTTATTGTTCTTGTCCCTTGAAATGTGAGGACAAAGGAGAGGACGCTTCCCTATCTACAGATACACCTCAGACAGCATCAGATGAATTAACTACAGAATTTGAAGCAGAAAAACAGTACTTTGGCAGTGCTGTGCCTGTCTGAATTACAGATCAACTGAGCAATTAACCTGGGAAGGTACGTGCCACAGCACAGCCAGAACCAACCAGGGATCACGGCTGCCCTGCATGGGGATCCCGACTCAGCACTTCAGGGCACTGTTTAGACAAACTTGTTGCTGCTGACAGCTCATGGGGCGTCTCTTCACGCTCAGGAAATAGGGTTAGTTAGTGCATTCATTGCTCTGGCTTTGTTGTTCACTCGCCAAGCAAAACAAGAGCTATAGCTATGAAGAATTTGCAGCAGCAGGCCAGAACAATCTCCTTTCCCAGAGTTTTTTCCTTTTCCCCAGCATGTTGACATGACTCTCTTCTTCAGAAAAGCAGTATCTTGGAAGTATGACCCAATTATTATGAAACAATGAGAAGTAATGGATTACATGTTCACAGTTTAGACTGTTCAAAACCTTCCTGACAAGATATTTCTGTTTCAGAAAACAAAATATTTTACTGATGACAGAACATTCTACTGAAAATGACTGGGTTTGCTAGGTTTTCCATTGGGGATAAAATATTCTATTTTGGTAAAGACTAGTCTTCACATACTGCCACAGTGCATTTCTGTGTCCTCCAGGTCCTTATCAGGATTCAGCTGAACTAGGTTGAAGCCTCTGCAGTGTATCAGGGTGTCCTGGTTTCAGCTGGGGTAGAGTTAATTTTCTTTCTAGTAGCTGCTGTGTTTTGGATTTAGTATGAGAATAATGTTGATAACAGGTATTGTTTTAGTTGTTGCTAAGTAATGTTTATATTAGCTGACTTTTTCAGCTTCCCATAGAAGCTGAAAGGGAGCGTAGACTGGACAAGCTAGCCAAAGGAATATTCCATAGCATAGATGCCATGCTCAGTATATAAATGGGGGTTGGCCAGGGAGCAGGAATCCACAATTGCTTCTCGGGATGGGCTGGGCAACTGATCATCAGGTAGTGAGAGCAACTTGTGTTGTATCACTTTATTTTTTATATTCTTTTACCATTATTATTATTATTACTGCTGTTGTTGTTATTATTATTATTTTCCTCTTCTGTTACTGTTCTATTAAACTGTCTTTATCTCAACCCACAAGGGTTTTTTTCTCCTCCTTTTCTTCCTACCCTTCTGGGGAGAGGGAGGGAGCGAGCAGCTGCATGGTCCTAGTTGCTGGCTGGGGTTAAACCACCACACATGGTATCCTGCAGTCCAGGTGGCTGTAATATATAAAATGAACTTTAGTGGGCTATTTTTTTCTGGAATTTACTTCCATACCAAACCATATCTCTTGCATCATGCTATATTGAGTGCTGTGTTCGGTCTTGTTTAATTGCTGCTACCAGCTCCACATTTTCTAAACGTTTCAAAGATGGTTAGGACATTTTTATTTTTATTTTTTTAATAAGACATACCTGTGGAGATGGATTTTTAAAAAGTCTTTACTGGCTTAACTCGGCTCTCTTTGATAAGGATAATACTAAGACGGTTCCAAATATTTTTCACAGTCCCAAGTATTATGTAGTGAACCTAAGATGCACTGCAATACTCATGTTTTCCACTCAGTATTACCTACTCTTATTTCTCCTCACACTTAGTTTGCCTTTGGGAGACTGATTACGGTTCGTTTTTGCCAGTTTGCTGTTGTCTTCAATGCTGAAAGATGTGCTAGTGCTGCGAGACTATGACTTGAAGCATCAGAGATGCTGCCCTTCTGGTGATATGATTGCTGTAAGTTCTGCCCTTGACTCACATTTTTCCTAGATGAGTTATGCTGATAAAATTCTCTTCTGATATCCAAGAGTCATTGTAGTACCCCCTCCACTGTTTAGTTTGCTCCATATTTTAGAATATCTTCCCTGTCTTGTGGAATCACTAAACCTATGTTTTGCAATTCAGAAATTATTTCAAGAATACTAGTTTTGCATACCAGTTTAAGAAAAAATAAAAAACATGATTTCATAATATATTGAACTCAACCTTTTCAGAATTTGATCTGTTTACAGACTTGGTAGTTTCTATCTAAAAAGCAAGAAAATTCCCTAGGCAATCATTTCAGAAGTTTAAATCACATGCAAGAAAGAAACTGGGGATTCAAGACTGGTAACTTCAAAGTTACAAGTGCTTCTTTCAGGATTCTCGTCACCTATTTGGCACACTGCATTCTTAAACATTGCATACTTTAAAATACATTAGCTAATAAGTGCTCCAGGTGTTAACAATAATTCAACTCTGATTTCAACAAAACCATCAGCTCTTTAAGTTGAAATGCTAAAGAGAATAAAGTGAACCGTTTCTGGATGTGTCAACTTTAGTACTTTTAACATCATAATTCTAGTTCATAATGTACTCAGAAAGAGACCTGTTCTGTATTTGCAAAAAAGAATATGCACACGAAGATTAAAATGTGCATGATTTTGATTCTCATCACAAAACATCCTAATTGCTCTTCCCTTGAGAGAAAGAAATGCTACACAAATACATTTTCTAACCTCACTGACCAGATTGCTTATGAAACCTCCCTTGCACTCTAGCACTTTCTTTATCACATTTATGACATGTTCAGAAGCAAAGACCAAGTGTTATTAGTAGAAAAGGAACGATTAATTTTTTTGCAAGTTGAAGTGTTAATATTTAATTGTGACCTTTGTAGAAATGCTAATCTTAAAGTGTAAAAGTTAATAAAACTTCTATTTGAAATAACAACAGATGGCCATGTAGTGAATACAAACTTAAAATCGGTCTCGGGGCTCTATTACGTTCACAAACTGCCTCAGCTATCAATTCTGTGTATGTTGCTGATGAGAGAAAAACTGAACTCCTGTTTCATGTAGCACACCTTAGCAGGGTATCGTCTGACATGAAGGGCTATAGAAGGCTCCGATTCCTAAACAAATCCCCTGTAGAGGTGCCTGGCATATTCAGTTAGGTATTCTTTTAAGATTACTGTAGGATTTTTTCCCAGGAAAATTTTCATGAGTACAACACAGATTTAAAAGTCACATGAGAGTAAAAGAAATACTTTAATTCCATAGAACATTGTTTCTGAAAAGATGACAGTGCTGAGCCATCTCATCTTGTGTAGTAATGGAGTTGAGATACATGAAAGCAAATATTCAGTGGAAGAGAAATTCAAACCTGATGCTTTGGGACTTGGACAGTGAGTCCAGTTCCTGAGAAGCTGAGAGAGGCAAAAGCAATATACAGCAGAAGGAAAAGAAGCTGGATGAAAACTTTAGGAAGAAGATGTAAGCAGACACAGTGAAAGAAGCAGGTGATATAGCTGAGATATGCAGAAAATAGACACTCCCTTCTAATTTTGTATCTTCCTTTTAAATGGTTTAATCCTTACTGACTCTGGTTGAATTTTCACTAGCCTCTTTGACCTAATATGCCCTGCAGAGGAGGGCTGCTTTTTTCTGTTTGGCAAAGGCAGACAATGCAGGTGGCGAATTATTATTCTTTGTTTCATTTCCTTCTTTTCCTGCTGGCAGGTATTTCTAACCCTTATTATGTTTTCCTTTTTTATTTCCAAGGCTATGCTATGTTCTTCAGGGCAAAAGATAGGAATGAAAAAAAACCTATCAAAATACACCTTTCTAATAATATTTTCGCCGTCTTCATTTTTCCATTGCTGATTCTCCAGAAAACATTTAAGAAAGTTTCATCAAAGAGACGGTACAGAGCTTACTTGAATCAAATTGAAATACAATTGCTCCAGTTTTGCCACACACTGGGAAGACACATGCAGGAAACGGTGGCCAGGAAAAGTGATGTTTATCCACAGTGCTTGATATGAAGACTTCAGGGAGTTCCTCAAGTTCATACTTAAAGAAACATAGTAGTGGATATTTTCACCAAGGAAAAAACATAAACGGCCATAATGGTTCAATGGTTCAGCAAAAGAGGCTTGGTCTTACAATAGCCAATGGCGTAAGCATGGAAGAGGATGTCAGCAGAGAGTGTATGCACAGCGCGACGTCTGCCGTATATCCTCTCAACCTGCAGCGTATGGCAAGGCAGGGGTGGCCTGAGCTGTAAGCTTTGGTAGTTGATTTTTGTAAAGGTAAAATGTTCTTTGTTTTCTCTCTGTGTCAGTACAACCCCTTTATCTTTATTAGTTCTACTGTCAAAACTGCCTAGTGAAAAAATACATAGTAAGGGATAAGCAGGCAGCACACCTTAGGGAAGAAAAGACAACAAGGTGGGAAGAAGATCATCAGCTCAGCATGAAGGACCTACTGCACACAGACCCATAGGTCAGCCTTAGTTGCCCAGCTGATCCTAAAACCTCCCAGGAGATGTCTTCAGATCCATTCTTAGCTTCCAGCTAATCTGGATGGCATCAATGCCTTTGGTTCCAGTCATAAGGTGACGTAGATGATCAAAAGGTAAACTGCTGACAGGTTTCACAGACTAATTAACAACACTGCATCTGGGGCACACAACACATAGAGACCCTCCAAAGAGATCAAGGAAGGGCTGTTACAGTAAAACAGCTAATAACAGAAGTTTGCTAAAGCTGTAAAAATAAATCACCAGTACTTCTGATATTTCAGAACCTTTCTGGTGATCTGGAGGACCAATAGCTGCCCAGAGTGTGCAGGGAACACTCAGAGAAAACCTGGCTGCAGCAGGAAAGCTAAAGAAATTATTTGCATTTGTGTTCACTGTGGAGGATGTAAAGAGGCTCCAATGTTAGAACCTTCATGGAGAACATCTTAGAGAGTCTGCTTGAAACCAAAGTGTCAGAAAAAGAGATTTTAGAATGAGTTGATAGTCTGAATAATAACAAATCTTCATACGTGGATTGAATGCATGCAGGTGCACATTATGATGAAAATGTGCCATGAAATTCTTCATCTTCTGTTTACGGAGCATCACTTATCACTTAGAACTTCTTCCATGCCTCCGAAAAAGAAGGTTGCAAATACAATGCCAGTTTTAAAACAGGCTCCTGAGTGGTCTGCAAGTCTGATGTCCAGGCTGGGAAGCTTTGTAGAAATTACTATAAAAGAAATTAATCAGCTAACAATTTGACAAATGTAGACAGAAGTGTTAATATGGCCTTCGTACAAGGAACTAATGTCTCACAAGTCTATTAGGTAATCTATTTGAAAGAGTCATTGAGCATGTGCACAAGGATGAGCCAACAGATACAATCTCCTGAAATTTCCAAAGGCTCTTCGCCAATATTTATTGTAAAAACTTACTTGTCATCAATTTAGTAAGAACAGATAAATATTTCCCACAGATAAATGTCTTTGTAAAAGATAGTGAATGAAAGGCAGGAGTAAATGGTCATCAGAGGATGAAAATAGTGTACCCTACAGACACCTATGCTAAGGCTTGTCCTATTCAGTACATTCATACAGGATCTAGAAAAGGTGGAAGGAAGAAACTGATAAAGCTTGATTTTAAATTATTCAGTGTAGTAAAAATGAAAGCTGGCTATGAAGAGCTGTGGAAGGATCTCACAGTATTTACTAATTGGGAGATGAAATTCAGTGCTAATAAATGCAGAGTAATGCAGTTGGAGAAAAACAGGCCTAATTTTACAAACATGGTATTGGTCTCTGAGCTGTTACCACACAGTAAAGAAATCCCAAAGTTGTAATAGGTAATTCTAAGAAAACATTAGCCTAACGCACAGTAGCTGTTAAAAACAAACAAACAAACAACAAACAAAAGCAAAATGGAAAGTTGGGAATTATAGGAAAAGACCAAGGCACAAACAAAATGTATTATTCTGCCATTAAGTAAATCCAGGTATCCTCTGTGTATACTTTTGATGCCTCCATCTCAATAAGGATAGAGAGATTTGACTACATTTGATGTTCTCCTTTTATCTATGAAGATCTGAACACACATCCTCTGTTGCAGTGGCTGGACCTTAGAGATTCAGAAGTGGGTGCATTTGCAGTTGTACTTCCTTTTGAATTTTTTTTTCCGCTTTGCAGGACTGCTTATATGTACATATGTATACCTTCAGAGCAGTCTTGGTGTGAATGTAAAAGCTTAGTTCAATGAAAGCGGTGCTGAGATAAGCATCAATGAGCAGGCTCACCGGGATACATGAACTGTGCATGGATGGATTTGAGAAAAGATTTCAGCTGCTGATGATTGAGTGAATTTCAAAGGAAACATTGAAATGTGGTTACATGACTACAAGAGCAGGTGAAGACGGGATACAAAATGAGAAGATGTTTTATGTGCTGAAACACCAGCAGAAGTCAATAGAAGCAGCTTGTCTGGTTGTTCGGATGCTGATTTGAGAATTGTGTTGACAGAGATGGCTTTCAAACAGTCTTTGAAGGGGAGGTGATGGTTTTAGTTGAAGGCAGGGTGACCTGAAGGAAAAAAAAAAAAATCATAAAAAAATCCCTGAAATTGTTCACTCAAACCTAATTATGTATTAGAACAGTGTCCAAACGTTGTCCCTTCTGAACAGAAAACTAGGTTAATGTTTTAAAATAACCACAGGGTGGGCGATGGTTGGGCTCTGGGGGCCCATGTGGATATTCTGCTTCTTCATCCAGAGAAGGCTGTTTCTATAGCCAGATAAGTCCAACTGGGAACAGAGTTAGCAGTAACATCCTCTGGGGAGATGTGCAATAGGCAAGACAGAAAAATCAGCTCAGCTCCTATGCTTTACAGAGATTTTACTCTCACATGAAAAGAAAGTGCTGAGCATGATGAGAAATGAAAAAGTTGTGGACAATAACCAGTGATTATACCGAGCCCACGGGCTGGAAGTCCAACTGTTCCACCTTGCATTTATTTTCTTTTAAAAAGTGTTGTTGTCAAAAAACATCCTTGTTTTAAAAGAAAATAAAGAAGTCCAGCTGCAAGAATACAAACATTCAAAAACAAACATAACTTGAGTGACAAAAGCAAAATGAAAGTAGTTGCCTAAGAGGAAGGGGTCTGGGGTGTGTGAAGGGGAGCTTATTTGGTCAGCCAAGCTGCCAGATTTTCAGTAGGAAACTGAGGAGGTTGACTATAGCATCGAAGGTAAAGAGGGGCTGGCAAGGAACTGGAAGCTTGTCTCATTTTCTTCATGCCTTGCTGAAGACCTTCTCTCTTTTCCCTTTTATCCCAGATCTTCTGGTATTCCTCCTTCCTTCTCTTTCCACTTGTCTTGGTGGACTGCTCTCATTTCTGGTCTCAGCACTTTCCTTAGCCTGGGTCCTGTTTTCTGTGGCACAGCTCATTACTTTCTGAAACATGTTTCCTTCTTTCTGCAAGTTACTTCCTTTTAGATCTCTCTTCTGTCCTACTTCCTTTCCCCAATTACTCTTTACCATGAGACAGGCACAGAAGAAGAGACACCTAGCAAAGTAACGTAACAAAAAAGTGCAATCTGGACAAGTTCTTTGGAAACAAAGATTTCCAAAAGCTGAATTTTGTTCACTGAGAAACCCACCGTAGGATGCCAATCCAAGTCCTTCCCAACGACTGTTCAAATGAAGGCCTTTGCCCTCAGAGCCACCGTTACTTTTCTTCAGACTTCAGGGTGGGTTTGGCAGCCCTGCCTTTTCCTCCGGGAGCCTGTGAGCACTGCCGCTCCGGTGTGGGGTCTCTTCCCACAGCTACAAGCAGGTTGAGCCAACAGCTTTTATTTTGTAAAAAAGTGAACTGTAGAATCAGCAAGAGACATGCATTGACTAACTGACTTGCTCAGATACTTTAAGGCTTTGTGAAAAACCTGTTTTGATGACGGCTCCTGTACACTTACAGTTGCTTCAGAAAAAAAAGTGGGCCATTTTTTCCTTTTGAGATAGTCTCTGATTTTTATGATCTCCTAATTACAGTATGTACAAAAGAATTTCACGTATGTTTACAAAACAAACACTTACGGTACTTGTGTAATTACAAAGTCTGCCATTAAATTAGTGTTTCATGTGTTTGTGTTTTAATTATTAACTGTGGCAGAATATAGCTAAAGCTGAAAACATGTAATTTCTATGATAATAACCGAACACGATTAACTGCCTATCTTTCTATAAACAAAATGTATTTTTCATTTGCATTCTTCCCTTGTCTTAGTTGCATTTAGGGCACTGCAAAAGAGTCTGGCATGCTCCCTCTTCACTGTAGGTGAACATGTGGCATTTTATTTCTTGGAATCTATTGTGCTAAAAGTGTTTATTTACAAAGTAACTTGATGTGGCATATTGTAAAGATTTGTGTATCGATCTTGGCTCCTACTCATCTGCACATAATTGTCGGTATAGCAGTTTCTTCATCCTTTTTCTGGTATGTCTACTCCTGACACTTGTGTTTCTTTCCCAACATTCAATTATGTCCTGATAGGTCTCTATACAAGTTTCCTCTCCTCATCTGTGTAGTCCTAGTAGTTTCAAAATACCCTTCATTATTGATGCTGACTCTACTGCTGTCTATTTTTCTTCCGAAAATTTTTTCTCAGATTTTCACCTGTTTATATAATTTCTCCTTTATTATTGCTACTGAATTATGTGATATAAAGTAACTTTTCAATGTAAAATTGTCTCATCTTGTTAAACTTTTTAAAAATCTTTAATACAGATTGCTAAAGTTAAGGCATTCTAAAGAAAAATGACTAGTGTTTCTGGAAAATCTAATTTCTAATCATATTTATCTTCCCAATCAGTATGAAAATAAGAGGGTTTGCATTCTTTATTGGGTGACAGTGAAGCCATCAAGAATTTCTCCACTGAGACCAGCAAAAAGCAATCGTTTCTTCAGTCACCTGAAAGACATAGGGAAAAATCCAGGTTACCCTTCCCAGTCCTGGTGAAATTTGGTAGGCTGCCTGTAACTCCTCAGTCTTACACGCAAGGGTCTAACTGGGACATTGGATTTCACTTACGTCAGGCAATAATTTTCCTTCTTTAGCCTCACAGAAAATTGCATGCAGGTTCCCTATAGGGTTCCCCATAGGATTTCCCTCACAGAACTGAGGGGAACATCTCTGTAACTCCCGGAAGCTGCTTCCATGGTCTGTGAGCTGATTGTGACAGCTGACAAATCTTGAAAATTTTCTGACAGCTTATCTAGTTACATGAGTTGCTCAGATTACAGGTGCTCCTTACAGCCCGGTACAGCACTGCTCTTGCAGCTTCTAGAGATAGACTAGTCTCAATTTCCATATAGCTTTATTCCTGTACTCTAGGCATCAAGACTTGATACCTGCTTTGGAAAAGCTGCCTTGACAGACTATTCAAAAAGCCCATAAGCACAACCCCCTGACCGCAGGGAGAGGGCTTGCAGTTCACCTCGAGTGGAACATCTTAGACAGCCCTTTGAAGGCTCACTCCATTACCTACCTGACACTGACTACAGTCCTCTGAGATGTGTTATCCCCGTGTACTCTATGACCTGCCCTCTTTCCCCGCTATTAGAGATTCCTACAACTTGGATTACGTATAAGCAAAAGAACTAAAGGACATGCAGAACCTTTTTAGCCCTGGTGCCATCAGGGCAGGAATCTGACAGGAGGCGGAGGAGAGCACAGGCTCCAACGGACACGGCATGCCAGAATGCCATGATGGTGAACACACAGGCACGTATAGACCACCTGCATAACTGGTGTGACAACTAACATGCTGCAGGTCACAACTACTCTTCCTTAGGGGAGAGAACTGGGGTTGTTTTCCTGCCAAATCCTTATTTTCTTTAAAAGATACCACAAATTAGGATTTAATTAGGTCACCTTTGAATTTTCTTCAGATTCACAGAAGGAAAAAAAAAATCTGACTGTGAAAACAACTCCCGGTGAAGACTTCCTTGAGTGATATATAGCCTCATTTCAACAGGACTCTGTATGTATAGCAAAGAACCCAGAATTTCACGATCCAGTTCATATTGAAAGATAGGATAAAACTGAGCTCTCACGTAGGCAGACAAGATTTCTTCACGGGACTCTCACCCACCTCTACCATGGCTGAATTTGATCCAAATTGCTTAACACCGTTTGCCTTAAATATTCATTTTTCAGAGAAAGGGTTTATATAACCTGTCACCTTATATTATAGCTGGTGTAAGAAGTTTGTGACTGCAACCCTAAATGTTTTATCACCTGTCAGACATTTCAATGATAATAAAAAGTAACATCCTTTAAATTAATTAGACATGATTAGGACTTCAAGCCCACAGGCCACTTCATTATGCAAAAATTATAAGTTAGCTATTTAAATTACCATTAAATTGATTCTTATGTTAATTGATATCTCACTTATAACCCTTGTTTTTAATTTCTATAGGTTCTTATAAAGGTTTAATGCAAATAACTAAAATGTTTTAAGCAATCATTCAAATAAAGAAAATATACTGAAAAAATGATGATAAATATTTTTCTCAGCTTCCAATTTATGTTAAAAATAGGCATTACTTTAATAAAATATATCAGATATCACTCATGCAACCCTATTAGTATGCAAATTGTTGTGATTTTCTCCTCTATCCTGTCATTCAGCGTAAGTAGAAAGTTGCTTCTTCCACACATGCGCAGCAGTGATTTTCTGCGATATGTAATGATTTGCACAGAGTATTGAAAGGCAGAACTCGGGTCATGGAATACAATCAAACCAGTAATGCAGAATGCTAATAGTGGAGATGGGCATTCAAATTCGTTTAAGTCACATGTTAATGCTTAGACAGGATACACGTCTTAGATTTTCAAGGGCTGTTTGCCTTGCCTGTGGCAAAGGACCAAAATTCTTGGAAAATGTGTAATTTGCTCCTCAAGTCAGGGTCTGCCAACACAATAGTAGAACAGACCTTGTTGTTTCTCCAAACTGTTTCACTTTCTTCACTATTATGTTAAACCATGTTTAAGTTAGGTGAACTCAGTTTAGTGACCTTGCCCTTTTGGTAGCTGCTATTCGTACTGGAATCTCATCTGCCAATTAGTCTCTGTCCCTGACTATTAGGTTTCTGAATAATGTAATTCACATCTGAAACAGAGATATAGGGTTATATCCTGGCAGTGTTGTTGGCAATGACTGTGCTGTCAGTGATTCAAGCCCAGACAGTATTTCTCTCTTGGTCGTTCCCAGAGAGTTTGGAGTCCATATGAAGAACAGTACTGGCTAGATCTAAAAAGAGATAAAAGAACATCCTTTACGTCCCAAATAGCCTCAAAGTTCTTGTCCATATCACCATTACCTTCAAACTTCATTCATGCTCCTAGGCATTCAAAAGATGCTTTTGGTGTTGTGCTGTTAAAAATAGCACTCTGGTGGGCTGTGGCAGAACTCTCACAATACATAAGGCACTTTCAACTGAAAAACCATCACAATGAAAAGAAGTCCTAGGACACCCAGCTGCTAGGTGGGGCTCTGGGACATCTTGGCCCCAGAGCCAAGCGTTCTGCACCGCAGAGGTGGTTCACCCCCTCTAAAGGAATACAGTTCTGTGAGAGCAAAACACTTGGCCTTGTATCTGGGACTGCATCATGGAATATACAGAAGTAGCCGTATGTTTAAATACCTTCTCCAAAACAAGAAGTGCAGCTTTGATAGCAGCCTATGTTTTAAACACTTGACACTTCATCTGTCAATACCATGCATAGATAATTAAAGCTTCTAAATACACCTGAGATGACAAAAATACTAAACATAGCTAAACACTGGAGATTTCCAACTTGACTTACACATGATATGCTTTATCCCTCATGCTATAGCTGTGAGAGGTTAGTCCCCAAAGACTGCTGGATCCAGAATCCTCTGAAACACCACTGCAATCCATGCTAATGGGTGACAACATCTTTCAGCTGGCAACACCCTACCTGGATTGTTTGTTCTCAACAGACATATTTTATTAATGGGAATGCCATTGTTGTAACAGAAGAAAACCAAAATAATATTTTCCTCTAAACTACTACATAGTAGTCTTCAGGCACAAAGCAAATAGTACTTCAGATGCTATCCAGGGTCAGGTATTTAACAGTTTAGCAACACCTTTCAGAATTCGCATTAGTTTGTTAGTGACAGAGAAAAAAATCTTAAATTAACTTTAGCAAAATATCTGTTTTAACTAGATTACCTTAGATCACATTGAACTGTTGTGTGTTAATGGCTTTTTCTTGAGGAATGAAATGTGAATAAATGAATTAATATTGCAGTAAGTAAGAAGGGTTATTGGAAGAACGGATCTATAAAGGGTCAGGAAAGTAACAGTTAACAGATAAGAATCAGATTCTATTATCACAGTGGGGTAATCCCTGAAATAATATTCGTTTTTTACCTTTATGTTTCTTTATCTTGTATTTGTTGTTATTTGTTATTTTTTGTATTCATGGCCTAAGAATTAATTGTAAATTATAGCGGCACCCAGTGGCATCACAATAATTAAATTGTATAATTAATTGCATTATAAACTTTCATTTCTGAGTTTTAAAGGTCAGTAGTAAAAAAAACATGCTGTAGTCTGAAACTTGGTATCCAGAGCTTCAAGGATTTAGCTTGGGAGTGATGTGAGGTTTTAAAATAAATTTTCAAAGATTGTAGTTCAGCTGTTTGGTTTTTTTCTATTGAGGTTTTTTTTTAGTATTTGTGTAACTTGAAAAGTGTTGCAGTGTAAGCAGGAAAATTTGGCATGGAATTAGTTCATAATACGGTTTAATTCTTTTTGGCATTATACATATATATTTTAAATAGCCAAGGTATTTGAGTTTGAAAAAGGTGCTCAACACAGGTGTATTCATATGGATTCTTTTTTAGCATAATCTGCCATAAAACAGTTGCCGTTATTCTATAAAATACACTTTCAAGTACCTATGGCTTAAATGTGCTCAAAACTTTCTAAAGGCATTCCCATATTTTCTTCACTGGAAATGAGACATCTATCAGATTTTGCAGGTATAGCAACTGCAAGTCAATCTACAAAAAATTATGGTAAGATTATTGTTAGTTTAGCTTGTATCTTCAAAACGTAAATAGATTACAGAATCACAGAATCACAGGGGTTGGAAGGGACCTCTGGAGATCATCAGGTCCAACTCCCCTGCCAGAGCAGGGACACCTAGAGCAGGTTGCACAGGATGGCGTCCAGGCGGGTTTGGAATGTCTCCAGAGTCGGAGACTCCACCACCTCTCTGGGCAGCCTCTTCCAGTGCTCTGCCACCCTCAGAGTAAAGTAGTTCCTCCTCATGTTTAGATGGAACTTCCTATGGTCAAGTTTGTGCTCATTACTTCTTGTGCTATCACCGGGCACCACTTAAAATGAATTCTTAACATCAACATAGGGCTTTTCAAGCTACATATCAAAGCTTTTTATTACGGAAGGTTTCACCATCCTTATTTGAGGAACAGGCAAACATTATAGAAAAAGAACCCAAGTTGCTGGCCAGTGTCATACCAGGAGACAGAAGAGAAGACTACTTCAAAGTGATAGCTTTGATGTTAACATGGCCTTGGACAGTAGAGTGTGTACATTTAAACTGCAAAACTATAACAACTGTTACAAAGTTTAATGGAAAATAAGGTGGAACAGCCGAGTCTGGTTTTTGTCCCTTGAAAATCACATATATGCTTCATTGGATCATGGGGTGGAACTGATATTTCAGAATATCTGGCTGGTTAGTCAGTCATGGGGTTACCTAGTTACTATTAACGAAAGTTTATCTTAAAGAGTTCTCTAGTGAAGCTATTCAGTTTGTGGTGGAAAAGATTTCCTCATGAATCCACATAGAAAATGGTTTTAGAGGAAGGTCTCTGTTAAAGAAATAGTGGGATAGAGTTGAGTTTCTAATATCTAATAAGCAAATGAGTCCAGTAGCTCAGTGGGGTGGAGTTAGGGGCAGTTGGAAATAATTTACAAATTACTTCATGGCACAGATAATAGTTCCCAAATAAATTGAGTTGTAGCTTAATTAAGCAGCATTCTTTGCTTCTTTTTCCCATTTACCTGAAGCAGCCATAACTAGGATTAACTGTTGTGTGAGAACATAAAATAGAGAGGCAGTCTCTAGAATTGCAGACCCTAAAGCTTTGTAGGGATTTAAAGATTATAACCAACACTTTGACCTGGCAGTAGATGGATAGCCAGGGAAAAGCATGGACTATGAGTACAGTGTACCATTCTGATAAAATGAACCATAACATTCAATACCAGATAAAGCTTCCATGGACATTGGCCTCCCAATGTTATGCTGTGTGTCAGCTCCACTCTTCGAAGACATTAATGCTGTAATGTTTCCTCAGCATCTGATATCTGGGCAATTTAGTTAAATAATCCAACTTCAGCTACCATCTCTGTGCAGACGAATCATATACATGTATCTTTAATGCTCTGTCCTGAAATAGATCTTTGTGTTGAAAAGCTAAACTTTTATATCTCTTCATGGATGCAGCTTTCAACTCGAGTGCAATATGACTAAGACAAAGCTCTTTGCTTTCTGCCCAGACTTTTCCCTGTTGCTATGAGCAGCAGCACCATTCTGCCTGCTACTCACACCACTAACATGAACATAATCTTTGCCTCAGATTTTTAGTCTTCATGGCCAAGCCACAGCTCAGCTTTATATATTATGGCATACTATCTCTAAAAAACAACAGATGGTGCAGACAGCCAGGGAAGCTCTAGAAAATAATGAGACAATATTGGTCTTTGTAACAACTATTTTGTAGATCCTTGCAGGAATGGCAGGTTTTCAAGAGAATCCTCTCTTTACAGATTTCCAGTGACTCTCTACCCTTTATCACCTCAAAAAAAGCCCTACTTGTCTTCATGTGCAAGGCCCAACCAATTTGTCCCCACTCAGCCCTGATTCAATATCTAAAGGTTCGTGTTGACTTCCAGTAGAACAACTTCCAATTTTTTGTGCTTTCTTCTATGCTGCCCCTCATGATTAAAAGAAGATGACGCTGCACTTCTCTGAAATTACACATTATCCTTCATTTGTCTCCCAAATGTTGTCTTTGTGACACAGTTTTCTTCTGTTTTGTGCAGTCCCAAGTACAACGCAGTCCCAGTCCAAAGCCAGAAGTGCCAGATGTTACATTAATATCGTACGCAGCATCGATCTCTCTTAGCAGCACCGGAAGTCTCCTTTCACAGCTGTGACAAAGTATGCAGGATTCAAGAGTCATGAGGATGAGGGAGAAGCCCTTCGTCCCTCACAGTGGAGCCAGGCCAGGGCAGATGAGGATTTGGGCCTCTCTGAAACTGCACATCAGAAAAGAAACTATGACTCGTGGCCCTGAAGGGAATTGTGCTCAGGTTAAAACAGAATAGCTGAAGTCTTCTACTGGACCATTATTTCCAACAACTCTGCCCTTCCCCCTCTCCCCAAAATACCTTTTGGTTTTCATTTTCCAGTTTTTGATGAAAGACTGGAAACTCTTAACATTTTTCACTTATTGGTGGGTTTGGGTTTTTTTTCATTAAATGATTTTTAGGGGTATGAAAAATAGTTTTAAAATATTTAATTTAATCTTCTTCTCTGAATCCAAAAGCAAAGGTGACATGTGGTAAACTAGGAGGAGCTCTGTGTACCATGGAAAAGGTGTCTGCTCAGGGCAGGCAATGGGAGCCTTTGAACTCCAAGTCTATTGGAGATGCTCTAGTTCAATCAGGAATTAATTCAGAGAAGTCCTGTGGCCTGCATTATGCAGGAGGTCAGACTAGAGGGTCACAATCATCTCTTCCAGCATAATAATCCATGAATCTGTAAGAGCTACCATCTTTTACGGTTCATTTCTTCTAAATGCCAATGTTTATTTGTAGCTGTAACATTCTTTGGTATAGCTGGTAGTCTAAGTTAATGCTAACACTTTTGATCAAATATTTTAATTTTATTTTTCATTAAAAAAATCAGAAAATAAGGCACGTATAAGGTGATGGAAACTTATTTCAGATGTCATCCTAAAAGAAACTCCAACTACTTTTTCAGTGGAACTTTTTCCTAGGCTAGAAGTTTTGTTTTTAAAAATTTTTAACTGAGTCTAGGAGAAGATCCTGAGCTTTTGCACAGGGTCAGACTACAAGAAGTGTGATTTAAATATCAGCAGAACTTTAAATACATCTGTCACAGAGATCTATATTTTTGGCAGTTATAGGCCACCTTTATTCTGTGTAATGATGAAGGTTTGACTTCGTTTGATTTTTCTTTTTTAGCCAAATGAACAGTGCATCTTTCTTTAATTGTGATCCTCATCAACCATTTGGCCCAGTAATATTATGCAAATTGAACTCTTCAAAAATTAATGCTAACATTTATTAAATAATGCATCATACAATAAGTTAATTTGAAATTCTAAGTTGAACTCCCTGCTCATAAGAGAGGGTTTTTTTTTTTCCCTGTGTCATCTTCATAAAACATCTTTATAGTCTTTCTAAATACCTTGAATGTGCTATTTGGGTTTTGACAAATTGATCTCTACTGACGCTATTGATAAGGAGGCATTCTTTCTGTTCCAGAGTTCTGAGATCTTCTATTACTTGATATCTATTTCCACATAATTGTTAATATTTTCTTGGTCTGGACATTTTGGAAAAAGATATCAATTAAATGCAACCATTTGGTAAAAATGGAAAAGCTCAGAACACATAGAGTAACATCTTCTGTAAACAAGCGTTAATTTTACACCATTACATACAATATGTGTCTGGCCACTAATTTACACAGACATAGTATCACACTTCAGGACACATTGCAACACATGGAGAGGCTTGAAGGATTTTTGTATATAAGTATATACATATAAGCCTGGCTTTTTTTACAGTTATGAATTCAGGGAAATCAGAATCGGGTCCTAAAAGCAGTCCACAATTTATACTACACATTTCTTGATTTAGTTTGACAAACACAAGTGCAGATTTCCACATTTGCTTGTGTTTAACGATTCTGAATGCCTTTTTGAATATGTCTTTTTCTGAGTCCTGCTTGGAGTTTTTCTTTTTTTCTCATATGTTTAATCTGTGCATCCGTCTGTCGCTTTCCACTCGTTCATTCACTGGCCGTGACACAGGCAGGTGCTGAAACAGAGGCTGGTAAAATAACTGAGTGGAGATAAATACGGCAAAAGGTAGTAAAGTCTGTTCAGCAGGAGAGGATCTTTGCAAACACAAATCCAGCAAGGTAACAAAACCATCCCTCCCCTGGCAATCAGCAAAGCCCTGAGCGAGCGGGCGGGCGAGCGTGAGCTCTCCTTCCCCATCTCTGTAGCTGTCCTCATCCTCAGCATCCTCCTGCAACACCTGCTCGCTCGACACAGCCAGGCAGGATGCGCTTTAACCTCTTGTGCTCCTGCGCACCACCACACAGAGAGAGCAACAGAAAAATCAGTGTCTGAGGGAGAATGCATCCAAAAAAAAAACCCAAAACTATTCCCTTTGATATAAAATTGCCACTATTTTGGGGGGGGGCTGCATTCTCAGTGGAGTCATGAGTTTAGGTTATATTTCACTTCCTGCATCTTAAGAATGTCTTCATGTTTGTGTTTCAGAGGAAGGTGGGCCTTTAGGTCAGGCTGTCTTTAAGCAATGGTTTTCCAGTTGTGTCTACAGTTTCCTGAAGTTCCCACTTTGCCAAGCAGACAACCAGCAGCAGCAGTGTGCGCAGGTAATTGCCTTAATTGGGAGCAGAATAACGGTGTAATAAAGGTGGTGGTTACATAAAGAACAAGCATTCACCCTTAAATACATGGCAACCTGAAACACTTCCAGCCTGGTTTCACCCTTCTTCCCCCGTACAGCCTAGCCAGGCTGAGATAACAGTACGGTGAAGGGATACAACCAGGAATGCGGAGATGTGAGCTGAAGTTTTCCTTCTGACTTGTGGTGAGGACTGGCTCCATTCAGCGCGTCAGGAAGCAGACACTGGCTGTTTGGGCTGTAGCTGGATGTGCCATTAGCCACCTCACTCATTTGAAAGCGTGCCTCTGCGTTCAGAACCTGAGGGACCTTAACCCACTCCTAACCTGATGTGCTTCTCAGTTGGAGGAGGCACTTTTGTCTTTTTTGTTTCTTTTGACTAGAAATCACTTTAACAGTCCTAAAGACCACTACTTTATGAGTGGAAAAAAATGTGATCTATTTGAGTATGATGGGCTCCTACGTGAGCACAAATGATTTGGCAGATTTTGCAAAGAGAACATGTGGCCTGAATAATCAACAAGAGGAATTCACAAAGGTTTGGCTTGCCTTACTTAATTTTTTTCTCTGATTTGTCTGTTCTTATAACTGCCACCTGTTCTTTTGTTTTCCTGTATATCTGCAGTTTTTTAAAACCAGAAGAGACATAATGATAATTTAACTTGACTTTCTGCATAAAATAGAAGCTATAATTTCATCCACTGCTTCCAATGTTTTTGTGGTAAAGCATAGCCTTTAGAAAGACATCAAGTGTAGCATTCCAGGTGATGTCTATCACCTCCATAGGTAAAAACTTCTTATAGATAATTATTTTCAGTGTTTAGATCATTATATCAATTCCACTTGGAATTTGTCTGGCTTTACTTGCCATATATATTGAATTTTGCTCAGTCTTTGACCGAAGGTGGAAAGAGCCTTCTGCAAGCAGAAGTCTCCTTACTCTTACTTGTAGGTTCTGATCAAGTTGCTTCTTTCAGGTTCTCTTTGACAAACTAAAGAAATAAAGCTTTATACTTCTCTACCATTAAGGCGAGATCTAACATTGTCATTTTTTCCTGTGGTCTTTTACCAAACTCCGTGCAATTTGTCAAGGTTCAGTGTTCCAGTAATAGTTGTACCTAGGCTACACCACCTTAATTCTAAGAATATTCTCATATATAGGTAGACAAAGAAGTCATCTGGGCACATACTACCAATCTTGTGCCAGAGTTCTTGTCGTTCAGCTTCTGCTTCAAATTCAGTGATGCCAAAGACTTCTGAATTTCTTATTCAAATGAGGAAAAGCTGTACCATATCACTCAAGGTTCCTACCTTTAATTGCAATTTCTGCTGCAAAATACTTGCAATTAAACAAATGAAACTGAGCTGTGTTAGTAACAATGGATGAAGAAAGATGATTGAATCCTAAAAGGAATAAATAGAATCTGCTTCCCATAGGAAGGGAACAGTTTTCAAAGATAACAGCTAAGGTAATGCAGAATGGAGATCTTTGATCTTTCTTGGGCGTACTGCTAGGTGAAACCATACAGGTCATGGCAGTTCTTCGGAGATTTGTTTTGAGATTCATTTTCATTTCTAATCCAGTGCATGAGAGCAAGGAGGTCAAATGCATTGAAACAAAACCATGTTTCTATGAAACCATTTGCTGTGAAACTCCACCTGCTACAGAGTAAGGAATACCTTTGATTTTAATCACTTTTAATCAAATCTTTTAATCAAACCACTTAGTCAAACCTCTCCATCTTCAAAATGAATCCTGCTGAGGGAACGTGTGAGCCCACAGTATCACAGTAAAAAGTGACAATCTAATTGGAAAATACTGTCTATCATTTTGGCAGAGTTATAGACTGCCTTGATTTACCGTAATATGGACCTATTTACTTTTATGCAGTGTATATGTCCAAGGTGTACATTGTGATCATTATATTTCATTCTCTAATTGGCACTAGTAAACAATGTATACTATCAGACTTAAACCTTTAGTAGTGAAACACTCAATGGTAAGCGCCACTCTCCAACCCACATACGCAACATTAATTCACACACAATTTTAACTCACACATTATCTAATGAAGTTACTGACTTCACCTAATACTTTCTCAGCAGCAAAGAGGGGCAGTTTTGGGAGCTGGAACTCCTTTCTCTCAATTCAGGGAGATAGTGCATAGCCTTCTAAGTGAGTGATTTAAGAGCTTTCTTTCCTTTTTCTTCCCTACAGAAACTGCACGTAAATTGCAACTTCCTCTACAAGTCCTGCTTGCATTAGATTTCTGCTCTGTGCAGCAAATTATAACACACTGCATATGGAATCCATTTATTTCTCTGCCCAAATTCATTTAGGTATTCCCCATGCATTCATTACAGAATAATCCATCAAATAATGCATACCTCTGTATCTTTACTTATCACACACAGCATTGTTTCCTTATGGAGTATCCATCCAAAAAATTCTTCCTTTCTACATGACTAGGAAGAAAGAGTGGCATTGCCAGCATTTAGTTTGCTTCAGTTGTAGATGTCTGTATCTTCATTTCTGCCACTGGTTTTATTTTTTAAATGGGGACTTCAGCAGAATTCAGCCCAAAACTCAGGTGTATTCACACTGTAGGCTTTTTCCATTATTCTCAACTTATTTTTCCTCATGTATTTTTAAATAGACTTTTATTCCTAGGGATGCTTGTCTTCTTTCTTTCTTTCTTTCTTTCTTTCTTTCTTTCTTTCTTTCTTTCTTTCTTTCTCTCTCTCTCTCTCTCTTTCTTTCTTTCTTTCTCTTTCTTTTTTGCTTCTTTCAGGAAGATGAGGGGAAGGTTGCTTGGCTACTAAGATTTAAAAAATCAGAAATATCTCTGGTTTTGTAAGTCAGCTTCAAAATTACTGTGTTTTTCCATGAAGTTCAATGCTATTCTTTGTGCATGTGTGACTTAGTATATGCTGGCATTGTTTGTCTTCTGTTACAGGCTTATAAGATTCTTTCAGTCTGGTAAGGAAGACCACAGATTGAGTATACACAATTTTGTTTTTAAATGTTGGACATGTGGTATGCTATCTTTTTCTGTAGTGCAGCAGTAAATTCTTCCTATCACACTGAGAGGTAAGCATGTTCTATGTTTGCTTGTTATTTTACAAGTTTTAATAAAAACATAATTAAAATGTTTCTTAGGCTACAATATGTGTAGTATACACTTGCTATTTCTATAGCATACAGTATATCATGAATAATGTGATTACTCTAGATATAATATAGGGCTCCTCAATATGAATATGAATTATGTCCATGCAATGGTTTTCTATATCTATCTTTTATTATGTGGCACAATTTTCTTTATTTTCCTCAGGGCACAGCTTGAGCTCAGTTACCACCTCTGATTTTTGTATGGATAATAAAATATTTATAGTCTTCAAAATTAGGTGCTGAGACAGTGATTAGTGTGGTATGAATGAGCAACTGAATAGATAAGGGCATGACATTTTGCACATGCATTACCACGTACTGAACTCACGCACACAATATCCTAATTTGTGTGTATGTACATGTCTGTGATTCCAATCCAGCAATTACTTTCTTCTTACCTGTGGCATTCCTCCTGCAGTTTTACCTGGCCGCTGCATTCTTCTGTTCGGAAGAGATTTGGCCCGACATCCTCCACTGCAGTTCTGCTGTTCAAGATGCAGCTGAGGCCCTGTTCAGGAAGGCTATGATTTTTCTAAGTCTCCATTCAAATTACAATGTGATTGCCTTGATTCAGTTGACCTCCCTGGGTAAATAACAGCATTCCTTGCAATTTTCTGTGTGCTTCCTTCTTAGGCGGACGACATCTTAAATGCCAAAGTACTCTTTTCCCCTACACTGACACTGAGGAGCCTGTGATGCTCCAGAAGTGCTTTTGCCCAGATTCCTTTACTGAAATGCCTTCTCCCCTCACCACATCCTCTATTGCACTCCTACTTCTAGTGGCTGCCTTTAGCTGTCAAACATTTCTGTGTTTTTGTACTTATTGACACACGTTTCAGACACAATACAGGTCAAAAGTGCTGTGTTAAGGTAAAGAAACCTTTAAAGCCAGTTACCTCTATCAATGAAATTTTAGGATGTGACCCTACTTTGCATGCCTGATTCCTTCTAGACACAGTATTGAATTCAGTTCTTGCCTGCTTGCCTTGCTTGATTCAGATCTGTCTATTTTAAAGGGCTTATAAGAGCAGACATTACTTTACATAACCAATCATATCAGAAAAGTGTAAGCTTCCTCAGTCCCCAAAGATATTAGGTGCAGGCTTATTTCTACCATAAAGTATCCCATTTTACATTATGGTTGATGGCAGTAAGCAAGTTATCCGCCTGCACAGAGCCCTTAACAATATAACCAGATTCTAGGATAATTCATTGATCTGTATTTTTTTAATAGAAAGCCAATTTCTTAACATTATGTCCTTGAAAATTTTTTTTTCTTTGTCAATAAGTTTCTTCTATGACAAACTGTGTCTTAATAATACAAAGTAATTACAAAGGAACCTGCCACACTGGAAGTCTTTGAAAGTAGTAGGCAATTCAGCCAAAAAATTGATGGCATGATACCGATCCAAAGGAGTTGTACATTAGTCTGTTCCTTATAAACTAAAATGGTACCACGCTGAAGTATCCCAGCTATTGCTGTGCATGACTCCTCTGCTAGTATCCTCTTTTTCACAGTGCTTAAAATCATTGTTTCATCCCTCCCCAAAAGTAATGCCGACATTCCTGTGGCATATACATGTCATATAATAAACTAGCTGATAGCAACATGACTAGCTGAGGCCAGATTTACTTTCCCAGCCAAGTCGAGAAGATTTGGAACGGTGAAGCAGCATTGATCAGACAGTGTGTTTTACCATTGAATATCTAATTTAGTATTAGTTAAACTTGATCAACAATTCAAGAGTTTAGGGTCACATTATTAAAAGAAAACATCAATCCTTTGGATAATTCAATTAAAAAACATCAATAAAAATCTAATTTCAAAAGTCACTAGTATACCAATATACCATATCCGACAGACAGAAACTGCTCAGCCACCATTGAATCATTGACTGTTTTAATAAGTATTCAGAAATTATACTGAGACTTCAAAAGAAATTGTAAGGAATTGTTAGCAGGTTTATTAATGTTTTATGTTTTATTAAAAGTTTGGGTGTACATTTCACAATGAGCAACATCAAAAATCAGACTTTCTGCCTGTAATTTTGCTTCCTCCTGTCTTTCTGCCTTTGGGATTCGCTCTTTTCCTTTCATCAGCTGCCATTTTCAGCAGCATGCAGTAATTTCATGGCTCATTGCAAGCGCTGAAAACCTTTGAAACCACAAATGCTAACCTACCTGGCCTGCAGCCATTTAGGAAGAGATTAATTTAGCAAACAGAAGCAAAACACTTTCTACTTCTAGCCTGTGCATAATTTCACTTCTATCTATATTTATTTTACAGTGAGCAGCGTAATGACAATTTCAGTAATTGCAACTCTGTAAAAATTTGCCTACCTAGCTTATCTCACTATCACAAGACTGTGAGTCAGTCAGATTAGAAAAAGTACAGCATGTGAAACTGCATTGGTCGCCTTCCAAAAAATATGTGCCTTATATAAAACTTAAGTGATGCTTTGCTCTTATTTGTATACTTATCTACAGGACAATGGATTCTCCATGATGTTTGCTTGGGATGTGTGTGCCTTTTTAATGCACTGTGATTTATGGGTGCTTTTCCCATACAAAAAGATCAGCAACGCTAGTAGGCTGCAAGTGCCAGCCCATTTCTGCAGACTTAGTTACAAATGGCTGTTATGGTGCTGTCAAGCGATTTGAACAGAACTGAAAGTCCATCTGGGGCAAATCTAAGCTATCATGCTTGGAATGAATTCAAATTCAAAATTAGCCTACAAACTGCTAGCTGAAAAAAAGTTCAAAATGTTTTATTGTTTCTAATTTAACTCAAGATCAAATTCTGTAAGTAAACACACAAACTTTTCTTCTAATCCATTTTTTTATTCCATTTGACCAGCATATTCAGAACAAGATGCATAATGCCAAGCTTATAAATGTTTATTTATACAGTAAAACAGAAATGGCTTGATTTCCCTGTTCCCCTGTGATTTCTGTCAGCGCTGAGTATCCCGCTTCTTACCAAGTTCATTGACCACCGAGGTTTCTATGGTTATCCTCTGACAAATGTGAAGGTTATAATAACTGAACCTGAAGCCTTTGTTGCCGTGTGCTGTGTAAAAAAAAAAGGAGCAACAAACAGTTATTGTAGTAGCATTTTCAGATGCACAGGAGGAAAAGATTTCTTTACAATTCCCACGTCTGTCTTGATAGCCAGCATGATGGCCTCAGGTGGGAGGAATCCCTAAGGTATCTCACAGCTCCTGACTTCTGTATTGGTATCCTGGCACTGGTAGCGGGGCAATCTGGTGCCGCTTTCTGACAGTCATTGCTCCGGGCCCAGGCTGGTTGGAAGGGATTTCAGCGACCTTGAGTGACCTTGTGGATGGCAGTCACTGGGTAATGATTTCGACCGCAGGATTACTCAGTGGTACTTCCCACCATGAGGGGCTGCAGGAAGATTGCTGCCAGTGACATGGAGGGAGATGGAGTCAAAGGGAGAGAGGGGGTCCTCAGCGAGATGAAACGGCTTAAAGTGGACAGCTTTCCAATTTTCTACATGAGAGTAGTGAAAGAGCAATTGAATATCATTGTTACCTTGCTTGACTGTGATTCAGATACTTTTATATCAGCAAAAGGAAAGTGTACAGCATTAAACTTGTTTATGCAGTGTTTTTATAATAGCTAATTCATTTAAGCATACAGATACACAGACGGCAGTGGGATGACTGGCCAACCCACACAGATGTACACCTCCAATCTGGCATCCCATAACATTCATAAAATATGTCAACACAGCCTGGATTCCTTCCATAGTTTATGTTAAACTATTGGTGTTCATACCATACAAGCAAAATATTTCATGTTGTTAAAATTTGTGTCCCTAGTAAATAAATATAAAAACTAAACACATTCCCTCTAAATGCACAAGCCGTGCACAGCAGCGTTGAAGCAATATGTACTGTTTGTACTTCTAGCAACATTGGAGAAATTAACATTTGTAGAGCTGTTTATCATGCAGGCAAGTGATAATATGGATGCTCCTGTGTTTTATTAGTATTCTGCTTTTAGCTGTGATGTTCCTCATGCAGCACCCTCTCCAGTTACTAGATTCCCAATACATGGGACTACACATCATACCAAGGAGTGAGGAAAAGGATCATGGCCATGTGCGGGGAGCCCCACGGCCTAGGCATGTCCCCATATTGCCACCTCATAGACTTGCATTGCCCCTTTTGCTCACCCCCGAGCCCCCAGCTACAGGCACAGGCAGTTGGCATAAACCAGCTTTGTTTGGCACGGAGTGTCCTTGAGCAGTGGGAAGGCAGCAGCTCTGCTGAATATGAGTAAGTGCAGATGCTCTAGGGCAGGATAAAGGCCAAGAATGAGTCTGGTGTTCAGGGTGCAGGAAGAAAAGCTGAATCCTATTTTTAGACCAGAATTCACCCAGAACTCTGAATGTAAAGTATATTCATAGTCAGAGTCCTCGTGATCCACCGAGCACTTGAGCAGTCTTTGCACAGTGCTGTTGCAGTGCTGGTTCCCCTCAATAAGACAGTAGAGTTATCCCATCTCCCCTCAATACTACCCCCACTTTGCAGAAGGCCATGACGGTCTCGGCAGCTGCAGACAGCCAAGATACTCAGCTTAGGAGAAACAAGAAGAGTTGTTGCAAAGTAATAATCAGTAGCTCTTGTGGGGGCCTTTGACTCCTTGGTGCTTGCCCGGGTTGGGTTTTTGACTTGTTCAGAGATCTTCTCCAAACATGATGATCTGAACTTCCCTAGGTGTGGCTGCTTAGAATGTTACAACTCCATGCATCTCTGATATTTATATATTGTTATTCAGTGATGAAATATTATTTTTATACTAAGATTGTTAAATTCTGTCACTAATAAATTATGTCACTAATATCTAACCATGTAAAGTAGAATAGATTAGTGCAGTACTGTGAAACACTACACTATATTACTGTATAGTAAAATAGATCTGTTGCCGTTATGTTTAATGAATAATATTCCCCATTAACACACATCTCTGCATTTCAGTAATTCCAGAGCTATGACACAGACCAATCAAGGAAATGCATGGTAAACAAGCTATAATTTTGCTTGGGCTGTGCAACATAAAATACTTACTGAAATTGGTGAGTGCTGTATGCCGAGGCGCTGTAGGATTAAGCAGATATTCAGGTGTACCCTCACCTTTCCTTGATTAACAAACATGCCTATCAAGATAAAGGAATAACGTGGAGGGAAGAAAGCAATACTTGATCATTAAAACACAAATGCAAAAATACACTGCTGTTAGACATGAAGAAGTCAGTAAAACCACATGCTGTTTGGAGAGGATTGAATTATCTTCAAGCACTAGCATCTAATTAAATATGTATATATTTCTAGGGCCTGAGCTCTGGAAAGCATTCCTATTCAAGAGAGCGCTTAAGCATATGCTTAACTGTAGAATGGGGGCTTGGAGGAGGCATTAGTATGTGTAGTCAAAAAGTACATTTAGCAGATGAGCAAAAGAACTTTTTTCACAATCGAGACTGATGACAGTTTGCTATAGGTTAATCAATTGCCTGGTTTCATTACTTCATTTGAAGTTGGGTTTTTTTTCTGTTAGATGGTGCAAAACATTGTTATAAACAAGTAAATTGTTCTTTTTGATTAACAGATGGCTCCTGACTAGCCAAAAAAATTATTCCTTTTTAAATTAAAGGAAAAGTGTTCCTTGTTGAAACCTTCTGTGTTGCAGTTCAGCCAAGAGAAAATTTATTAAAATGAAATTATAAACTTATGAAAAACAGGATTTATAACGGAAACACTGATACAGCCATAACTATAACCATGCGAACCATGCTGCTATTATTTACTATGGTAACATTACAAAAACCTACACTGTTTGGGCCATTATCCTTACAGTTTTCTTTTCAGTACAAATCATTATATTTATTATCTGTCTTCTTGTATAGAGGGTCATGGAAAAGGCCAATCAAAAGCAGAAGAAGCCTGCTTTTCAAAAGGAAATTGGACCTATTTCTAATTCTTCTTCTTTATCAAATACAAGGAGTGCAGACTTTTTTTGTGAAAAATTGTTTCATGTAAGATAAAAGTGCAGATTATTGGTGAGAAAATGACACACTCTTCCCTACATCTTGAGGATTCTTGGGAGATATTGCCAGTTTTCCTAAGAGATTTTTACCTTACTCGCAAATGCATTTCCTTACAGACTTCAAGCAGCAGATGATGGAGCTCTGCGTATTTATTTGGGAATATACTGCATTATTCAGCTATTGTGACTCGGATAGATGTCTTAGCAAAGTGGTATCTTAGAATGCATATTGTACAGAGTATCAGACAAAATAGATGTTTTTAGAAATACTCATTTCTAATTTACAGGATGAAAAAAACAAAACTGGATTTGTGTTTGTTTCTCTCTTCATCGCTTCTTTCTTTCCCTGTGTCTGGAAAAATTATGAATCTCAACACTGTTATTCCTGCCTCCTTGGAAATTGTCATAAACATACCTGTATTTCTATGTATTATCAGACTTATTGACAGTAGTCTAGTAGATAGACCACAGTGTATGGACACAGAGCCCCAGTGCCTGGCTTACACTATCACCTTTATAATTATGACCCATAAATATGTGCCAGTTTTTAACTCTTTCAAGCTATATACCACAAGGGATGTGGTAAATGTTACCTCTCTCCTACGGGTTGGACAAGATGTGATACATGTTCAGAAAGCCTTCAATGTAAAACATGAAAAATAGCCTTGAAATTATATTTAGGAAGTGCTCTGTGACTGTTAACTCATCACTAACTTGAGATGAAAGGTCCATGTATGTGGAACCTCTTCCTTTTTTTTTCTGAAACACCCATTTGACTTAGACATCAGTGTAATACAGCACAATATAATTATTCCATATTTAAAATAACTTTTTACCGTGTTCTGTTTATCTGTGGTAAGACACCATGCATTAAAAACATGGCTTGGAACTATGGTGAGTCAATATCAATGGTTTAATACCATCTGCGTGACAACTATGCTTAATTCAGTAAATATTCCTGACATTGTAAACACAGTCAGTATAGCTGTTAATACAAAGTAGGCAAATTGATTGACAAATATGTTTAGAGATACAGGTCTCAGAGAGACTATGGATCAGTTGTTTACTGATAACTGGCAGAATGCTCTGACTCGATTGCTAACAGTAAAGCTAAAGAAAAAAAGCCACTTTATGACTGCTGCTTGATGAAACAATATTCCTGGGTTTTTTTTCAGACTATGCTGCCAGTTTAGGACTATCAGCTCTGCACAAGAAAGCTGTGTCACAATTTGAAAATGATAATGCTGCTAACACACTGTGGTGTTTCTAAAGTTGTGGCACCCAAAGCACTTCACAGTATTTGATGACTGCTTATGACAATTAAAAATCACTTTATTTATTAGGAAAGTAGACCTTAAACATAAGAGTTAACCCAAATAGATTTTATTTTAGACTACCTATTGTTATCTCAGAGTATGTCAATATTACGTGCTTCAAAAGAATGGGTAGGAAATGTTTATCAGTAGACAATGAAGGCAAATAGATTGTTTATGACAGTATAGGGAATACATTTCTTGGCAAGATTTTGAAGTGCAGTCAGGAGGGTCATTCTTGTGGCTGCTTTTGTTGACATTCATCATAACTGAACATCTAGATTGTAAAATATGTAGTGTTTTTGCACCAAGTGATTCTCTAGGTACAGCATGTTGTGTTTGTATTGGACTTTGACGGCTGACTCACAAAAGACAGGATGCTCAAATACTGCATATACCACTGCTGCTTCTATTCTAAATGCTTCTTGAATTGCTCATTGCAATTTACAAATTTACAAATCACTATCAAGCTTTAATGTGTTTCTCTCCCTACCAATTTTTTTAAGTATACTTGGATATATTTTTTCAGCATTCATGAGCTCCCTTTATTTCTGACACTAAAGTCTAGAATCATATTTTGAAAACAAATAAACAAAGCAAAGATATCTTTTTATTTTAAAATACTATACACCATAAACTAATATTTATATTTCAATTTGAGTTTATTTGCATATTCTTGGACAGTTTTTGTTAAACTGTTGCCTTAAAACATTCTTTTTACCACTTTACAAATACAATGTCAAGCAGGGTAAAATCATGCAGTGGATATGATCAAGGAATATTGCTGTTGTGAGGATTACAGGAATATAGCTAGTTTCATAAAAACATTGCATTTCATATCACCCCATTTTGCATGTTAATGTCTCGTTAGTAGGGTAGGGAATTCCAGTTTTAACAAGGTCTATAAAAATTGCTGAACAATAGGCAGTGAAAGGAAGCCTGGAGAAGCAAAAGCCTCATCACCACCCATACCCTTTCTACTGTTATTTCAACAATGCACCGAAATCTTTGCAACTAGCCACCAAAAATAACATTCTCAGTGTGTGTAATCACTGCAGAGAGTACAACACATTTTATTTAATACTGAAGTTATAAATGGTATTGTATTTTTAAGACTTACGGATGACATTTCCTTTATTTACTACAACTGGCATGGCTGTTCCAGTCTACCTTGAGCTTGCCCTAAGTAACCTGCTCATGATATCTATCTTTTTTCATTTTAAGTAGTCGCTCCTACTCCTGTTTCAAAACAGGCTGGCTTTGTCCAACTGCTCTGTTGCCAAGCCCTGCATCAAGCAGTGGAAGCACAGACCCGCACCACGCTTTGTCCTTCCGCAAAATGAACGTGAGCAGACATGGAACCATATGCAAGATTTTGTCCAGGTAGAGCACATGGATTTTATTGTTCCTTGCATAGGTTTATCACTGGTTGAAAGTGGATATAAAATAAGGGCTGTTCTGATTTGGCATCATGTCATACCTACCTTGCACTCACCAGTGTGAGTTCACAGCTGGTTCAGAGCAAAACAAATTCAGGCGTTATCAGCACAGATACATTTTTACAGAACAAAGTATTGTCAGCATGCCACACTCTCCATGTTTGATTAATGTGCACATTCAATACAAATCAGGACAGACCTTCCAAGGAGTGCAGTTCACGTAATTGAGGCCAAATTTTAGGAACTGCTGATTGGTGAGGTGATTTTGAAAATGTGGCACTTTACACAGAGATCAGTGCCTTGCTGCATTAATGTCATACAAGGCATCAGAGATCTTTTTGTGCAGACTTGTTGTCTGAAGGTGGAGTCTTGAGGTACGCATGAGTGAGGGGGGCATCATCACTGCTCCCATATGTGCTTTAATAACAAAAATGAATTATTTAAATATCACAGCAGCCGTGTGAAGCAGATAGCAACACACTCATCTGAGAGACTGGAAAACTTGAAGTAAGAACCCAATTGTGATAGAAGAAGAGTAAATATCTTTGACTCTTGATTTGCAGTCCAAAATGCAGAGGGGAAATACAAGATGATCCACTCAAATATTTAAGTGATATTAATGCAGTCCAAGAAAGTGCAACTCACAGGATAAGGAGCCAGAAGAAGGAAGCTGGAGGTTCATGATAGGACAGGGAAGCTACACTAACGGAACAGATATGTAAGGGGAACCATAAGTTACAAAACCGGAGGCTTATTTCATATGCACTTCTCTTTTTGGCCTTGTGGTCTACCCACAACACCACGCTCCTTTTCTCTGTGTATTTGAACTATTAGCCTTTTAAGCAAATTTACGTAAATAAAAAGAGTCATAAATATAAAAAATATAAATAGAAAAGCAAATTTTTAGGTAAAAAATTTTGGGAACTGGAATCCAATCAAAACATTTACATATAAAATGCTAGACTGAGAATTGATGATAAAGTTAGTATAATGAGTTGAAAGTAGACTTTGAATAGTAAACAAAGTCCATCTAGATTTCCTAACTATAATAGTACATTCAGATACAATGCAGAGGAAGAAATACATCTTTAAATGAGTCTAGGTGTAAATAAACCCTCACTTCAATTTCGCTAAACCAGAGAAGAAAGCAGCTTTGTTCTACTACATTTCAAAGGGCATTAAAGATGCTTGCAGTTGCATGTATATGAAAACTCCACCCTCTTCACTGTTCTCAATGTTGAAATCCATTATATTCACTAAAAAGAACTTGGCACTAAAATATCTGAAGATTAAAAATATTTGGAGATGTTTAAATCATCAACCTTTATTGATATGCACTTCAAGAGAAATCATCTAACATTTAGATCAGATACCTACCGTCCAATCTGAGAGCAAGCTATTAAAATTGTTCCCGCTCCCCTTTATAATTTTGCCAGAGCCTCACATGGTATGGTGCATCATGTTGGCGTACAGCATGATCGTGCATAAGCAACAGGACTGTATTGTACATCATCAGAAATATGTGAAAATTCATTTGGATCTGCCACCAGCTATCAATTTTGACAAGGAATGTATTTGCTCTGGCTTAATTAGAGAGGATGAAAGCAGGGCATACAGGTCAGCCTCCCCAGTGTTTGCACACCACTGGAAACTGCTCTGTGGCAGTCTGCTAAAGTAGTCAGGACAGGTCAAAACCAGACGTTTTCTCTATAAAATGTTTCACTTGCCACTTCAGTGGCATTAGTCATATCTGATGTAACACCAGTAGTCACAGGTTGCAGCTGTGGAGTGACTTAAAAAAAATATTCAGGCTTTGTTTTCCAAGTCAGCAAGAGGAATATATTCATCCTTCCCTTAGCCAGTCTCAGAGATGGGATTTGACTGACTTCGGTGGGGTATGTCCTGATTCGGAGCGATGCAAAAGAGAGCAAATTCAAACCTCTGGGTAAAGTTCTTTGGCTGTAAAACTGATGTCATTCCATTTTGCACCTAAGATACGGCCTTCTGTGTTTGATTTTTGTATATTTGTGTGGGTAAATAGAAATATATGTTTATATGAATGCACTGTTTTACAGATCAGGGTTATAACAATTTTCATACAGAATTAGCCTGTAACAGTCATTCAAAAAAACCCCCAAAAATCTTCTTTCCTCTCCTTGATTCACTCCTTTCATGTTATTTTAAGTCTGCTTTTTGAGGGTGTAAGTTTTATCATAAATTTCAAAAACTGTAAGGAAAACAGATTTTTAAAAATCCTCTGAATTTTCTTATGTTCTTAACTTCATACTGTTTCCAGTACAGTTGCATTTTACAAAGTAATGACATTATTACCAGCCCACCCAGATAGTTTGTGACCTGTTCTTTTACTAGTCTAAAGGTGACTTTCATTTTCATGTTGACTTTAGTCTGTGTCTATTTGGAGGTTCATTCAGTGAAATAAAATTGCCTTGCAATTATTTCTACTTAGAGAAATATGACAGCTAGAATTTTTATGTTAATTAATCTTTGTTTTTTTATTATTGTGTGGCTGCCTATCATAAATTTCCTTGCAATCCAGTTTTAATGCATTCTATAAATTATTGCGGTTTCTCCCAGACCCATCATGCCTTGCAAATAGTTAACTTTGTGTGGATTTCTGTTGTTTGCCCTAATGCCATCGTATGTGTAATTCAGCAGGAATGGTTTGTATCTCTGAAAATATACGTGATTAGGAAGGATACTTGTCAGGAATAAGCCCTTGGTCAGACTGTAGTCTTGTTATAAGTATGAATGAGTTTAAAAAAAATTAAAATACATTTAAAAAGATAAAAAATAATATCAAATCCAGGGCATACTGGGCTGAAGGGAACAAACAAGGCATTACGTTTCTTCTTGTTTTGCTGGCTCAGTGAAATTAGGAAGCCACTGTTTCCTCACCTGCATGCCCAGTTAAGGGCCATCTGTTTCCTGTTTAAATGTAGTATCTTACATGGTTTTTCCAAAACCCCTCTTGCATTAATCAACACAATCCCAATAAACAGAAACACCAAATCTTGCTTATCTATCTTACTCAAGGAAAGCATTTTGGTACTTGCAACTTGAACACAGTCTAGCTTTACTGCAATGCTTTGTTTTCGCTAACATTCACTTTTGTTCTCTGCATTTTTAAGATTTCTCATATAGTTCTAGGCTGATTTTGCAAGCTTTCTACAACAGCCTGAAGTCCTTTTTGTTACTGTGGATTAAACCAATAATATGTTGATTTTGTCACTAATGCTTTTAATCTAGGTCTGGTGTCATGTGTTGTACTTTAACATCCTCATGAATGTTATTATAAATTTAACACTGAGTTGAAGATAATAAGGTCAAATGTATCCTTGACGTTATACTTTGCCTTTGATGAAGGTAACAAATAATGAACGTGGCCTGATCTCCTTATTATCATGGTTTAGATTTACAGGAAATCATTGGTGGATGGATACTCCTGGTAGGGAGAATCAATGAGCCAAATTGGTTGCTTGGTGGCAAGATTTACACAGAGAAATAATACTTTTTATTATATCAAATAATGCCACCACAATGAATGCAGACACTATAAATATCAGGTGTCATCTTCAGAAGATATTCTTTGATAAAGTACCACTATCATTGATACCAGGATACTTTTTTCATTGAATTTTAAATCAGAAATGTACATGAACGAGTATATGTAAAAAGTAAGGAACAAAAGTAGCTTATAAAAATGACTGAGTGAAGTATTTAATTTCATACAGACACGACATACACACAGAGAAAGGCTCTGCAAGAACTTCATTAAGGTTTTCAGAATCAGCCACTCAAATGCTAGAAGAGATGGCTTGGGCAGCATTGGTTTGGCTCATTTGTTGCATTTGCTCTGGTACAGCCCTTAACTGCACGGCTAAGGTCTGGCTGTACACAAGGCCCTACCTCATCCATCATGCCTGATGGACAAGCCCTACTTAACAAGCTGTTCTTCTGTATTTTGTTGTCTCCTTATTGCTCAGCATGTGCTGTGAGACTATATTTATAGCACGCTTTTCATACCTTCCCCGATGGCAGTCAGTTATTTTTGGGCTCGTCTCTGGTGCTCATTGCTAGCAGGATAGCTGTAACGGCAGTGGGGAGAGCCGTACAACTCCTGCACTGACGTAACATGGAGATATAACACCCACAAGTGCATGCCATGCAGTGCCTCCTACGAATCCTGCCCTGCCAGCTGTGTGTCTGAGTGCTTTGCTAATTTATTTTTCTCAAAAAGTGGGGATTGTTCTCAATAGGTCTCATCAAGTGGGTAGTTATGGTGTTGGTATTATTTCCAGGCCAAAGCTGAAACAAATCTTGATGAAAATAGAAAGCTTGCTTTAATTTTGGATTCTCAACTAGATATATCTAGGATCTGATTTTTTGGAGTCCTTGGGAGGAACCTGCAGCATCCCTGTACACATACAAAACCCCTTTGATTTCTGTCAGGCATAAATGTTTACCACTTCCACAAATCAAACATCCCAGTTTGAAATTAGGACCCAGGAAATTAATAAAATATAGTTATTGACATCTTGTGGAAAGTCTACTTGAAGTGATTGCCCAGCATCACTCAATCCTACCACTTTATGCAATACATTTTGCTGGAGTCCAACCCTGTAGTCTGAAGTCCTAATGTCATTTCATGTCTGTTCTGCACACAGACATCTGACCTTTCTTACCCCATCCCCAGTCTGGTGAGTCACTCGGTGCCACTGTCTCAACCTGAGTCTGTGCTCAAGTCCCTGTCACTCCCCATTTCAGCTGAGCAAGTCAAAGGTTGGATGCAGCTACTTGTCACCTCCCTGACATGTTCCCTCGAGCCTACACCCTGAAGAGCAGCAGAATGTGCAGGTCACAACAAGAACTGGGACAAATTTGGTGGGAGCAGAACCGCTTTTCACAGTCGCAGTGCAGACCTGGGACCAGCGAAGTTGCACTGGCTGCACATTTGTAGGCAGAGGACTCGTTCCCACACCAGCTCTGCCCTCCTATCCTGGTGACTGTGGGACTCCAGTAGACCAACCCATGAGGGAAAATAAAGAAATTAAAGCCTGTTTCCCCACCACCACCACCTATGCTGGCATACGTTACCATTTAAGTGGGCTGACTTTCAACAGCACATCAAGCTGGGACGACAGGCAGTCCCATGTCGGCTGGCTTTATCTCGCCTGTAGGCTAGATACAAAGATCATTCACTCCAAGCCTTGGTGCAAAGAAAAGGTGAAATTCTCCACAGCAGTGATACCAGTATTTTGCAATATGAGAAAACTGCATAGTATCCCTCACCTTACTCTCGAATGGGGCTTGATTACCTTGGCTGAAATTTTCTCAAAAAATCCAGCCTAGGGCAGACACAAGGCATAGAACATTATTTTATCCCAAACAGCTGAAATTTGGCTAAGCTCTAAGTAACTGAAATCAGCAGAGTGTCTGGCAACCTTAAATGAGAGGCCGTGTTTCCAGTCCTGCTTTATAATGTGCTGAAAAGCCAGTGTGAATGCAAAACGAAAGCTATTAAAGTGAGCCGAACAAGCAGAACATTTAGCACAAGAAGAGAAGTGCACGGCTCAAGACAAGGAAGTTTTTTCAGATTGTGAGTCAAATAAGTAAGGATAATAAACAGAGACTGGCATAAAGGGTTAAAGCTTATACAGCTGTTTCATCCTGAGTGTATTGAACTGAGCTAATATTGTTAGATGACTTAAGCGACTTACATTTCTATATAATAGGGTGATTTTATAAGTTTATAGAAGCAACAAAGAATATAAAGCAGGTTATATAAAGGCAAAAAAAATCAAAATGAACATTTCTAAAAGGAACAATGCTGCTGACAGAGGCAGTTTTATGGGAGAAGGAACATGGGGCTCAATTTACAAGGGGGACTTAAGGATCGCAATGCCTCTTTAGGTGCCTAAGTCCAACATTTAGGTACTGCTAGTATCTAATGACATCTTATCACCTTGTCTGATCCTGTAGGCACCCAGCTTCACTGACACCTTCAGAAAGCAAGAAGCTTCTAAATCCAGAGAGGTTAAAACACCTTAAATAGCCACAGGTTAGTCTTCCTCCGCTTGTGCCACCGGCAGGGCTGGATCTAGCAGGCTCAGGTAACACAGCATAAGAGGAGGAGAAAGTGACTGCATCCACATTTTTACCTAAGAGATCAGTGGTGGTTTTTTTTAAATTTGGGCTGTGGAATGTCAAGCTTTAAAACTCCCCTTCCTATTGGGCCCTTAAATCACATCTTCTGGTTCCCCAGAGAATGCCTTTGGCTGCAAGGTGACTTGCAGTGGTGGGACCTCCTCTGCCTATCGTGTGAATCTATATGACATAATGCAGTATTTATTTGGGCCAGTGAATGGATAAAGGCAAGAAAATGACTCAGTACTGTGATTTATTTTTTTTTTAAGATACTTGAATGAGATGAATATAAATAAAACTCTTTCCTTAACAGGTCAGCATTCTGCTTTCATGAATGTGATTCTTCATACCCACACCCCTTCCTATTCACTCAATAGGGGACCCCTGAGAACTGACCAAATCAGGACTGGGAACTCCATTAGATGGCAGGATGCTTTAACATGACAAAGTTCAACACAGCAGCAAATAAATCTTTCCGTTCACTTCCCCTTTGAGATGACTTCCTTCCTTGTTTCCTGTAGCTGGATATGTGCTATGCAGGAGAGGGGGCAGGGTGACTACCTGGTGTAAATCCTTCTCTCCACCTGCTGATATTTTTAATTAAGATTAACCTTTTAATAGTGTATCTGAATTGGCATATACCTGACTTCACTCTACCTATCTCTGTTGTAGTCTTCTGAAGATGAACTGGTAAAGCTGCAATGCATCATATTACCTAATACAGTAAATGTGCAACCTTCTTACTATAACGAGTCTTTCTCTGTGAGCCCTATATTAAGACCAAACATGACACCACAGACACTGGAAGTGAAAATGGAAAACTTTATTTGAGTAACATTCCAACAAGCTCTGCTCTTGCTAAAAGGGACATCTTTTAGAAGAAACAGCTCAAACAAAGCCTGCCCCTGAATTGTTTCCTATGCTGTGTTTTGGTCCTGGAGCAGCCTCCCTCCTCATGCAGGATAAAAGACCCCCAACTCGTCTCTTTAAAATCCTCCTAAAAAATCAGTTTACTAACATGCACCAATGCATACTCACTCATCTTGCTGCTTCACCTTGTAGTCCTGCCATTTAACTCACATTAACAAATTCAGAATAAATCAAAAGGATGTAGGAAAAGAGGTAAGCTCCAATGCAAGGACTCCTTTCTTTTACGTCGATGGTGTTTCTCATCCAACTACAGCTTATACAATAGCATGTATAATACCTTAGTCCCTGGGTTTTCACTTTTATAATTTCACAGTGGCCAAAGCACTGAAAAATACATCCACCAGCCTAACGTTAGCGGCTTTGTTCTTCCCTCTAGTATTTTTCTTTCATCCCTTCTTTCTCTTTTGACCTCCCCTTTCCCATTTCCAGTTCTTTGTCCCTTTTTCCAGTATTATAATGCCTCTCCCTTCTTACTAAACTTCAGTTCTGCTTCCAGTCACTATGGAACTTGTTTAGTTTTTCCTTCTTCTTCTGTCATATTCTGTTTTTATAGCATTACTTCTTTTCCTTTTGGTGATCCATTATTTTGTCTGATCACCAAAAGTCTTGACTTCTTTCTCTCTGTAGAGATTCCATTATCTTTCTCTTTTTGTCTGCCTTCCACCCTTCTGTCTGTTTTTCCTTCTTTCTCTTCAGACACGTTTTGTTTGTCCTATTACTATCCCAGAATATTTCCCTTCTGACTTCAATAGAGAAAGTTTTATTCATTCTGTCTAGCTTTTCCACAGTCTCAGTTCTCTCTCATCTTTCCCTTTTTGACTTCTAAGTACTTAGAAGCCACAAATATCCATTCGGGAACTGGAGTTACTGGGGTTGACCAGATACTGTTGATCAGACATAGATGAGATTAAAACATAAATGACAGCTGGACTGCTCAGGAGCATACAGGTTGTGAACCCAGGACTGCCCCAGCATAAAATAAGTTCACCTGTTTTGAGGGTCTCAGGAATTCTTCAGTGCTCTCTACAGCTTAAAGGGGCAATGTGAGGAGCTGTGAAGAGAGGGATGTGGGAAAGGCAGGGAAGATGAATTGGGGGAATATTAATTTTATACTATGTTTCTTTATGCCTTTCAGGTCGTTAACATTTTGGGTCTGTTGAAGCAGCTTGAGAAAGCCGTTTATATTTATTGTTAGACTCTTCTCTAAGTTGAGTTATGCAGAGCATTGTTGGCTTTGCTAGGGTTATTTCTAACATGGGAGCAAAGTTAATTCCTCCCAGAACAAAGTTATTATCATAATCTCCTACCATATGGCTATCATAACTATGCTTTTTCTTTGGAGTCCTTCCAGCAGGTAATTTTGGGACACCATTTAAGACAGCCCTTTTTTTTTACTGTGGTTGTACCAGACTTTCCACTACTACGTTAATGGAGGCTTGGGGATTTTGATTACTATTATCCCCTTTTTAACTTTTAAACTGTTATTTTAAAAACTGAGGGTTGGGCTTTTCATTCTTCCAATTCAGCTTACAGAGTGCAAAATGAAGGTCTGGCACTCCAGGGTGTATGTTAGCTACAGGATAATATTTGTGGCAGAGAAGTATACAAGGCAAAGAAATGGCTTTTGTGGGTGATTAAATGCTGAAGTGAAGCTGAGGTGTTTGATAACCACAGAAGCTATTTATTGTGTGTATACTCCAGTGCCATGAACATTATTCCTATTATACAACAAGACAAAGGAAGATTCAACAAACCATAACGTGAGAAGGATGAAGTGGTTTTTTTGGTCGTTGCATTTTTGCTTGATGGAAGTTTGAAAGTTCTGTTTCATTTTCTGCCTTTCCTAACATCTCCTTTGGGGGGGGTGAGGGAGATTAAGGCCAAAAGACAGAGATTGGCCTGCAAAGGATAGTAGTAGCGACTAAATTCTGAATAAATACTGGGAGTTATCATATCTTATCATCAAACAGCAGTGCTCGCTCTTTTACTGGGACATAGAGAAAGACCATGCTAATAGTATTCATAAAAAGCGTTTCTTTAGGTTGTGACAAGTAATCTTAGAAAAAAATCAACTATTATCAGGTTTAAAAAAACAACAAGATATATTAAGAAGATAATGATAATACACATCTTCTACATGTTCTATTAATCCTCATAGGAGCAGTGTGAGTTCAGGAAACATTGAGAGACCAAGCTCACAAATACTACTTAAATTCTCAGCAGCAATTCTATTCTACTAGTTCCCTGCTTGTTTGCTGCTGTTCCTGTGGAGTATTTTGGTTTTGTTGGATGGCCCTCAGTGCTAGTCAGCGAGCTCCATCAAGACCTATGTCCGTTCTCAGAAGGAACTGAAAAATACAATGATATTTGAACAAAAAAGACCCAGCATACAGGAAAATATACCTCTTTCTCACTGTCATTACTTAATAGGTGTTCCTCCTTAAATCACTTGAGTTGTTAAAAAGAGCAGAAATGAAATGGTGTGGCTAAAATGACCAACAACCCAGTGGAAACCCTGAGCAGAGGAAATTGGTCACAACCAAGCCCACCATTGGTCTTTGTTTGTAAATGTTGCTCATTAAACAATTATGAGCAGAGAATCTATTTGTGAAGTGTGAACTCTGTTTGCAAATGACTTGCCTGTAGATAAACAAAGCCTGCCTTGTCAAATCATGAGAAATAATTTAACCACCTGTAGTCACAACATCCCAGTGAGTAACACCACTTTGGAGGTGGGGAACTCAGACAGGCAAAAACTTCTTGCATCAAGGGCAAAATGTGAATTAACTGAAAGCAAAAAAAGCAACTCTTAATCATGCTATGATTTTGTTGTTGTGTTTGTACATCTCCTGACAGGAAATAATACAAATTCTCTGGGAATTTTTATTACTTTAGGCAATGAATTTCAATGTTAATAACACTTGCTGTCTGCCCACAGACATTCCTTCAGACCAGGCTGTTTCTAAAAGTTTTTCTAAGTCATTAAAATATTATCTGAGCATATTGTTGAGTACTTACTGCTTTGAAAGGTGTGGGACTGTCATCACAAGCTCACCTAGCGGTGAGTGAGATTAAGGGGGCTTGCACCTGCCAGCCACAAACCAGCAGAAGCCCATGGTCCTGCTGCCCCCTCCGAGGTCCCTCCCTGGCTCTGCTGTGCGGGACAGTGGCTAAGGCAGGCTCCGGTGCCCTCCATCCCCTCCTGCTCACATGCAAAAAATATTTCTTCACTATCAATATGTGAGTTGTTGCCAGCCGATTTTCCTCTGTTTTACACATCATCATATGTGGCTTAACAGATCAGTGCCCTCTCCTGCGATACTCCAGCACCCTACCGAGCACATCTTCTCATTTGGATGATTGATTACTCTAAGTACCCTTGAAATGCATACCAGTTTTGTTCAAAAAGAAGGTATTTTCTCATTATTATTTGTGTCCATGTTTTATATTATTTACAGCATCTAGACATTTTATATGTTCATTTTAAAATGATAGATGCTGTTGAGTTGTATATGAAAAATAAAATTGAACTAATGGAAGTTTATTTCAATGCTTAATACACAGCCACACAAAAGAATGGTATGGACCCGGTGATTCTTGCTGTTGTTTTTCAGGTACAAATTTCCATATGAATTATAGGATAATATTTCTGCTCTTGAGTGGAACGTGAATACTGCTTTCTTTGTGGTATTCAATACTAATGTGCATATTTAAATGACAAATAAAGTTCTACTTATTCTAAATTATCTCGAATGACTCTAGTATATGAAAAAGGACTGTTACATTCAGATGTATCAATTAGAAGAGTGTTTCCATTCTCCTATGATGTGACCTAATTTCAAAAAAATTGAGGCTGGGAGTTGTGCTCTCCTTGTTTTACACAGCAGATGTTAATGCCATTATCTACTTAATTTGAAAGCTGCACTGATTTCCACTCTGTTTCTTCCTTTGAGTGTCATTGCTGTATAAAAAATACTATCAAGTGTAGCAAAGGTCATTTGAAGTTGCACCCAAAATGCTGGCCTGACTTTATAAGTAATAACCTATTTTTTTTTAAATCATATGAACACGGATGGCTGTAACATGACTATTGGGTAAGGTTGTGTAGAATAATAGAATAACAGAACTGGAATTGTTGTCATTAAAAAACATCATAAAACCACTACTGATGGCCATATTCTCTCCTGGAGTAAGCACTTGCTTAAAGTCAAACTGATTTGGGACAAAATAGCACTGGCCCATATTTTTGCATACTATTTTACAGGTTTTCTTTGAAGTAAATTATACTTGCCAGAAGTTTCAGAGATTTAACTGTATTTGTCTTGGCTGAATTAGTGCCAGTCAAAGATTTTGGAACAGAAACTGATTAGCAATATCATTGATGGAACATGGGGTAGGATGCAACACTGCTTGTCTCAGCTGCATCACTCACAGTGATAAGGCACGTTAAAATAATTGTATCACTAGTCATTTGTTTTGATAGAGTTATGAGAAGGTGAAAGCTCTAAGAAGTGCTTTCTACTGTCACTGCTCTGACCACTATGCAATTTAAAAAGTATACGGGGCCTCTGTTCCATCAGTATCTGCTTTTCTAAACTTAAAAAAATCTGCATAGGTATTACTTTAATTCCCAGCATTTTTAATCTCATAAAACTCCTAAAATTCTACTTTTTAAGTCCTTCTGAAAATGCAATGTATTGCAAAATGTACTAATGGTTATTTTTTATAATTGTTTTCAACAACCTGAAAATTCAGCTGTCCATCATATGAATCATGAAGTCATATTTCTTTGGTCTGTGGTCTTGCCAAATGTCAGGGCCATCTACTATTGAGCTTGTTCGGTATTAAGATAAGAGAGCTGTAAGAAAAATATAGGTTGTTAACTGAATTGGTATTGATAATTCAGTAGGTGGCATTCTTTCCGTTAACTGCTACAGATTCGCTGGATCAGAATGCTAATAGAGGGCTGAGCTGTCAGTTAACAAATTCTTAGGTACATGATTAAAAATAAATTTCCTAGACTTGTGTTGGTAGAAACTCCTCTAAGCCACTACATAAAAGTACCATAACTGTATGAACAAGAAAAAAATGTGTCAGACCTTTGAGCGTGCAACAATAAAGGCTGCAAATTATAATTTGGAGAACTGATAAAAACTCCTTCAGCAGCATGATCTTGAAGACATCAGTTACTGAATGAACTTATGGGCCATGTCAGCTGGATGATGAAAAATTTATACCTTACAGAATAATATTTTGGAAGAGAATTACAATGGGCTATGCAACGTAGCTAAGAGTTTATGAATATTAGAAAAGAAGGAAAGTATATTTGTAAAGATTATCTCAAATTATTTTTGCCATGTAAATAGAATTCACAGTGATGTAAGAGCTGAAAGTAAAAAATTTGTTGTTAATTGCAGCAATTTCTAATACATGAAAATTGATTTTATTTTCTTATAGAATGATGTGGTGAGATTTCATAGAATTGTTTACACTGTAACTTGAGAGTTACAAAAATGCCAGTTAAATTTAAATAGAGGTGCAAGCTGACATTAGGGTAGGAGGAAATCATCTGGTGTTTTAATGTACTTGGGTTACGTGGTAAATAAGGGCAAAGTCAGCTTGCTGTCTGTGAGCTGAAGCCTGTGTAACTCTACGGCAAAACACACCCCTTTATTTCTCATTTCCCTTTATCATCACATTATTCAATGCCCGCTGCAACTTTTCACTCTCTGCCTTGTTATACCAAGTTATTTTCAATCCAATAAGGACCAAACTTTACCTCTTTAATAAAGATCAAAGTTACTTTAGATCGGCAAGCAACATTTTTTCCGGCACTTGTTTTTAGTTTTGGGATACATACAAGTAACCTATCATGGAAAATGCTTTCCAAGACTATAGCTATCATTAAAAAAATTCCACCTAAACAAAGGAAAGTAATAGATACTTAAGGCATGCAGAACTGAGATTGCTCTTAAATAATTCCAAACATCTGAAAATATTATAATGAGAAAACCTTCTACTTAAAATGAGAATTATCTTTATTATTATTTTCTGTTTCTTGAGAAAACCTTACAGTAACAGTGTTTAAACAACAAGCTTGAGAGAAACCATAAAATATCTTTACTGAATGGAAAACTGCACAGCCCCTGTCTCAGCTGTGCAGTCACAGTCCTGAATCCAGACGTTTTGGCAACCATACAGTATGCAAACAAACATAAACTTTGTAAACACATGATTAGACAGGACTCTTCTGCAGGATCCATGTTTAGGATGGTCATAAGATCCTCAAACAAAGAATTAATGCATTTGTATATACAATCCCCTTAGTGACAGATTATGAAATTGTCACAGATAAACCCTCCAAAAAAGATTCATGTGGTGATTAAATGCTATCCATAGTATCAGAAATATGTAGCAAAACCACTCTCAGCAAACATTCCAATATAGCATTTTCAAATTGCACCGTACTTAGTGTCCATAATAAATGTCTCCTACTTCAGACAACAGACTTCCCTCTGTCTTACAGATGAAAATTAAGAAAAGGTAGGAAAAGTCCTAGTGGTATTGTCTCTGTATTAGCACGCTACCTTGTTCAAGTTAAAGATGAGAAATTTAAAGTATACAGAAAAGATCTTTAATCAGGAAAAGAGAATTTTAGAGATTAAGTTCAGCATTTTGAAGAAAGCTTAGGAAATAATATATTCATTCTGAATTAAATATTTCATTGTTTCTTAAATTTATTTTGCTTCAAAGTAGGATTTAATTTCAAATTTGAACTAAATTTAGATCAATACAAATTGTGTACGGTTGAAACAAAATCAGAACAAAATGCTTCAAGTGTAGGTTAAAGAAAAACTTCATTACACATGAAATTAACTTAAAAAATGGTTGAAGTAAAAAAAAAAATACTTCAGGTTGACCCCAAGTGAATTTTTAATTATCTTTAATTGTGGCCAAGTCTGAAAAACTTCACTTACTTGTACTGTTCTGCAGAAAAGGGAAAAATAAAGATGAAGACTGTTTTGTTAGCAGAAGAGTTAATTTTATTCTGAGGGAGAAGTTAAATAACACTTCACTAAATTCCTGTATTGTTTAAAACAAACCCCTTAAACGGACTGCTTATGCTACATATAAAATTTTACTGGAGGTGCTTTTTTTTCCTCTCATGACAGTGCAAAACAACAGATGTTCAGGCGAGCCATTCTTGAGGATTCATCTGAGACAAATAATGAAATCTCTGTTCCTTTGTGATGAGATATCACTTGTTAGTGATGCAATTATTTAAAAAGAATTATAGGAAGAAAAGAAACATCATGTCACTTGATGTGTGGAGTTATGGAGCAGGAGAGCTCTCTCTTAGTCTAGTCTTAATAAGTCACTTGCTCAGTTTGGAAGCTTTGTGTGCCAAGCATTTACTGCAATTGCATGAAGAATTTGTTATATCCTTGGCAAGTACCACATAGAGTGCAGTAAACAGATGTTACTTACTTTGAAGAAAAAATACATTTGGTGTCACTCAATTCATATTCGGATATCTGGAAATGGAATGATAGTGGCACAGGCCTGAAAGGAGTATCCTAGGTCACTTACTCCAATTCACTACGATCACGGATGATCTGATTCCTCTAATTCCAGCCTTTACCAGATTCATTGCATCAAGCGGATACAGTATAAAGGATCATCATGTTTATCATACATTGTCAGCATCAGTCACCTTTACATAAATTACATAAAATACACTCATGGGGAAAAAACCAAATGGCTGTGGTTGAAATTTCAGGCAGAAACAAATTTATACAAAGTTCAGTGTTCCCAGAGGCAGGAATGGTAGCACATGCACAAGAGACAAGCAGGAAAATGCTAATTTCCTATACACATATCTACAATGTTATAAGGAAAACCAATTCTGTTGCTTTTCTTTACCTTAAGACAGTTGCTGAAATACTATAGGCTAGATCTGTTCTGAGGGTGAAGCCAATGACAGAAGCAGATTTGTTTTTAATGCTGTTCTATACATTTTTTGAAAAGAAACTTTAAATCCCCAAGTACAAGAAGGGGAATCAATTTCTGAGGACTTTCCAGCTAATGCTCTGCTCAAAAAGCCCTTTCTCCTGGCTTTTCCTCACGGCCATGCTTCGAGTGACTTCCCTGTTTCTATAGGCACCCTTCCCTCCTCCCTGCCTGCGTGCTCCCAGCAGCAGCAGCTCCCCGGTTGGGCCTTGATGACTACCCCCCCTCAAGGCTCGCAGCCCTCCAGGCTTGCATATGTCCCCCTGGTACATCACTCACTTCCTTCTGCCATTGCCTGTGACCCATGGATTTGACAGTTGTCTATTTGTTGTTCTTAAGAAGGGCTCAGGAGACCAAGTGACCCAGCTTAATTAGTTTATCGATTAGTACTATAAAGTCCATAACCAATTAGTGAGAGTAAAGTTATTAATGTCCAATTCTGCAACAGCCTACTGCGAGGATGCAGCCATGCAGCAGAACAAAGCAAACACAACACACAGCTTGTCAGACCCCCGCATATATCCCACTCGTTCTCCACACCACACGAGAAAAACCTCCATTGTCTGCACTTCTCGCCCCATTTTCCCTAAGACGGGGAGGAGGATACAGCTTCCTGATTTTATTCTGTCTTGCTACTATTGCAAAAGTAATAACTGACCCAGACACTGGTAGAGGGACTTCAGCACTTTAACTTGAAGAAATGACTGCTGTGGAATGGAGTGTAGCGTGAATGCAAAACATTTTGAGGATATAAAACAGAGTAACAAGCCTTTGGATAACAGGGCAATAGATCCTATTCAATATCTTTCTCAATGAGATTTAGTTATATCCGTCATAAAAATAGGTTTGCTATACTGTGAAATTCATAGTTATGTGCTAGCGCTTTAGTGGGAAATTAAGCATGGTATTTTAGAATTAGTAGTTGAAGTTGAGGGAGGAATTACAGAATACAGCCAGGGTGCAGTGATCAGTGATTGTGCTCTGATAGCAAGCAGGTTGTTCTTTCCCCATATACCGGGAAACAAGCTCTATGCCATAAAAGTTATATTGTTAATATATGTTTTGAACTGTTGTGTTTGGGCTATTAGGCATATATTCATAAAGAAAATTTTTACTCCTCTAATATGACTGCAACAGCTGGAAGTTGTATAATTAAAGGGCTATGTTAAACAGGCGGAACCAACATGGCTACTTCTAACAAAACTCAACAAGAGCCAGAGAAACTCATCTGCATTGAAATATTTGGGACCAAACGTGACCAATTCCAGTCAGGACCACTAAATACAGTCCTCAGTTTACAATAGTAGAGAGATTTCCTGTTCTGTTTCCAGGAACCAGCTTATTCCTTCTCCTGGCTACAGTTCTGCTCTCAAGGCTCTTTTGAGCACTAGCTTTTACAAGGGTTCCACTGTGATGTGCAATTTAAGGAAATACAGTAGTTTCCATTCCAACTTTGTAATTTTATTAGGATTTGATTATGAATGTTTTGATAGTAGTACCATATTTTACAACATACCTCGTTGTTCTTCAGAGGTAAGCAAATCTACTGTGGCATTATATTAGCAAGGACTTTGTCCTTGCCAAAGAAGAGGAAGATTGTGTTTGAAATGGCTTCAACAACTTTCTTTGAGCTGAAAACAAATACATTGAAATTAGTTTGTTGAAAATAAGTTAATTATCCAGTTCAAGCGTATAAATTTGATTCAAAGAGGAGACGGTTCATTACTGCAGTATTTCTTGCATGAGTTCGTTGATGCCTTGCTCTTACATTCTGAAGCAGAGTCTCAGACCAAGACTCTAATTCATGATGATACTGCAGTGCAGTTCATTTCTGAATCTATGTTGTAATACTGTGCTAATGGTTCGTTCTTTCTCATGATAGAGTGGCTGTGCTCTGTAGGAGGATGTAAAGACATGAGCATAAGTGGCGTATATTATTTCTAGCTTGGAGTAGTCAGTGATACAGGGAGCATGAAAAGCCTTGTATATTTTGCTGTCTTTTTCCAGAAAATGGGTTTGCATCTTGTGCAAAACTCCCGAGGGATCATTAAACAGAGAAGGATGAAATAGTAAACTTTGATAAAGGAATAAATAGCAAAAACGCTTGTAGAAATCAGATGTTTGACCCTTTGCAAACAGAAGAAAACAATTTGTCAGTGGAACTGACACTCTTCTTCAGTCTGTGCAATTGCTTGTTGGAATGGAAATTTATTATAAAAGTAGGAGAACTGCCTTTTTTTTTCTTCTTTTCTGAGGTCTTCCTAGAAATTTGCAGGTGATGAGAGAAACCTTCATTCTAATAAAAGAATAGGACGGCTTACTGATTGGAGAAAATTACATGAAGTTTTTTAATCAAAGTCTCTGTGGTCTGCTGTCTGATTTTCTAGGCCAGATGTCAAATGTTTTTCACTGATGTCGATGTTGAAGTAATCACTAAGCCAATTCCAAGAATGAGTAAGTGAGACTGTAATAACATTTCATTTCAGTATTACATAAGCTTTTTTTCCCAGCTATGAACAAAGTAACAGGACCCCTCTGATTCAATATAATTACACAAACTATTACTTTGAAATTTGTGAGACAGTTTTATGTGTGGTCAATTGCTCTATACATATATATGGGAGGTTTCAGTACAAAATGCAAAAACACATTTACAAAGTTTTATATTTTTAAACATTTACATTTAATTTAAAACATAATTACATTTTTAGTATTTAATCTATTTTATGAAGTTTATCTTTGCTACTACAGTATTAACCAGTAATTTGAAAAGGCAAGAATTTGCTAGAAAAAAGACTTTGGTTGGCAGTTTGAAAATGGGGAGAGAAAGCACTAGCTGGCTCAAGGGATGGTGTACCTCAGTGCGGGAATCTCAGCTGATTATTGTGAGAGTGTGGCATCAGATAAAATATTTTAAAGTTTTTATGTAGAATATAATCAAAATTGCTTGTAGTCACATAGAGAATTAGTCTAGTAGAACTAACACTGAACTGGAAGAACCATGTTTTCTATTGTTGTCTCAAGAGGAAAGTGGTAATATAACGGACCAAATAGCTATTTGTTTCACAGGTGAATACAAAACCAAGCAAATCTAATATGAAACTATATGCAGCACACAGAGTAATCTTACTCTATGGGTAAATTACACATGAATATTAATGCAAATGTACTCAAGTGGCAGACTCTGACCCTTAGTCGGAAACTGGCAGGATGTTAACATTGCCGCTTTCACCACAATTCAGATCTTCAGTGAAAAGGCATTTTGATTAAATAACTTCTGCTTTATCCACTGCATATTTGGTGATCAGCTATCCAGTCTGTTGTTCCTCCATCGGCAAAACCCTGGCCTGTTTTTTAGATAGAATTACATATTCCTTCATGAGCTTTGCTATGGTGCTCGGTACTACAGTTTCATAAGTAGTGATGACACTGTGATGTTCTCACACTGCTCGTCTCAGAAGAAGTATTATTTATGCTCATTTTGTAGATAGGGAATGGAGGCATGGAAAGATTGATATGAATATGTGTTACTGTTTTCTGGTACCCATCCAGGATTGTTTTTCAGCATCCTTCACCTCAGAGTACACTTTGTTTGAAGCTCAGCTTGCTCTGATGTTACGTGCAGTTGTGATGTTATTTGCAGCATCTGTAATTTCTACACATATTTTCTGTGTATAAAGTATGTGTACACAGATGGTAAGTGTAGAAATCAAGGCCTTGGAGGACACACTGAGTGCTGCTCCTCCCTCTGGGTGCACAAGGCTCCTGAGCCCGTAGCCCCGGCTGGCATCCCTGCTGGCTCCAGCTATAAAAATGCTCCTCTCAAGGGCATGTGCCGTGATCCAAATGAAGCTGATTCTTATAGGCAAGGAAGATAGGCTCATTTCAAGGATGGGGGCACTAGATCTTTTAAGGAAAGGTGACTAGAACAATTTAATGGGGCTTGGGGGCCCTTGAAGGGACACCATTTGCTTTTTCCCTTCTCAGAGACAGTGGAATCCCTTTTGGCTGAAATTTCCCAAGCTTACTCAGCCTGAGCGAGCTACACAACAGGAAAACTTCCATTGCAAAACCAAAGGTTAAAGTCAGCAAGTGAGAACAGAATCTTGAAGTGGGAAGCATCAGACAACATTCAACTGTACTACCAGTCCTACCTCTGATAACAGGGCAGAATATAAACAAGTTGGAGAAATACTTCTGTAGCACAAACGCTCTAAAAATCTAAGAGCTTTCAGCTTAGTCATAGTGATCCCTGGGGACAGTTCTCTATCCTTCTGCAATCCTGACTTAGTCTACCGAGCACTGCAGAGGACAGCGGATGCAGGATTGAATGTACAGTATAAGTAAGTAGATTAGTTAGAAAAGTTAACATTTCATTTATAGACCAAGCTCAGACATGATCTTCTGTTACAGACTTATGTTATAATACAAAAATTGTCCCATAAACAGGGCAGGTTTGTGATTAAGACAGAGGCTGAGGAGCTCCAGGGTTCAGTGATACCTTTCTGCTTTATCAGCTAAAAACATTTCCATGTGCTTAGCTAGCTATACGGCAAGGACCAAAAAATCTGTAGTGATTGGTATAGTTCACTGCCGCTTTGATAGTGCAATGCTGAATTAAATGCAAAACATGGACAGACAATTAAATGTGCCCTTTTTTATTAACCTTAAAGGGACTAGATTCTTGTCAAGAACAAGCACTCTAAGCCAAAACTTCCTGAAAATCTTATCTATTGTATCACCTTCAGTCATGTGAAAAAATCCTCCCAATAAATAATTAATAATTTTCATTGTTTATCAATTTTTCAATAATTTTATTGCCTCTTCACCTGTTTGTTGAAAATAGTTTATTTGCCTTTAATCTGTGTTTGAAATTGTTCACTCGATTTTTTTTGAGTTTTTGTTTCTCCATCATTTCTTATTTCAGTTGTTTTCTTAGCTACAATAGGTCACTGGAGACTCATGTAATTGTTTCTTACTCTCCGGTTGGATGTGTGAAATTGTAGATACAGGGCTTCTGATGTGAAAGCTCCCAGAAAATAAATACCTGCAATTGTTGAGTGCGCAACATTAAAATATGTTTTATGAGATGTTGATGGTAATGAAAAGACACTTCAAGAAAGTATACAGGAAGAAAAACCCTGGTATGAAAACATCCCCAAATCATTTTTTATTTTTTGTAAGTATTTATGGAAATAATATTTGCTGTATTGGGTAGAACTTACAAGAACAATATTTTGCCTTACTCTTCAGGGAACCAGATAAATAACACGTAAGTAAATCCTTCTATAGATGCATTTTTGTTAAAATTTTACTATTTCAACACTTTGAGGACAGGAATTGATCAAAACCTGATTACTGTGACACAATCAAACATGTCAAAGCATACACTGGTGAAGGCAGGCTGGACATTTAAAATAGCACTAATAAAAAGGTAGACACATTCTTGTATTTAACATCTCCAAAATATGTCTCTTGAAGTCCTACATACACTTTTGGAAGAAGAACATTTTTGCCTGATTCTTGGTAAGAAAAACTGTAAATATTGCTCTAAAAATGTCCTTAATAAGGCTTCCCATAGCCAGAAAAATAAAGCTTCTCTTGGGAAGTCAGCAAAAGGAGGAGGATGACAGTACAGGTAGCTCACTCTCTCCATACTGGCTCTGACCACTGAGCTGCTTCTCCTGTCTGCTCCTCTGCTTTCTCCCTTCTTCTATCTGTAGCAGTAACATAAACAGCAGGACCCTGGCTCTTCTGAGTGTAGACAATGGCAACTTTCCCAAACAAGGCGGCTGCAGATCTTCCAAGCTTTCTGTGAACAGAGCAAGAGCATGAGTTTAGTGACTCTTTACTGCTGGAAGATGGAAAAGGTGAAAGCTCACTGAAGGAAGCTGAAAGTGAAGAGGAGGAGGAGGAGTTTCCATTGGGAAAGCATGGGGAAAGATAAGGTTGATTGCTACCAACAGGGCTTGGGACTGGCTATAAAGGGAAGAGACCAAATCCAGCCCGCTAGCTAGCAAAGCTGGAGTGCCTTGATCATAGGAAATAATGTCAGGATTCCAGCAATTGAGGTGGGTTTTTTCCTAATTTTTGCTTTCTCTATGAAGAGTTAATTTGTCAAAAACCTGTTCACACAGCCATACATGCCAGACAAGAAGGGAATTTCTGGCTGAAGACCTCTCTCGCAGCAGCAAAGCACCAAGTGACTGTGGCTACCTCCTCAGCTGCGGAAGGCCAGCAGTTCAACTCTGACTAAGGCAGAGCAGCAAATCAAATTCCTCCTGGATCACAGGAAAACTCATGAATCACTGGTCCATTGCCCATTCTGGGATGGATGAAGTGCTGTCTGGCTTGTCTATTTGAGGGGGCTTGGATGTAAAACAGGAATGTTTCTGAATATCAAGACTTTTGTGGATGGGAAAACTGTGCTCAGCCCAACTGCTGCCAGAATGTGGGTGGGAGAAAGGAATCTGTTTAAATAAAAGCTGTGTTTCTGAGAGATAGAACAAGCAGTTTGATCTCAGTGAGATACAAAAGCAAGAAAGCAGTGAAAAAAATACATGAAGATTGTCAAGGTGTTAGAACAAAGGAAGAGAATGGCTTCTTGTAGCATTTTATTGAAACTGAGCTTAGGGAAAGTCAAAATGGAAGATGCACACTCATAAAGGTATATTCTGTATATTAGAAGCTTTAAGCGTGGATGGCAGGCAGAGCAATAACCAAGAAGAGGGCCAAAGGAGAAATGACTTCCTACTCCAACAGAAACAAATACAAGCTATCAGTTTGAAAAGGAAAAGCTAACAAGTACTCGCTAATGAAATAAGGTGGAGAAAATGAGGTATTAGCTTTTTGGAAAGGTCTCCTGGGACAAAGTTAGGAACAGTCTCTCTCTGTACTTTGGATTGAGCAATAATGTCCGTCTGCTGGACTGATCCACATGTAGATCTGAGCTTTGCTATTTCCTTTTATTTGGACTGATGACATTGTTGATGCATCTTCCCCTTGGGTGTATTTTCCAAAGTGACTCCTCCCCAGCTCCTGAAATACAGGCCTTTCTATTGCCAGCAATGAAGTCATGACTTACCATCGTGGGCAGCTGGACAACACATTCTTACTGGGACTGCCACAAAACTGAGCTACCGTCACCCTTCAGGCCACTCTTGGTGACTTGCTTAACCATGGGCACAGCTGCCAGATGTTTACTGTGGCTTTTGTGAGCTCTTTATGTGTCAGCGTGTTAGAGAAGGCTGGCTCGTCTCACACAGCACGTATCTCATCAGAAAGGCACCTTTGCTTACACTAGCTGCAAAACTCATTTTACGCAGCCTGTTTTAGCCCGTCACAGCGGTATTGTGTACTTTGCATTAAGTAAGGGAGATGCTATTCTGGTTTCTTTGAAGATATTGTGGTGCAGTCCTGATCACGGTCCCACCTTTTCCTCAGTCTGAGTAATCAAAGCAATTCCCCTAACCCCTTCACAGAAATGAGAGCGGCTTAGCTGTGTTCATGACAATGGCTTGCTGTTTTTCAACTGGGGCTTTATTCCTAAAGTAGTCTCTGAGGCAAGAGGACATTTTGGGGGTGCAGCCTTGAAAATGTGGCAGCCCAGTGAATTTGATATCTCTGCATTGTCCTGCAACATGATTTCATTAACAACTGAATCTCTGATCGTAACCAGGAACCACAAAGACTCTGCAGGTGTCTCACACACTTGAATTCAGTGCCCCATGCTTTGAGGCAAAGACTCTTTGATTTAGAATTTGGGTTTTCTAACGGGCTTTTCCAGGAATGATTGAAAAGATGGCTGCAAACCACAGACAACATCTTGCTTTTAGGAATGTTACAGGGGAGATATTATACTTCCATAATATCTTCCTGAATCCTGGGATAAAGAATAGTTAGCCTGCCAACAGGAATGGTGGATTTTACATTAAGTGCTCAGCTGATAGCTCTGAAAATATCTACCAGTATATTAAAAATTAGTTACTCCTTCAAACCACTAAATATGATGCAAACTGTACTGTGTGGTGGAGAAGGATCTCTTTGCGGTTTTTAGACTGCTGAAACACTAGTTTGAAAACTGGCTTGACCTGTATTTGAGAGCTGAACAGTGCAGCAGAATACATTTTTCCCCTTATATTTTCTTAATCATGGTCCAGGACACGTTCCAGTACTGATAACAACTGCAAGCCCCAAACGATGGCTTTTACAAATAGAGAGCGCAGGATAAACAGCCCTGCAGCCAATTGCTCCTAACTTTCAGCTAAGAAGGCAAAACAGTGAAGATGGCTTCACTCCAAAATTATCACAACAGAGACCACACAGATGGGGAGATAAAAGTTTTCTCGGTAAGCCCCTAACAATGCACACCATTTTGCTCCGAAACGCCAGGATCCAGAGGTAAGCCACCTGCATTCTCATGACGTCACCGAAATAAAGGCCAGGGGCTGATTACTTGATGGGTGCTCTTTTATTATCATATATCAGGTGTCACCTGCAATTTCGTGTCTCAGGCAGTACAAGAGAATCCATCTGTCATCTACCAGTGAATCTCAGTGAAATTTCTTTTCTTTTGAAACTGAGACTATTAGGCTGGTGAAGCAGATATAAGACAGCTCAGATGTTAAAAAAAAAATAATTCAAAAATCCTTAAGGAATTTAAAAAAAAAGGGGTTATTGGAAATAAACTGATTTTTAAATTTTAGTCCTGCCACATTTACCTTGATGAACAACATGACCTGTATTTCACTAAATACGATGCAACTAAACAATAGATATGCCTGGATGTATTCTGCTCATCACAAAAGTTCTCCTAAGGTTTAAATAATTTGTAACCCTTTTAACATTAATAGCTGCACGTGCCAGTGTAAAACTGGCAGGTGAAGATAAAAAAAGCTCACTTAATGTAGTAGGCTTTGAAATTCCACCTTTTCTCCTGGGTTGGAAGACTTCACGTTGTCGCCACTGGAATCTCAGTAGATCTTTGTGGGGCACAGGTCTCCTGTACACATCTTCTCATGGATGCAGCTGGCTCCTAGCTGCTGTGCCAGGCCTGTCCTATGAGCCACTCCATCTCTTATGATCCCTTTGTAGTGTGCCTGGGAAATCAGAAGGAAAGTGTGCCTCATCTGTGCAATGCCATGCCCGGCAAATGAGGGAAATGATCAGCCATTCTCCCACTTCAGCATATTTCTAGGGCTTAGGAGAGCATGTTCTGGGCTGACCAGGGGCCATTTCTACCACATTTTCTCCCATTGTGTAGTGGTAGGAGTAATATCAAGAGAAGCAATAGTAACTGATAATCCAAAAATTCTATGAATGCTTTCAGTGTGATATTTAGTGATTGGATACTACTTGACATAAATAAACATAACTGTAGTAGATTTAAGCCCAAATATTGTTGGGTTTTTATATTTTCTGCAGTATACTGCATCAGGACATTTCCTGATACTGCTGTGACTTACCGTTATAAATCACAACAATCAAAAGTTGTTGGGGAACCTCATGATGTTACCCAAGATGCTGACTTGCTTACACTAATAAAAGGGGGGAAACTAATGTTGCCTTCTGTGTCTGAAATAGGACTATTTAACTTCATTATTTCAAAGGACACTTTACAATAATCTTGGATCCTCTGGAAATATTCTCTTCCTTAATTTTGGTTAAAAAATAACTTTTTACTAAAGTTGAATTTAACTTTTGTAATGGCTATATATGCACAGAGCACTAGGAGACAGGATTAATGCAAGAATTAAAATAAATCAGGGTTCAAACCTCACATCCACATTTATGGCTCACTTTAGTCTCGCCTTAAGAGATGAAAAAGGGAAAGCTGAGGATGAGCTGATTAGCGTATTATCCAGGTTCTGCAGCCAGAAGAAAAATCAGGCTGGAACTTTTCACACTATGCACAAAAAGAAACAATAAAGAATAAGGAGTCATATTTTCCCACAATTCATTTTCCGCTCTTTTTCATATCAGCTTCTCCTGTCTCTAAATTTGAATGTCATTGTATAAATTGTGTACATTGTATATATTGTGTACATTTTTTTACCTGACAAATATTTCCAGCCTGGCATCTCACTGCCTTTATGAACTGTAACCAACCAATGCACCAGCCTAATCCATATCACAAACGTGTATGCTGCACCACAGGTTGCATACACAATGCAGCTATGCAACCATTAATCCTAGTTCCTTCAGGGGAAGTGGTACTTATGACCCCGACTTTTTATTCAACCAAAAGGTCAGGAGTCCCTCCTAATGCCCTGGGCAGTTAGCTTGTCCGTTTAGTCACTCCAATTCTTCAGCAACCGGTCAGGAAAAAGTTTGGGTTTCTTGGCTCTGCTGCACAAAATCTGTCCACACAGCCAAAATGATCTCTTAGAAATTAGAGAAAATCAATAAAATTAATAGTAGCAAGGAATTCTCCAATACTTCTGAATGGACTCAAATACGAAATTTATTAGTATTATCCTGTTATTAGTTATTAGTTATCTTATAGAGCCTACCACTCATATCAGAGGAAAATTTATTAGGCATGATGCCTATTTAAATGTAAGGTTTTGAAGAAATCCTGGTAGATTGCAAACTAGTAGCTCCCTTCCATACTGAGCAAGCTGATGGAAAGCCATAGTAAAGAACAGTCACGTATCATTATGAAGATACTCTTAAGATTAAAACACTTCTATATTAATATACCATTAAGACAATCTGTAATCATTAGATATAATTTGAAAAATTTAATTTGAAATTTGCAAAGAGAAGTCATGTCTCACTGGCCTATAGGAAAGTTCTTTAGTGGAGTCAGTGAACAAAACAATAAAAGTTAAAACAAATAAACAAACAGTTAAAACAGTGAACAAATAGATAAAGATTCTCTTAGCATACCTGGAACTTTACAAAGTTTGAAAAAAAAGGATTTTAGAAATCTGGGCTCTCACAAGTTCTAAGACATGAAAAAGTAGCAGAAATGAATAGTTAATTTTTACAGCTCAAAGGATTCAACAGAGGAGTTCCTTACTGACCGTGTAGATACTTTTTTATTTAATGTATTTATCAACAAAGTAGAGGAGGGTTTGGTATTGAACTGATGGTATAAAATTATTCCAGTTAATTAAAATGAAAACTGACTGAGAAGTCTTGTAGAGGGTGTCACAATACTGTGACTGGGAAATAAAATGGCAGACGAAATTCATACTGATAAACACAAGGTTATGTAAATGAGACAAAGCATCTCTCACTAGATCTAGAAAGGGATAGGCTATAAACTAGCCATTACCATTCAGGAAAAAGATCCTGGAGTTATAACAATTATATGAAAACATCATCCCTACCCTTAGCAACAATCAAAAAAATAAAATATATGTTAAAAATTATTAGGAAAGGAATAAAGAACGAAGCAGAAAATATCATGCCACTGCATAGACACACAATACTCTTACATATTAAGCAGTGAGTGCACCTCTAGTAGTCCAATTTGAAAAATTATATACTAGAACTAGAAAAAGTAGAGAGAAGTGGAAAAAAAGTATGAACCACTTTTTATGAAAAAAGACTAAATAGAAAATGACTTTTCAGCTTGGAAAATGAATGATTGTAGGGAAACATAAATTAATGTCCATAAAATCATGAAAGGCATGTAGAAAGTGAATGGGGAATGCTTATTCACTATTCTTGTAGCACAAGAACTCTCATCAATTTAAATTCATGCAAATTTTCATGGAGAAGGAAGTTCTTCACACAGTTCACATAGTCAGCTGTGCAGTCTGGGTGAGCTCAGGATGTTGTGGAAATCCGATTTATTACTGTGTTAAAAAAAGCCACTAGGCACCTTTGTAGAAGAGAACATTCTAGACTTGTTAAGCACGACGAAGGAGATTCACCTTCCAGCTCAGGAGGTCCTTAAGCCTTACATTGCTGGATGCAGGTTACAGCAAGGGAAGATTTGCCTTGTTTTCACAGTGGAATCCGTGCAGAAGTGGACTCCTTTTTTAAGTGTCCACTATCAGCGATGGTAATCAAACTAGGATTGTGCTAGATGTTTTTCTTCTGAGAAAAATATTGGTGATGTTCTGAATTTCTAAGTTTTTACTGCTTGTGATAAAAATTAGTGGTTCATCAAATTCATAAAAAATAAATCAAAATATGGTGAATAGGACTTTGTCCAAAAATGGCGGGATTTGCATGCGTGCAATTTCATTGGCTTAACTGTTATGAATCCTGATTCCCCCAGTTCTGACCAATGCCTCTTTTACACACAGGCATCTGAAGCAGCTTTTTTTCATGGTTCTGCTTAAAATTAGTGTGACACAAACCAGCTTGAACTCCCTGCTGAGCAGAAAAGTCGATGGGAGAAGTAATTTGAATGTTGCCTCCCTTTCAGCTGGGGATCTAACTAGGCAAGCAGTGACTGAATCTTCCCTCTCGGCAGTGGGCTTCGGGACAGGTGTAACAGAGCCCAGTCCCGCTGTCTGACGGCATCAGGTCCCACTGATGGGAAAGCAGTCCAGATCCAACCTCTTTACAGTAGATGAGCAAAACAGAGGCATCCACAAACGTGCTCGTTTTGGGGGAGTTTGTTTACATCTTGTCACTGCAGTGGAGGATATTGTTCTCAAGGACATTTTCAAGTTTATTAGGTTTGATTAACTTCAGGGTACTTATGGTAGCATTTGTTTTTAGGGGATGTGTCTTTACCAAGGACTAAGTTAAAAAGCCACGTTGGGAAGCCAGTGTTCCTCCCCCATATATCCCGTCTACTGTGTTACCCTCAGCAGGTCACTTTGCTTTCCTGTGCTTCCACTGCACCCCTTGACTGCCTTTGGAGATCTTTTCATAATACCATCTGTGTCAGAGCAAAAAGCTCACTTGTTTGCATTTTTATTCACCTATAATCTCAGAATTAGGCAACCTGGAAAAGTAGCTGTTGATAATGTCTTCCTGAATTTAGAGAAAAATACAGATAATAATGTCTCTGTATAAAAGCAAATAGGTGTTTTCTACCCTAAAGAAGTTCTTCTGCTCCTTAATAAACAGGTAAAATTATTTGGCATGACTTTTTTTTTTTTACTAAGTCTGATAGCAAGAGAAACTTTAAAAACTTTGTTGATCAGAAATGCAAATTCTTATCCATCCCTGCTTTTTAATTAACTTTTTAATTTTCAAATACAAAGATACTGTTGATGATGACTGGTAAGCTTGGGCTGAGAGATGTACTGATCTACCGCTGTTCTTTGGAAATCTGCAGAGAAATGAATCTCAGGGAACAAATGAAATGATAATGGGATTTCAGTTCATCAGGGTTCAATTCCACAAAATAAATGTTCAGTTTCACAGATTGTTTCTTAAAGGTCTTCTTCTGTAATACACAGAATTATTCAAGACTCAAATGACAGTTAAAATTATTATCATTTTTTCATATTATCATTGTCTCATTCCCAGAAAGGCGCCATCAGGTTCAGAACCTCATTCTGTTCATCACCAGGAGCAAGGGGGAAGAATATTCACCCTTTGTAACTCCACACAGCTGCTTTTAGAGCTCTAAATCACCTTCTGAAGGCCCCTAGCTTTTCCTATATTGACTATATAGGAACGCTGGAGTCCTAAATACAGATGCCTGTACTTCAATTAAATGGTTACAGCAACCTGAAGTAGACCATGTAAATAGTCGAACCCATATGCCCCAGAGCAAAGATGTACAAAGACCTGTTCCTGGATGAAGGAGCATAAAAGCTGACTAAAAAAAAAAAAAAAAAGCTAATGTAAATTATTTACTCAGTATGGGGTGTCTGGACAGAGAAAGTAAGACATGCCTTAAGATCCACAAAGCTCTCAACTGGCAGTGCCTACTTTTTTTAGAGCTGCAGACTGGAGCACCGTGCCCTGAAACACAGGAAAACTGCAGTTCCTGGAAGTCCACAGTGTAGCACTTCTATTTATTGCATGTATTAGCACTTTAAATACAATGAAAATCCACATTCTCATCTCATTCATTCCATTTCCATCTGCTATTAAACAGGTTATTTCTTATTGGTGTCCAACCATGCTGACGCTCTGACACTGAAGACGGGGTTAGCTAGAAGATGAAGTTGGAAGGACTCATTCAGTGAACCTGGAGAATTATTACATTGAATTAGACACGGAATCATTTTGGAGAAATGGTTACAGAGGGATCAAGAAGGGTGGTATGAGTGGCTGCACCACAAGGGAGGTGTCTGGGGGCTGGGTCCTGGAGCTGATGGTGAGGACTCTCTTACTGACACCAGCGGCGGCGAAGGCTGCAGGCTGAACTAGCAGCTGGTGTGTGCAGCAAAGCTGTGAAGGATAAGGCTAATCTCCAAAGGAAGAACTGTGAGCTTGATCTTGATGCGGTCAAGCAAAGGGATCTACTAAAGGAATTCAGAATAATGACTCAGGCAAATGGTTTTAGCAGCAAATTTCTGAACTGGGTGATTGGGAGTAGTGCACAAGGGAGATCGTAAAAGAGAGATGACAGAAGACTTACACAGATGAATATTTACAATGGGTTTGACTTGATTTCAGGGAATAAATTATATAAGACTAACTAAAATAGCGCTACTTTTTTATCATAAAAAAGCAGTAGGTGTCTATGGTCAAATTCCCGTGAAACACAATATGCAATTTCTAATGTGTTTACACGAACTGTAAGCTACCGAAGGACAGAAAATGTCTGGCTGCAGAATCTGGCCCATAAAAATTGGAGTACTTTGAATATTATTAGTACTCCTCTTCCTAATCAACATCAAAATGGCAGCAAAGAAAAAAAAAAATCCCAAAGACAAGATTTCTCACAGCCTTTTTTTTTTTTTTTTTGGATAAATCTAGTATTACATCGAGAAGCAAAATCTGAGAAGGCAGTAGCTAAGCACATCCCATAAAGGTCTGCTTGGAACTGGTCCTGGGACACAGCAAGCACAGTTGCACACCTGGGCACTATATGACTGACCCTCTGCTGCAGGTTCCCAAGGCTGAGATTGCTGCAGGGTGACAAGGATCCCCTTTACACCGGGCTACCATAAGCCTCCATAAGGAGGCTGCCTTGTAAAGGCACCCTATTATTGATGAGCAAAATAAGTCAGTGTAGAAAGGAACCATAAAAATTAGCAGACTAAGGTAATTCATTTAACATTTTAAAGTTCATTTTTAATTGCACAGAAATGTTGATTTTCTTTTTGCCTTTGCACCCTTCCACACCAACCACATCTTTTATTCTGAGACAAAATGAAAACAGAGAAAGGAATAAACAGAAAATATTTTTGCTTGAGCAAATTCCTGCCTGGCAGAAGACTGCATCATGGGATACTGTGTGTATAGTTATATACCTAGGCCATCAATCAATAATACAGAGGCTTAAAGAATCATAATTAAATTTAGCCATGTTGTAGACTTGATCTATTTTATCCATAGACACAAAAGACACGGATGTCTATGGCTCTGCATTGCACCTCTCAGTAACACATGGCGTCCACAAAGTCTGACATTCCAGAAGGACCGTGCTGCTTCTGATCCTCGCTCACACAGGGAAAAAAAGGGGGAGAAAAAGAAGGCTCCTGTTTTAATGCTGACAATATATTAAATGAAGAAATTAAATGAAACAATTCTGGGAGGGTATATATAATGATAAGAAAGTAAACTAGCAGTGGTTACATTTTGTATGGTAGACATAATTGATATGTTTGTTGTCTGTGATTCACACATTATTTTAAGTTTCTGAGGGGGATTTTTATTGCAAAATATTCTGCATTTTAAATACTATTTAATTATGGTTTGTTTCCTTAGGGATTATATCACCATGTGATTTTAATTTGGTATATACCCTAAGGGGCAGCATATTTTCAATTATGAAATATTTCCTCCAGAAACAATAATGGTTCAATGATTTATTGCAGGATCCTATTATAAGGTGCCTCATACAAGTGAAATCTGAAATGCAATTGGCTTAACAATATAGTATAGGCAGGACTAAAATGCATGTGAACTGAGCATATGGGCCTTTTTCACAAAAATCATATTTATATACTTTCATCCTTTGCATAATACTTCAATTATTATATCTTGAAAAAAGAACTTGGAAAGCTGAGAGCTATGAAACATTTACATTATTATCTCTTCAAAAAGTTCATTTTTGGACAAGTATCATTTGGATAGGGATTAACTTAATCAGAGATTTTGAATCTTCTTTACTTTAATTTTTAATCTCTTTTTAAAAATATGTCTGAATCTTAAAAAGGCCTAAACCTGTAGTCACAAAGCACTGCTTCAAAAAAAGGGAAAAAAAAAGAAAAAAGAAAAAAGAAAGTTTTTAAAGCAGCCACCAGCTGTAAGAGAGATAGTGCAAGCAGCAGATTTGTGACAGAGTGGAGCATGAAACCCATCAGCTGATGAGTGAAAATCCCTGGTTTCTAATTAATCGAGGTACACAGGCCAAGGGATGAAGAGGATCAGGGAAATGAAATCAGGAAAAAGATACCATCAGTCATTTCTGCGGCCCATTGTCATACTTCAGAATCTGCTGTAATGAATCACTCAGGCATTCCACAGATACATTCAAATGGTGAAGAAAATTCATTGTCCGGTGAAGAGTGTTTGATAAAAATCTTTCTTTTCCCCCCTCTTTGTCAGAAGCCTATGATCAGAAAAGGAAATCCAGACAGCACAACAGGTGTGCTTTTGCAAGCCTGGTGAAATCTGCAAATGAACGGAGGCACTAAAGAATTTTTTTGTACTAAAATTTCACCAAAATGAAAAAAGTAGCTTGTAAGAGCAGGCAGTGGCAAAATGCACTAAAAACAGCGGAAGATTAAGGGGATAAAAGGTATAAATGCTCTTCCGGTTGAGAAGCTCCTGTCCCTATGAAATCTTCTTATATGGAAAGGGTGAACAAATATTTTTTTTAGAATATTTTTGCCGAGTTTAGCATTTCCAGATATTGACATCTCCTTTGAAGAGCTACTAATCCACAAGCTAGCCCCAATTTAAGACAGCACTAAACCGCCACTCTAAAACTTGAAGGGGTGGGGGGTGTGGGGGGAATCTACCTTTTTTTAAAAGGGGACAGTTTAGTTTTGTTCTCACAATTACTTGGTTTCCTTCAAAGACAGAACCAATACAGTTAAAGGCAAATGGGTCTGGGTTTTTTCCTCTCGTATGCCTGTACAAGCACCCACTCATGCAAATGCTATGAACAGGGAGATGCCTACATTTTGGATATCTGTTCTTTTCTCTCCTGCCAGACTTGCGCAAAGATTTTAGAACTTCTGAAAAGATTAGACTGAAATTCTTCACAAATTTAAATCCTCTTTATTTAAAATTAGGGATAACGTATCTTTCTTCTTTTTCCTTTTTGTTTTGCCTGTAGCTCAACTTTTTGACCCTGAGCAGTTCTTATACCAGCACGTTCCTTAAAGTAGTGTGTCCCGTTATGTGACACCAGAATATAATTGTTTTTAAATAATCAGGTGCTATACTAAGACATATAAGGATGGCTGATTCATTTTAGATTTAATTACCATAATATAGGGTTTTGCTGTCTATAGTATCAATCACTGAGACACTTTATAGTTGATAATATTAAAATGGCAACAATAATGAGAATTCTGCTTCATGATGAAAATAATTTTAATCATGGGTAGATTACAAATCCATTTACTGTTACGGTTACTGAGAATTCTATTATCTGTCTCCTATTGTGAAAGATGTTGAAACTTGTTTTCAGGAAATGTAAAAGATTATAGAAGTATGCTCTCTATGCAAAGTTTCTATCACAGCAGAGCAACAAAAACCTGCTTAATACCAGGAGCTGTTAAAGATGAAACTCGCCAAGCGAACTTTTAGCTGCATCTCTGCGTGAACGTATGCCTGGCTATGCAGATCTATTTACAGGCTCGAGGACGATATTGGCAGCCGGTTTAGATTCTGACCACGATTTCTTCTATTCGCAAACAGTACTTAGCCAGGTGACCAGCTGTGGCCTCTGCAATGAAGGTATTACTGACTACTAGCTCCAGTCTAACATATAGACTATACACGGATAATCTAGGTAACCTAGAGAGTACTTAGTTCTTCCGGTAGCTGTACCTCTGATGTTTTCCTGTGACTTTGAACATATCATCTCACCTTTTTTTTCATTTTTTTTTTTATTTTTATTCCATTCATTGCCAGTTACCACCCTAAACAGCTATTGTTACAACAGGGCTGACATCGGGTTGGTGTTATCTGTGTCCCTTCTACAATTACACTAAGACTGGTATGGGGATAGGGGACTGAATCCCAAAGTCCATCTGCTCCCAAAGTACTGATGTGGCTGGAACGGTTGAAGGTCTCAGCCCATTTCCTCTTCAAAAAATGCCCAGGTGGGAACACTGAACCCTAAATGTCCCTAGCTGGCATCTTCACTGGGAGAAGTGGACAGGGGAAATTCTCAGTCTGGAAGTGATTTTTCCAGGGGTGCACACGTCGCTGCTGCACCCCTGCGGTGCAGGAAGAGCTGCGGTGTCCAAGAGCTGGTCTGCTCCAATTTCATTTAAAACAAACAAAGAAACCTCACCAAGGTAATTTTAATACAGGATTTTAGACAGGGTCTTGTTCTGCTGAAACAAATAGCGTAAGCTTCACCCTGTTGAACCTTTTCCTGAAACCATGTGTGACTATGTGTGCATGTATGCATTAGCACTGCTTTGATTATATAATGTAATGAGCTCGGTGGATTTATTCTGGATTTATACTATGGAGCCTCAGAGCAGAGTTTGGAACAGTATCTTGTCTTTAAGATGCCAGTTTTGTAAATGCTTTTCTTTTCTTAAGGATACTGATGAAAATTTATTACTGATTTATCATGCGTAACTCTGCAATGGAATCAGATTTTTCTTTTCCAGCTTCATTGCTGTTTCTAAATGGGGATTAAAAATTTTTTAAAAACTTAGTAGAGAATCAGCTATCATCAAAGTCCCCAGGAGCTCATTTACTGGTGTGCAAACTGCGCCCCACACTGGTCCCCTGCTTTGGAGGAACTCAATGAATAAATTAAATTTCCAGAGACAGCCAGCTTTATAATCCTGGCCTACTGCTTTCCCTGCCTACTTGCATAATTTTTGTCATTCTGGGCTTCATTCTCCCTGTTCAGTCTCCCTTGCTGACCAATGGGTCCGGGGGGAGGGACACTGGGACTCAGGAAGTTTGGGAGCACGACTCACATGGAGCAACAGGCAAAATAGTAGATGGATACAAAAGCAGCAAAGCACATTTGTAAAACCATCTGCCTATGGAGTAAAATTGTAAAACATACTGTCTGCAGCTTAAATTGTGTGATATATACCATTAGTAAAATGAACAATAATAAATGTAGAATCAATCTATTGTTTTTACAAGAAACAGATTTGATGGTTTTTATTACATAGTTCTCCTCAAATATATTGCTACTTAACCTTGTTAAACAACCGTAATTTCATCTAAACAATAAATCTGCTGCTTTTCGTTATTTTTTTACTTTGTGTTTAAAAAAGCATGAGATGAAAAAAAAAAAACCAAAACCCAAAACAACTTTACGGGTAGCATGATCGTCTTTGAGCAAAAGTGAAATAGGAACAGCAACAAACAATTCCTTCTAACCAGTCTGTTTTGTAACTCAGAAAGACTAAATGGAAAGGTTTTCATCAAAGTGATTTTCGGCAGATAGCTCATAGGTGATCAGGATAAAACCCCACAGCTTCAGCACTTCAAATATTTATCATATACATGTTTGTTTGAATCTTGATAAGGGTGAGGTTTGGGACTTATGGACACTGAGATAGGATGTCACCTGAGACATTCATCTGATTCCGAATGCAGACAGAAAGAAAGTGCCTAGGAAAGGCCAGAAGAGAGAGGGAGGGAGAGAGTAAGGGATAGCAGGAATGGACAGCCCTTGTTCCCAGCTCTAATATCCCAGTGCAATTATTTTGTGGACATCCACTCCTTGCCTGCACAGGAGATAGGGCTATAAGTGTATGTTATTTTTTAATTACAAGGGGGTAGAAAAAATCCTGATGATGGGCTGGAAGGTGCCATTGCATTGTTATTTTTTTCTCTCCCTTCGTTTGCTGATTATGTGAGCTGGGCTCCTTTGCTAGCCGATGATAAGCAGAATTTCCATGTTCTCTGCATAATTAATCCATCTCTGCCTCTCTTCATGCCAACTCGCCCGTTATCGCCGGCACATGCCTGAATTGCAAAAGAATCCGCTCTTCAATTGGAACTTATTGATATTCTAAGAAAAAAAAGAGAGAGGGAAAAAAACTGAAAATCCTTAAGTTTAAGCCGCAGATTTTTAAATGGATTAATTTCGCTGCAATCGCAGCCATCTAAGGCGGGAAGGCAGGCAGAGCAAATTGAAAGCATCTCCATGTTTGCAGAATTGGGTCCAGAATGCTGAAATGTACTGGCACAGTTCTCTTTTAAAGTCAGAAAATTACCATTCATTTACATCACATGAAATACTTTTTTATGCTAGAAATATTCAAGAGACGTTCCTTAAATGCCTGCTAATGCTAGATAACATTTCTAACTTTCAACATTTTGCTAGACTTTGATATGACATGATAGGAATGCCTGCCAGTGAGGAATATTATATGTACCAGTAATCTCTTTTTATCACATATTTAGATTATATCATCCTCTTCTTAAACCATCCTGAAGTAGTCTTTAAACAATGTACTCAGTGTCGTAGGCTCCTATTTAGCACAGTTACATGAGCCAAACTTAGTAGGGCATATTTAGACTTTGTCTAGTATGAAGGGTTTTTTAAAGTGCCAATACACGATCCCAAAACACCCCAGCTTCTCTTTTTCTATCTTTCACAAAGTTAACTTGCATTTCTTAGCCTCCTTTCTACACTTAGAGATTCTGCGTTCACCTCATTTACAACATGGACTGTGTTTTGTTATTTCGATGCAGCTCTTGTGGATTGTACTTACAGTTTGAAAGGGCTCAGCTGTACTCCATAGCAGCCTGGTATTGCACGTGGAATAATGAGAGCTAGTGGGGAGCTAGGACTTTGCCTCTTCTCCTTCTTTTTTCCTCAAATATTACCAAAATCCAAATATTCTTCTCCTTTTGTTTCTCTAACACAAAATTCATATCCTTCATTTCCTTGACCCTAGGAAGCAGCAGCGTTCAGCAACACCGAGAGATTTCTTTAATGCCTCAGCTAAGTCACAACGTATCTGGCATTCCATGTCCATATGCTAGAAATCAGCAATTTATGCTGTTGTAGAAGGTAATGTTGACACTCGCAGTTAACAGAGGGGGAAAAGTTGCTACACTGACTGCAAATGGAGATTTGGCTGTTAGGAAATCTTTGTCATTATTAGACTGACCTCTTTCATTTTTGAAAATACATGGGAAACAAATAAAAAAAAAAAAAATTAGAGGAACTGGCAGGCACATATTGGAGTGAAAAAAAAAAAGAGGCATACAGAAAAACAATGATATTTGTGGCAACATCCACTTCAGATGATACAAAAAAAATGAGCTTAACACATTGTTGGGCCATCTTACCATATAAAATTAGCACCCGTTATGAAATGCAGGTCACTAGTAAGTAAATAAAATGTCAGCGTTCCAGTTTGGATTTTCAGGCAATAAAGAGCACCATACAAGAATGACTAGTGATCACATTAGGATATGTTTTTTATATAGCAGAAAGAGAACAAAGAAGGTTTTGCAGTTGCTTCAGAATGATTGACAGTTCTAAGGCACTGGTGAACTTGAGGATATTTGTGGCATATGACAATTTTAACATTATGGTTTTGGCAAAATCAAAATGTTTGAGAATGCTTTTTATAAAAAAATAGTTATGTTCACATTCAGTCAACTCTATTAGCTCCCAAGATAAATAGTTGAAACCACATTTAAAAGAATCAAAATTTTTAAATCACCTGTGAAATTGCATATTTAGCAGACAAATACAATCTCTAAAGAAAGAAATTTCTGTCCTTTCTGCATATATCTGTAGCCTAAATAAGTAAATAATAAGTTAACAGCCAAATAGTCAAAGTGCTTGAGAAATGTATTTCCAATCGTGTAATGTTTTTAGTGAAAATAACGATTTCCAACCTAATTTGGGAGAAAAGAAAATAGTACACAGATTACATGAACTGCATATCAGCACAGAACTTCCTATTCTGTTACAGGGAATTCCTGACTCTCTTGAAGTCAGTCGCAAAATCCTTACTGTGGTTAGTAACACCTGCATTTCACTACAATTTTATTAGTAAAATAAGGTTTAATTAAGCTTACACTACAATCAGTGTTGATCTTTTTCTAACAAAAACTCTTCTTCTAAGAATTTATTCTGCAGACTTTCAGGATTTACATCATTAAACACACACAAAAATATTTAAGACATGCTAAACTTATTTTAGCTGTAAGTAAATTGTAGCTATCAATTAAGAATATATGCCTTTTATTTTCTTTATATATGTTTATATTCCACCTTTTATATTCTCATCCTATTGTACATAATAATACTCTAATTATTATTTAGGTAACTACAAAAGGCTAGTTTCTCTACTGCTATTTTATATATGTAGGTATATTGTATTGAAGGTTTCATTTTACTAAACATATACATGATTTTTTACACATAAAAGTCAAGATATTTTTCTTTTCTTACTGATTTAGGAACCAAAATTTCTGCACTAATACTTTGGAGGATTTTTTGGCATGGCATTGTAGGATGAATACTCCTTGCACCTGAAAAGAATGCCAACAGCCGCTACGTGCAGGAAAAAGGGGGTCTGCAGCACACAATGACCTCCCTGTTATTAGTATTTCAGCATTTTTTTCAAATAATAAATGCAAATTTCACATGCTCCTTGATATCAATCTCTGTATTGATTTGGCCTTATAGAAGATCAACGTGTAGCTAAAAAGACTGAGATCAGTGTTCAGCACAAATGTTACCCTAGTTTAGAAGCCTAGATTCAGTGCAAAGCAAATGACTGCAATTTATCCATGCATGGCACTGCCTGGCATTAATCTATCCTCAATTTTACAACGGGAAAGCAACTCTAAACTAATTACCAATTGATTTGTAAATTTTACTTAGAGGAATTTCCTTGCTCCTTCCAAAAATATTCATGGAATCACGGAATCACAGAATCACAGAATCAGAGAATTACCAGGGTCGGAAGGGACCTCTGTAGATCATCTAGTCCTACCCCCCTGCCGGAGCAGGGACACCTAGAGCAGGTTGCACAGGATGGCGTCCAGGCGGGTTTTGAACGTCTCCAGAGTTGGAGGCTCCACACTCTGTTTTATTCAGAGTTTCTGATTTTGTGCAGTATATGAATTCTGTTTTATGTGCTGGGATCATTTCAGCAGTTATGCAGTGACACCTATACCAAGGAAGCTGGGAATGCTTCTAAGTTCCTATATGACATTCATTTCCATACTGCATGCCCTCTGCATATCGGGCCACCTGGTATAAACTACAGTACAAGCTATGGATTTGAGTACACATCAGATATGGTCAAGCAGTGAATCAGGATCCTGTGGAATGCCATAGATGTATAGGAATTTGTCAGACTGCATTCAGAATACAAGAGTTTTACTGTTTGTCCAGATGTGTATACATCATCTACAATGTAAAGACTGACTGATACTTAACAATCACTGGAAATCCTTTGTGTCTACCCGCTGTCACTTTCCTGAAGACATGAACTGTAAACCTAAAGTCCTCGTTGTGCTGCAAGTCTGGTAATGAGTGTGGCTATGTGTCCAATGTGTTAACCTTAGCAAGGAGGCCTAGGAAAGCAGTTGTGATATGCAGCCCACGAAGAAAGACCCTTAGAAACCAAGGCGACAAAGTGCTGTAGACAAGCACAGAGCTGTTTAAGAATAAGTGGGTCTGATGATTTGTCCATAAAAATCCTTGCATATGTTCCATTAAGAGAACTTGGTGTTTTGTTATTATAACAGCAATTTAAGTAAAGAATAACACAAAATCTTAACTCAGTCCACACAACTACCCAAATGACTACCCTCCCATAAAAATAAGTGAATAGATGCAATGGGAGCCTATCTTTGGAAAGGAGCCTTGATGGGCATCCTCAAATGATGGTCTTTGGCCTAAGACTTGCATGCACATGTAACCTACTGCTATGGATATGTAGCAGTAAGAGCTTTCCAGGGAGCTATGAGGGAACAAATAGATTCAGTGTCAAGAAACAAGGAGAAGTCCAGCTGGATAGATGTCACACTTCATTTTAATATGAATAGATTTGCATTTTAATTTTGTATCCTACACAAAAATGTACCCTTAACTCCAACTGTAACCTCCAGGATGAACTATCAGCAGCAACAGTAAAGAAATAACTTGCCAGATGTTATCATATATTGGTAATTCTCGTGTCTAAGATAACTGTTTAGGTCTAAGAAAATATGAAATTTTCCTACGTGCAGAATATTTGACATATTCAGATGCTGCAGTATGGTCAAAAAGGTATCCACGATGTTCACAGTGATAGATCCAGGGAGCTTTCTCCCATTCCTTTCCCTCTGTTATTCATTTTCCTCTAGACCTGGGGAGAGAACTAAAGCATATATAATCCTGCACTCCTTAGTTCTACGAAAACAAAATGAATGGACTGCAGATAACTTTCAGTGAATGTCAGAATCTCTCTTAAAGAGCCGGACATGATAGGTAAAATGCTGAATTTAATTGCAGGGTACAACCAATTTTTTTTGCCACAAATCCTGGCACAGAGCTACAAAGGTGTCGTCTGTATTAGAAAAAATTGTAAGCTGGAGTTTTCAAGGACAGAAGTTACAGTGTAGGCACAATATGTGTCTTTTTACCATTGTACCAGAAAAGCCAGAAAAAGTAGAGAAAAACATAACTGTTCCCAGCATAATATATTCAGAAAGGAATATTTACATGAAAAGCCCATAAATACACTCAACCTTTGGCTAATGTTGCCGACAGAGAAAAAAATATATCATTTCCTGGAACCAGGAACACCATTGTGTGCTTTATGTACTCACCTTGATAGTTTGTTATTTGTTGAGAGCCGAGCAGAATCATCATCAGATTCTGGCCCTGGGGCAGTTTGACTGAGGAACAGGAGAGGAGTAAAGCTGATGCAGAACGAGTGCTTTGTAACATTCACTGGTCAGTGATATCCAAACAAAGCAGTACAAACGCCCCACTGCATTCAGATAGGCTTTCCAGACCAGTACTCGATAATAGGACTTGAAGATGGAAGATGGCCTTTGGCACATAAAAGGGGGGCAACAGTTCCAAAACTAAAAGGGCAAATGGATGTAGGCATTAAAGTAGCAAATCCAGAAATAATGGATGTGGGTTTCCAGCCTACTGGAAAAGAAGATGGTCCTTCTTGGAGTAACTGGGTTTTGTGCTCAAGTGAAACACAAGAACTGGCCATTGAATATTTCCCTGTTGGTGCCACATCTGTATGATTTTGCTATTGCTTGTTTACAGATATGCCTCAACCATGAAGCACAAATCACTAGAGGAAAAACTTCCCACTGCAGATCTCTTCTGAGGCAGATTGCAGCTGGGGAATAGAAGAGGCAAAGCCGTAGACTTGCCAACATTTGACAAATCACAGTAAGTCTCTTTGCCTCACCGAGAGAGAGCAAGGGAAGCCCAACTGTCTGAATCTGTGGCATCTAATGAGCAGGAACAAAATGACTTCAAACTGTTAACAAAGAAAAATTCATTTTTTTCCAAAGCTTCATTTCCTATGGGCCACTGCAGCTCATAACAAAAGTAAAGCCACATAGAACTGAGCATATTTTTTATTTTTCCATTTGAAACCTGGGATTACTTCCTCCAGGCATTTGGAAGGACAATGCTAGCAGGACCCTGTTTGCCAGTAAAACTCAGTTTTGGAAACCATCATCAGTCAGCATGAAAATGGGTCCAATGCTATGGAAATGAGCTCATTACTATTATTTTTTTGCTGGCACTCACACAATTTGTGCTTTTAGAATTTTGAAAAGCGGGACATGAATTCTAAAGAAAAACCGAGTTAACAATATTAAACAGTCAGTTGCTAATTACTGAGCAATCCAAACCTGCGTCTGGAATGACATACTCAGACATCCAGCTGGACCTCAGGCCATATGCTATCCTAGATCCTCACACATAGCTCCTGCTACTGTCAAACACTGGAGTACTGGGTAAAAAGTTCAGCATACAGATTAAAATATGGTCAGAACTGTATATTTGTAGATACTTTAAAAAGAATAATGAATACCTCCAATCTGTCAGTAAAACTAAAGGATGAGAGCTCTAGACAGCAAGGTAGGAAATCACTCTGAATCTTTCTATTTGTTTCGCACTCATTGTTTTGTTTGGAGCAGAAGTGTCCAATAACTCCAGTGCTGTTCTTTCTCCATAAGGAGGTTACTTATGGGGATTTAGAATGTTACTTCATCCTAGTACCATGTTTCAGCTGCCAGAGATCACATTTGTAATCGTTCAATGTAATAAATGAAGTTTATGATCTACTTATTGATCCTGAGGTATGATACTTGGCAGAATGAAACATAAAGAAAATTCTAAGACAATGTAGTAAGTTTTAATGGTGCATATCCAAGGATAATAATATTGCTAAAAATATTGTTCCCTTAAGTAAAAAAAGTAATTTACCTTTAGGTCTAGGTTTCTGCTTGATTCTAGATAAAATATTAACTTTTCATTTATTTGAATTGTATTCCTTGCCACATTTTTTCCAGATAAAGATGATCTACGTTAAAAAGTGTACATTTGTTTAACTAAAGCAGATATTCTTGTAACAACCAAGATTTCATTAAGTATTTTCTCACAGTAGCATGATGTCCTACATTGGGATTATACTGTCTTGTGTATATCAAAAATAGCCCATCATAAATAAATTGTGAAATAGCTGGAAGAGGTCTTCAAAAAATGTAGGTGTCTGATTAGGATTTGCACATACACATTTGCTTACCTGTTTTGCAATTACAAATTATTTCAGCCTGGATTGGTGATTTAGTGTTGACCAAATAAGCCTGATGATGTCAATTGGCCAGTGACCTCAGTCTTACAATCAATTACAATAAGGCAGAGGAATCTGCAAATTTCAAACAACTGTCAGGAACCGAGCCTATGCCACGCAGTCCTTTTGGATGTATAGTTGTAATCCTGACTTGCTTAACATTGTGGCCAGTGAACAAACATATTTTGTGAGTTTTGCATGACAAAAGACTGCAGTGGCAAGACCCCAAAATACCCTGCAATTTATATCAAGAGTTGTTTTCATGATGCTTTAGTTCGTCTTTAATTCTTACCCATGCAAACAATACACAAGTACGGTCATGTAACTAGATTTAAGTAAGAGACATATGAGGAACTAAGAATTAAAGCAACTAGTCAAAGCAGAAACTCATAATGCAGAAAATATTGTAGTAGAAAGATTTGTTTTACACATTTTAAATTCCTCCACTGTTACTAGAAAATAAATAGTCCTTTGTATACAAATACATTAAGGACTAGATAGCATGTGATTCAAGGACTCTGATTTAAGAACAAATCCTCTATGATTTGGACTAATATTCTTTATGCAGCTAGTCAACACTGTATTTGTGAAATATGAATTCGAAAGAAAGATTATTATACTAGCTTAAAGCTGGATATTTACACATTCGCCTCCCATATTCATTAAACATTTTCATGCAGAAAACAGTAAAGAAAAATCTCATGGAAAGCTGAAATCCTAAGCAACTAATTTTCCACTTTAGGAGAAGAGTCCCAGTGATCAGTATGAGCTTTATTATTGCTTTATTTGCAGGAATTATTAGCTCTTTCTTAAATTGTTCTGTTGCAAATCTGAAACATACAATATTTTACATTACCGTAATATTTAATAGAGAACTGAGAATTGTGAGATAGTTTACAAGTGGAGCTACTATTACATTTCTTGTAACATCTTTCCATTAAAAAGTTAACAGGCTGGATTAATTGCTTCATGATAAATGTTTCTTTTTAAAACCTGCTGTTTTCCATGCAGCAAAACATAAATACTATATACTGTACCAGTATTAGTTTGTTTTGAAATACTGCTTTTCTCCCCAAAAAGTTTATGGTGTAGATACATAGTCTGCATTCTAATGTACTAATTCATGCTATAATAGCCTAACAAATCAGGGAACTTTAAAGAACTCACACAAATGTATATGCTGTTTGTGTGGGAACAAAAATCCCAGAGAGATTCTTGAAACTCAACACTGTCATAATAAATTTGTAGATTGTAAAACATAACATATGACAGATATTATTAATCTGAAAGGGAAAATAATTTCATGTTTTTAAACTGAACATGCATTTACTTACAAATTACATTATAATTACATCATTTTCTCCTCCCTGTTAGTGATGCATACCAATAGAGAAACCTTGAGAGAAATCTGCAAAGTGCCTGATGAAAATGTAAATAATATCCAGCACCACTCAACTTAGTTTAAAGTGATTATAAAAGTTGCAATAGCTAAAAGGTATTGATTTTTAAAATAAATCTGTACGTTAAAGGTGACAACATGTAGTATAGTGTAAGTGTACATTCAAACTATCTATTGCTTTACTATTAATGATTAAGTGCAGTTATTAATTATGGTATTCATCTGTTTAATAGCCATCTTCACGTATGTCAAAAAGAAGTATATTAATATCTGAGAACAAAACTGGAGACAGAAACGATATCCAGTATGCTTCTGAAACCTACATTTTTAAGTTAATATTTTCATAATCCAGTGAATATACAAAATGACTTATTTTTGCAGTAGATGTAATTAGGATTTTGCTCAGAAAAAAATATCGACTGTTTTAAGAAATACGATTTCTGAAGCCTATAGCATCACGTGCTAGGTAGTTGCTGTTGCTTAGGACTTAGGCATCTTGACTCAGAAGACAAAAGTATCTTTTTCTTTGATAAGGACATTTTAATTCTACTCTCTGCTCTATTCAAAAGTCATGTTGAGTATCTGGATCTTTTGACTCAAAAAGCCAGCCCTGAACTGCATATGAATGAAATGAAATACAGTCTGCAGAACACAAAAATGTGGAAACTTTCCTGGAAAAGATTTATTTAAGAGTTTTCCTCTTTCGGGTCTTGAAAAAGCACAAGGGCATCTGATTGAGCAGGTCACTTACTAGGGCTCAAATACAGACTGAATGTGAAAAAGTCATGTAATTGTTGCCCCTCCAGCCTACAGTCCCAACCATTTCTAGATTAATGCTCCCACATGTATCATTCTTACAGAATGGATTTTGATCCACTTCAGGCATTCCAGTAGCTGTATTTTAGGTAGGATGGAAAAAATCTTTTTTCCCCTCATTCTCCAAGTTATTGACACAGACAAGGTTTTCACTTTCCCCAGATCAGGTCAGGAGCTGAAGGTGAAGATGCTGAAATGTAGCAAGTAGAAAGTACCCATTCTCATAATCTGTACTTCTCTACCATGTAAGTGACTGTACAAGAGAAAGGTCTGTGGATAAGAGATTACAGGCAGCTGACAAAAACCCACTTCTGGGTGGAATATGTGCAGAACCAGCACAAGGATTCATTTTATACTAGTTACGGTTACTCGTTCCCACTTGTGGTTAACTGAAGCATATTTCATGTAGGTTGTATGTCTTGCTTTGATTTCAATGAGTGTTTTAGAAGTATGGTGCCATTTAAACAAACCCCTGGAATAAATATGGTGCACAAGACGTAATGTTTACCCTTCTATGGTAAAGACAGAAGAATTTATTCCTAACTGTACTTACAATACCCTCTGCAAGAAGTATCAGAACACCCTCAAAGACATTTTGATTGCTGATGTGTATTTTCTAATTAGCCTGTTTGTGATCACCAACACTTAGGCAAGGCCTTTAGAAAAGACAGAAGTAAACAGGGTCTGTTTGATAAAATACAGTATTTCATAAATTATGGATTTTATAAAAATACATGATTTTTCAAAAAATATCTCTTAAGAAGCTTTGAAACATTGGATAATGGATTTCTCATTAATAAATATATAAATCATAAATCATTTATTCATACAGTGTAATGTAGCAGTTTATTACATACTGCGTGAATTTTGTAATCAGGGAATCCCCTGATGAAAAAATAGCACAATATTAATTACCAGCACCATCTGTGCTAAACAATAGGAAAAACAATATTTTAATACAATGACTTCATGCATGTCAGTTATCTTCAACATTAAACACTGCAGTTTTGTTGATGTGGTTTACCTTCTACTCATTTAAATAACTGATGTTCTTACAAAGGTTAAAACTATGAATAAATGAATTAAAATTAAATATAATGAAAAATACCCATAGATACAGCACGGATCAAGCTCATTCATCAAATAAATGATCATACAGGTATCGATACACATATATTTACACATACTTTTTTAAATTTACCTACACATTTCCAAAAAATGATTTTTTACATGCTTGTTACCTGCAAAAGACTAATGTGCAATTTCTAAGAGTTGTTTTGAGGTGTTTGGGGTTTTTTTTAATTATCTCTATTCTGATTACACAACCCCTACAACGTAAGTATGGAATCTACTTGGCAACATTGTGAGTATAAGCTGTTTTGATGTACACAAAAGTATTTAAGGAACATTCAGTATTGTGGAAACTTGCTGAATTTTCCCCTGTATCCTGCCACCCTCAGTGCAAAAGAAGCGTGAATTTAGAAGAGTTTGCTTTCTCTCAGTATGATAGGAAAGATGTTATTCTCATACATCCAGGTGTTAATTTTGTTTAATGATTTATTGAGTTTAAAAATATGTTAGCTATATCAAAATTACACCTATCAACATACTGCTGCCTTGAAAAATTCTGCCAAAGGAGCCAACCAGGGGTATGAGGATGACAGGATTCAAATTCACTGGTTGAGCTTGCCATGGGAAAGTCTTAAATGCAGCTTCCTTATTTCCAGTCCCCCACCTATACCCATGCCCATGTTACCAAAGTGCAACATCCATCTGTCTGCATGTGCTCTTTAATTATTTGCGACACAAACATTTTCTTTCAGTACACTGTCATCAAGTTCTGATTATATTTAAACATATGCCCACTACTAGATTATTTTTTTTTCATATCTAGCGTATATTGAGGTTGTCTATAGGTTTGCAACTTTCCCCATAACGTCTGTATTAATTTTTCAGTACTTCAAGACTTTGTTGGCATTCATGGCCTTCAAATGTATATGTCAGAGCCCTAAAAACCCACAGTACACTGTGTCCCACACAGTGCTCTTATTTTTGCATGCATATACTTTCGGTGGTAATGAGAATTTATTGGGGTTTTTTTATTAAGAATTTTCACTTGCTGACATACTTTCTCACAGGTATCGTGGATAACATTGTTTGCAAGAATTTACAGGCGAGGAGACAGTAATGAGACTCCCAAAGCTTTAGGAACTGCCCCGAGCATTTATTTACCGTAATAAAAATTAACTGCTTATTTACAGCCATCAGCTCACCTACCGAAGGGCAGTGTGAATTCTCCCAGCCCCTGGGCGATACGTTTTCCCCAGGCCTCCAGTGAGCTGCACATTATTCTCCAGCAGCCTGTATGTGCTTGCCCATGGCTGGAAGGCTGTGCCAAAGGCAGGCTGCTCCCTGCTCTCTGCGCCATGTCTTACCCTTCCTGCTGGTGGCTGATTTTTGCACACTTTTCCATTCCAGACGTGGAGTGCCCTGACACTGCCTTGCTGGAGGTGACTACGGATTTGCACCCTTTGCCTTTTGCTGGACTTGGGTGAGAAGCCAAGGAAATCTCTCAGACAGAACTATAATTCTCTTTAATGCTCAGTATCCGAACCAAAGTTATAAAGGAAGGCTTTGCACTTTTGAACTGCGACATACTGGTACTCAGCAAATAGTGATACTTTATTGTGACATCCCCAGATCCTGTCTCAGGCATTCTGTAGCTTCTTGCTGTCAGTGGATTTCTGTACAAAATGAATCCATTCAGGTATTCATGTCCTTGCCAGGGCTATCTTGGTCTGCTAGGAGAGTGGTAAATCTCATCAGATACTCCATAGAGATGTCTAACCATTGCAAATTCAATCTAATTTCTTTTTCTTCCTCATTTTGATGTATGCTTGTGGCCACTGCTCCATTTCCATATCAATAATTCTCTTCTCCAACCAGCCTGGCTATTCTTCCCTCCCAGTGTTTTCTGGGGGTAGTTGAAAAGATTTATTTCTCCCTTGCAATCTAACAGTTTTCTCAGTTGTGAACATGACTCCAGGCTGATATCTACTTCCATAACTACATCTCTCATATCTTTTCTCTTTTCATGCTTCTGTGATCTTCATAAATTTATTAATTAAAGGGAATCTCCTCAGAAATACTGTGCAGACTTTTACCTTTTTCTCCTTAAAGGAAAACTCCTCCTCTAATTTTCCCAAGCTTGTGTTATTCAGTGCTACCTTTTCCCAGTGTCAGTCTAGACTGCAATCTGGCCATTATGTAGAATTCACTTCTTGCTCTTAGTGACTAAGTGACTCCCTCTTTCTGCTGCCTGTACTTCATTATTTCCTCTTACTCTCTTTGACCTAAGTGGTTCTTCTGACAACTGTAGATTTCTCACATATGTGGATCATTTCTAAGGCTCTATAGATTTAATTTCTTCTTATCTCATTCCAATATATTATTATAGGCAGTTTTACTCTTGCCTATATAACACATATTTAACTTTTTAGTGGTGGCTTCTGCTATACGACAAGGCTTTTCTTCTGTGGTTTTTCAGGTCTCCTTGGTTCTCTTTTCAATGTATTTCTCCCCTGAAATAATTCCTTGCCCTTGCTCATTTCTTTCTGGTTGTTCCTCCCTCCTAGTTGCTCAATAATTATTTTCAGATGATGATGCTTAATTGTTTACCTTTTTCTACTCTGCAATGACTTCTCCCCATCATTATCTTCTCCACCTTTCTTGACTAGGCAAATTCAAAATCTTAGGCCCTCCACTAAACACTGCTGGAAAAAAATATTTTGTCTCTACCAAGATAACCTTTCAATAGTGTTTCAGTGAATCAGCTCTTACAGTTTGCTTTTCAGCTCTTAGTTTAATTTCTCCTTTGCCTTTTTCATTCTTCCTCACTGGTTGTGTCCCATAGTTGATCACGAGGACATAAGAGTGAAAGACACTTCATACAGTACGGAGCAGATCTCACTTGCCTTGATCATCCAAATCATTCTGCTGAGTAGGATTCTGCCTTAGATTTCTGTTATGCTGTATTTTAGTTAACAGGACAAGACAGAAAAACAATAACTAAGAAGTACATACTAAATAGAAAATTGAAGATGTACAAATTCTTTCCTGTTCTAGCTTGTCAACCAGAAATTTGACATTGGAACACGGTATTTGAAATCTTTAGAAAATGACCAGCTGCAGAAAATATATACTTATTAAATTATTAGTCTACTGCAAAATGCCTAGGTTTTTAAATACCAAGCACTACACTGACAATCTGCCAGTATAGGAGGTATTTAATTTGCATTAGAAATTACAAAATGCTGTAAATACAATCTAGAACGACAGCAATGTTGGACTCTGACAGGTGAACCCTCATAGAATGGTTCAACTGCAAGTAAGTTTGAACTTACTGTCAGTAAAGATTTGCAGCTGATACCTGGCTTTGCAGTTAGGGAGAAGAGGCACCTCATTATGAGCCTGATTCAGAGCTGCTGATTAGTGACACTAGGCGTGTAAGCGGAGGGAGAAGCAGCGCTGGAGTGGGCTTCAAATATTTTCAGTGTCTGGAGTACTTTGAACCTCTCTGAGCACTCCTGAAGGGTAAGTTAGCCACACAAAAGCCAGCTACACCATTCGGAGGCAGCAGCAGGGATACGGGCAGTAGGGCTCCAACTCTGAAACCAACCCCCTAAGATCTTCGCTTTTATGGCTGCTCTATCATGGTGAGGATCATTAAATAATTAGAGTATATGGAGAACTGATTGAATACACGCGTATGTCCCCAAACCATATAGAGTGCTTATATAGAAATGCAATATAGGTGCAGGCTTCGTATTTAAGTTTGTGAAGGAAAGGCCTAAATTAATCTTGTTCTCTAACTGGCCAGTGTATATGGTGTATAACCATAAATAAAGACAAAACTATATCATTTTCAATTCTATAGCTGATATTAAAAATTAGATTTTATTAATTAGCGTGCTATCCTGTTTATTGGTAAGTCTACCTTTTAGTGATTCTTCAAAGACTCCTAATAGAACACTTATGTTAGGATCTCCTCCATGTGTTTAAAATGGTTTCCCAAGAATAAGGGAGTATTTTCAACTCTCTTTTCTCCAAATAGGAATACTTTTCTGAAGAAGGCATATGTTGTTCAGATGCTATACATCTGACTTATTACCTACACAAAAGTCCAAAAATCATGAGCTACAGTTCATTGTTTTATAAATTGAACCCCATTTATGTAAATAATGTATTTAAGAATGCAGCTTTTTTAAAACTTATGTTACATCTAAGCACACATTTTTAGCTAATAGTCTTTGTACAGCTGAGACTTATAGGTAAGGTATTTATACATTTGTGGGCTGGTAAATAAATCACTTCTAATGAGGCTTTCTAAATAACTCCTCTCCAATTTTTTCCTTAGATAACACAAACATTAGAAATGGGACATTACTGCATTTAGTTACCAAGCAAAGGTTAAGACTGTTTGTTTACCAGGTCATTGCTTCTAAAAAGGGAAATACACTTTAAATGCATCAAATTTTCTTTCATTCAGCATTCACAAAATTGTCTGCGCATTCGCTAATATAGCTGGATGAATTTTTCTGTTGGGCATAGGGACAAAATATGAAAATAACTTACAAAAATTGAGGAAATAGGCTATGTGGCATTTGTGTCCAGTTATTATTCAGTTTAGTACAGCTGAAACAAATAGGTAAAAGATTAGGGCAGATGATTGTTTTAAACTTGAATTTGTCATTACTGTAGTTACGAAGAGATTGTGCACATAGTGGAAACTGTTTGTTTCTTGATAATTTTGTTAAATAAGTCAATAAAGGGACCAAAGACTGAGCAAACATGGAGACCTAGTTATCCCTTCTCATCAAAGTCAATCCTTTTATCTGTCACGGTTTCAAGACATGATACTATCAATGAATTTTTTCAGAAATAAACATTCCAAAATTTCCAATCCAGAGAGAAACAAAAGAATTTAGAGTGATATCTGTACAAAGCAAATGAAAGAGAGGGCAGGGAAGAAACTTTTGGATGCATTCTTCTATGTACCAATAGGCTCCAAACCATAATTATTATGATCAGGAAAGTGAGTAACAGTCAGTTATCCTATCCTAGTGGATCTACCCACTGTTGGAGGAGATTAAACTGGCGGAGTGATAATGCCTGCTACTTCTCATCCATGCTCCAAATCCTATGCTTACGATGTTTTTGAAACACAGAGAATAGTTAATTCTATTCCTGCCCCCAAATTTAAATGTTTCTTCAGAAGGTAGCCAGCTTGGGAGTCAGTGGATCCTTTTCTCCTCTATCCTGTGTGGGCAAGGATTGTGTTTACCCGAGAGGTACTTTCCAAATTACTGTGCCCTGACTTTGTTTAAGCAAGGCTGAAACATCAAGCAAGAAATTAGTTTTGTCTTATTCAAGTCAGCAGAAGATACATGAGCACATGGAAGATATATTTATGGGTTTGGAACCTAGACTGAGCTCTTAACCTCCAGTTATACATATAATGAGAGCTTCCAAAACACGTAACAAAACTGGGTACTCCTACTGGCTATTTAGACGTTATGTATCTGGTTTAAGACATAAACTAGTGAATCTTAAAGTTGTATATAGTTGTTTTATTGACAATCAGTTCTTCAAACCATTTGTCCTCTGTGGCAGGTGGCTCATCTTGCTTATTTTTTTACCATAAGCATGCAGTTCACCAGATCAAGGAATGTACAATAGACTCCTGCGCACTGTTGTTATGTTGCCCTACTTTGTTCAAAACAAGAAATGGCTAAGTACTACTGATGGGAGATAAGGTTAAATGACTTCTTAACACCTATGTACAGTATAAGTAGCTTAGTTTCTCAAAATTTCCTAAAACATTTAATTAAAGAAACATAATTTTCTTTGGAATTTTAAAAATTACACATCAGCTAGGACTTGGGAATATACTCTAAAGAACCTGCTTTTGGATCCCGTCTGTAAGTGTGTCCTGGTTTGAGGTAAAACAGGACCAATTTTGTTCAGTAACTTTTCTTTTTAGCTAGGCCTCTTCTAACTGCTGAAATTAACAGCCTGTTGTGCAGAAAAGTGTTCGCTCTCAGAGTGATAAGACCCATGTTTATAGCTGATGCCAAGGAACGGTATGCAGAGAGGCTCTTGCTAATACTTATTGCTATAACAACCAAGGCCAGCCAAATTTGTTACTTGCCCCGTTGGAGGGTCGGAAGTGGAAAAGCGTAGAGGGGTCACACCTGCGGGGAGGAGCGGACAGGACAGGTGACCCAAAACTGACCAACAAGGGTATTCCATCCCATCTGCCTCATGCTCAGTATAAAAGCTGAGGGATCAAAGGGTCAGCTCTCTTTCTTCAATGGCCGGCGTCCTGGGAGGACTCTGTCTCTGCGTCTGCCTTTGATCCCGATCCTGAATCCAGATCCGGAATCCAGTTCCCATCCGTCACCGAGTCCAGTCTGGGACTTCCCCAGTGCCTGCTGGTGACGTGATTGTCATCCTGGGAGCTTGATACGGTTTTGTATATATTTCATTATTTTTCTTTTTATTATTTTATTATTAATATTTCATTAAAGTAGTTTAGATCCTTCTAAACTCTTAAGTCTCTTTTTCTCTCTCTTTCTTGCCTCCCGAGCGGAGCAAGAGAGAGAGAGCATCTGTCGTTCCACCGGATTGGGCCAATTTGGCCCAAACCACGACAGATTGCTAATATTAGAAGTATTATTGTAGTACTGTAAATTTTACCTTACTGCATCTTCCATCTTGTTTGCATCTTTGTGAATTTTATGAATGGCTTTATTTCATCATTTTTTTCAACTACTTCTTTCAGAAATATATATAAAATAATTTATGTGCAAGGTTGAGGAAAAACATACTCTGACATCTTCTTTTTTTCTTCTTTTCCTTTTGTTATGGTAGACTAATGGTCATAGATGACATTTTAGAAATAAGCATAATAAATTTATTGCTGACAATTATTGCAATTAAAAAAAACCCAAACCCAAATTGGTTTGCCTTTCATATATGACAATGTATTATATATGAAATTCAAATTAAACAAAATTCATGTCCAAAAAGGCCAGTGGCAGGAACAGGAGGTAAAAATACATTTGTTTAAGAGCTCATAGGTTTCATGCAGTACATCATGAATATCAGTTACACCCATAGGAATGAATTAATGCCATGACTAGTGTTCTGATACATTTGACTCATGAACATGGAAGGTGGAGACACAAAAATACTGAATGTTAGAAAAGTCATACATGTTATACTTCGTTATCAGTGCTTCTTTAACATTGAATTTTAAATGGAATTGCAACCAGCTGTTTACCAGGTAGTGAAACTGAAGGAATCAAGTCCCTCTAGACTTGCTTGGAAAATCTTGAAGCTTCAGTGCAGTGCCAAATAGGCTTGAGATGAAATACGGCCTGGAAGCTGCTCATATTTAAACATTACCTTCAGCTGAGAGTTAGATCAGTGGAAAAAAGAAAAGAGGGAAGAGCATGAACACAGAAGCAAGTAATAACACAGCCAAGTGTTGCATGGTTGTGCAGACTCTACCACTCTTGTACTATCAGGTACTGATACTAGTTAGGAAAGATTTGTTTGTGCTGGATGATTTGACAAAACACGTCATAGCATAAGAAAATGGAGAGAGACTTAGTTACCTCTGGTAAGCTGTCTTACTTAACACCTCCTAGTTTGAGCTGTAGTTATGACCCTTCTCAGAAAATCTCTCCTGTGCTCAGAAAGTGGCACAAACTACAAAGAATAAAGTTTTTCCTAACTCTTTAAAAGGGCACTGGCAAAAAACCTGGAGAGAAAAAAAAAGAAATGTAATGGAAGAAGCACAACAGCAGGAGGAAAAAACTCAACAAACCCAAAGAATCCATTTCTAGGAAAAACAGTATTTTCCATCTCCCACTGGACAGAGGAGCAGTAGGCCAATAAGAAGGACATATAGAACGTAAACAGACAGCTCATGTTGCAGAGTTGGAGGTTCACAGCATTTTCCACTTCTACTGTTCTCAAGATCCACCTATACATGAGCTTAGAAGGAAGAGATTAGCAACAAGCGGTAGGAAAGGAAAATATGCTATTATGAACATCATCATCATCATGATGAACAAATTCCCAGAAACACAGGAGGATAATTTCTTGCTAGTCTACACAAAACTTTATCTCAAAAATGGGGCAAAAAGTAGAATTTGAAAGAAGTAAAATTTATCTGCATATTTTCATTGTTTTAATCATTTCTTCAAAGCCTATAATTGAACTATGTGAAGACTGGGTAATATCAGAAAGCATCTATAGCAAAGTGGCAGTGGCTATGGCTAGGTGGATTTTCCAACTTACTCTATTTAATTTCAGTTTTACATATTTACTTTAAAACTATGTTTATTTGAGTCATGTATAGAATCAAAGGCCCTTCTAGAAAGCTTTGTAATTTCAAGATTATTTCATATTAATTTAATTTTACTATCAATCAAAGGCTGTGCTATGTGGCATGCTTTTGAGTGCCAGGGAAAATAATCCTTTATTACTGCTGTTGTTGTTTCATCAACAAGAGGGTCACATAGCGCATTACTTCCATAGGTCAAGCCTACTGTGCATCCTGGGGTGCCTTTGTTCTCCCCTCTAAGTGCACTGGCTACCAACTTCCCCACTCCTCTGTATTTTGCAAACTCTTTGCAGCTCCTTCAGTTTCTTACTTCCTTCTAGAGTTTCTAGATACAACCCTGCCCTTCTTCCTTCTCCCAGGCAAGGGTATGCTCTTCTCTTACTTTCATGCCAGAAGTTTTCTCTGTGTGTATACCTTCCCCTTATTACCCTTTTCCAAGTGACCATTTTGACACCCATTCTCTGTGTCTTGGAAACAATTTATTCAGGAATTTCTGTATTTTAAAAAGAGGGAAAGTGATGCCAAGTGTTATGCTAGAAAGGCTACAGGCTGCTACAGAGGTGCTTTGAGGTTCTGGATGTGGTAAGCAGAGTTCCATCTATTTCTGATTTTCCCTGTCCAGCTACTAGGAAAAGTAAATGGGTTCGACCCATTGATTCACAAAAACTGATCAAATACAGAATTCCAGGCATTGCATAGTAGAAGTAGACAGAAATGCCATCGAGCTGGGTATTGAATCTCCCCTCAACTTGGCAGTTATGCTGTTACTGCTTTTTTGTACAACCTTGCTGCTATCCTATGGATAGCAATGCAAAGCTGATTTCTGTAGAATAATTTAAATACAAAGTTAAACTACAAAGCCTACTTAAAATGAAATCCCTGTTTATTACAAGCACAACTGCAAGAACCGTTCTTTTTTCAAAGGTAAATAGCACCATTAGTGTGAACACAAAGTTAGCTGAGTGGAGTAGTCATATTATTTGCATTTCTCAAGATACGCTTTTGTGAGTCTGGATAGGTACAATTCTTCTTTGTCTGTTTCTCCATCATCCTCTTTCTACAATACTATATCAAAACTGACTGATGGGAAGTCATTTCTGTAAAGGTACTACATATTGCCATTCAATATTAAAATGACTATTGATACATATGGAATAGCAAAATCAAACTATATGTTTTAAAGTGAGATGTGAATATGCATGACTTTTAATATGTCATCATTATGCATAATAATATACATTTTTGTTGTAAACCTGTATACTTAGTATAATATAAAGAACAAGAATACTTTAGCCCATGAACTGAAAAATAAGTATTCGACAGTAAAAGACAATTAAAAATAGTCATTGCATTTATTTTTTCAAAGGCTTTTTACCAAGTAAAGTTAAAGGCTTCCTTGAAATGCATGCACACCTGTAGGTGTTACACATCTGGGCAGTATGTAGATGATGAGAGCCACTGGATTTAAGATATGCATCTGACTACAGAAAGGCATTATAGTTTTTGGTTTGCACGTTACATCTTTCATATGTGCACACTTCTCAGTGCACACAATTATGTTTTTCTATGTCTAAAATACCCTCTCTGAAACCAGCTAGCTGGAAGACCTGCTGGAGTTCTTTTTGAAATATACTCCACAATCTTGAAGGGAGGGTATTTTTATTTTTCTGGCCAGCAGTAAATTTTCTACCTCAGTAGCATGGCTTATGGTACAGTATTAAAGATCCAAGCTTTCACAGCAGGTTGTATTGGCTATGTAAGCTTCCACTGATTAAGCTTCTAGGAAGAAACAGTCAAATATAAGCACACAAAACAACAATGTAAATTCTCAATTGAACTTAGCTAAATCAATGAATTGTGAATTGTGAATTTATCTTACTTTAATATACATTATACAACTAAAATCAATCTGATAAATGGTCAAATCCATGTCCCATAGATTAATCCATATTGATATTTCCCATGCAGCATTATTTCTACTTTCCAGCAAAAGATATCCAATACTCCGCCCTGTGAGTTGACAGTCACATTCGATTCTTTTAATAAAATCCTGTATTTCATTACTACTAGACCGAACAAGAAGTGAATTTCCACATGGGAAATTTTGGAAGAAAAGTAGATGAAGGTCTTACTATTATTATAACCAAAACCAGTAATATATACTCTGGTTTTGACGTATCAAGTCTATTGCAACATACTATAGAAATAAATACAAAAATGGTCACTAAATATTGCAGGATCGCACTTGGAAGATGAAGCCAAACCAGCCTGTGACCTGGACCCTACCTCATCTGCTTGACTGCAAGTTCCCCTCTAGCGGCTCTTTCAAGCGTACAGACTTTGCAGGTACCACTACTCCTTTTGTAAACAAGGTGAGGTGACAACACCTTGCTGCCATTCATTACCTATAAATAATAAATATCTGAAAATTATGAAGAAGGTTATAGTACTGTTGGGCTCCCTCCACTCCCTAGCCATGCACACCACAATGTTCTGTCACTGCATACTTGTGTGCAACACAAAGCTGGAGCCGTATGGCAAAATCCAGCTCTTCGACTTACTTTCTCTCATGCCTCTGGGAAATGGTGAAGATTCTTTCAAGGTGGTAGGTCTTCCTCACAAAAAAAATGTCAATGTTGCAAAACTGAAACATTTCTTATGACTCCCCTGGCAAATGAGTTTCCAATGAAACACAAGAAAAGTTTCCTGGCAGCCCACAGGGCATCTTACTTTGCCATCTGCTGGTGGTCCCCAGCTTCCAGATTCCTATGTTTTAGCGTACACCTTCTGTGAAACTCTTCCAAAACTGGGAACAACGGGAACCCACAATTGGACAGCACTCCCATATGGACGTTGCCCAGTGCCCTGCACCTTGACATCTGGGAAGACCTGTCCACCTATGAGCATGAAGGCCTTAGTGCTTTCACGTTCCCTGGATCAGAGCTGGACAGTCCTTACCTTCAAGGCTCTGGCCCCTCAGTGCTACCTTAGCTGCGTGGAAGGTCTGGCTCAAACTGTGACTTTAAGAGTTTCCAATTTCTTTACTCTAGAGCCAAGAGGAGGCAGAGGTTGGATGATTCACCTTCTCATTTTCACTGTGGAGAACCTAAAACCAAGGCAAGCCATAAAAAGCCAGAAGTCTCAGAGCTTGGGTTCTTGTTCAGTTTCACATAGGATTTTCCATATTCTCTTAAATGGAAATAAAAATATTCTACTTTGGTTTTGAACAGAAACTCCAGGTTTCTGCCGAAACAGAGAGAAAATAAAAAATAACAAAAAAAATCTGCAGAGAAAAACAGATTTTATCACAGATCTTTGAAGTCAAATGACATGGACCTAAGAGCAGCATTTTTCTTTTTTTCTTCTCCTCGCACACTCACCTGCAGTCTCCTCAGTAACAAGGATGTGCTGAAATATGCTATAATCACTGCTTTCCACTGTCTAATGGTAAGCATGTACATGAACTTCTCCCACAGCAGTTCCTGAGAATGACACAATCAGTCTGTATTATAATCTTGGAAGAATAAAGCTCATTTTCCCTGAAAATGTAAAACTGACTATAAACCCAGTTTATTATATGCACAAAATAAATTACTAAAGGGAGACAAATATTTTTGTTTGTTTTCTAATCTCATTAAGGTATATTTATTTTAAAGGTTACTTACAATTTCAGAGTGGAAATGTGCTTTTGAAATTGTTTTACTTTTCAACACTGTATGCCAGTAGGTTGCCTTTTCACCTTTTTCTCAGCCTGTGGAGGATATGAAAAGGAAAAATGTAGATAATAAAAAATCAGACTACAAATCAATCTCCAGAAAAAAAAATAATACTATATTATGGTAACTTGATATAGATGGTATCTGGTCAGAAAACAACCCATTCTCATTAATAGTGAGATTTAGCTTTACATTTTCACACTGAAGTAGAACTTTAACCCTTGAGCAATCCCACGCAAATAATTTTCTATTGTGAAAGTTCAAGATGAGACCCTGATCCCACTGAAGTAAATGGCAAAGATTCCACTAACTTCAGATGAGTCAGATTTAATTCCTGGTCTCTTTTGGCTGCCAGAGTCTGTCTTGGTGTCTACCTAGCTGCATAAGAAAGTAAAATACCAACATGGAAAAGGATTATGTACCAGAGTCTTGTCTTTGTGCTCACCTTTATTGACCGTTAGATGTATGGTATTTCTCTGTAGTATAATTTCCATAGCGCTCTAAGGTTTAGCTCACCTCTGCTTACATTTACCTTGTCAGCAGCTGTGGTATTGTTTAACGTTAGGGTCAGCATTGCAGGAGCAAAGTTGATTAGAGATGTATGTGTTTTGGAAAGGAATTGATGAACTAATTCTGTGGAAGGGACTGCTCCTCTTCAGGATCTGTCTACTGTTCCCTTTTCTGAAGGGTACTTTTTATTGCAGTGGAAATGATGGATTAGTTTTGTTTGCGGAAACTTCTGAACTTCATTGTTCAAGGGTCCGTGGTGCAGGACACACTTGTAGGCAAGTGCAGGCAATTGGCTGGGAGCCAAAGGAAAGTTTTGCTGGAGGTCTCACTTGGAAATGATGACTTCAGGAAGTGAAAGTTTGGTTTAGTTCAAGTTGTGATGAGCATGCAAAACAGATTTACGTTCATTCAAGTTCATTTGCAGGTTGTAGCTATGCAAGTGAGTTTAATCACTGATACCTTGCAAGCCGAGTTTCAACAAGTCTCAAACTGCTGGTATGGCTCCTTCCTTAGTGGCAAAAAAGTATTATGAAGTCGGAGGGAACAGACTAAACTTTGTTGATGCAGTATATGCTTAAGCATGATCCAATATAATGCAGCGCTTAACTCATCATTGTCTATTCTCTTTTACTCCTATGACACAAGAAGAAACAGCCTGACAACTTTCCTACGTTATAAACTCTTTAGGGGAGGGAATATATCTCTTTGTGTGTACTTTGAAGTGCCTCCGACACCTTGGGGTTCTTTATAAATGGTAGTAATAATAATCATTTACTGCTGTGCAGTGTGGTCTGGTTTCCCATTTACATTCAGTATGATCGGCTGTGCCGTGTCGCTGTCCTGTTCATCACTTCTCACCTTGCACTTACATGCAACTTCTATTATGGTTATTTTTAGAATACATAAGGCACTCAAATAACACGATTACGAGTGTGGAACAACAGCTTAGGAAATAGATAGGAGGATAGTTCACAGAAAGAGGCAACATACTGCACCTAAGCTGTGCAAGATCAAACCTGACATTGTAAAATCAAAGAGAGAAGGTTTAATATGAAAATAATGTGATGAGATTATAACGAGTACTGCTTCTTTTTTTTTTTTTTTTCAGTTGAGTTACCATCATTTAATGAGTTTCTGGATTTCTTTTTAAAATTCTATATGTATGCATGCATATGTGTGGCTATATAAGCAATATATATGTGTGCAAATATATGCATACGTGCATACTCACATTTGGGAGGGGGAGTGTTTATGTGTGAGTAGAAAACAGCGTGCTGCAGGAAACAAAATGGACCGATTGTAAGGTCCCTTTTCCATTCCTGGAGGGAAGTAAAATGACCATAAGTTTCCCTTTCATGGAATCTGAGCGATCTTTATAGAAAGCTTCATTTTCTGTCAACTTCAGGAATGGGATATATTTACATACATTCAGACAGTTTGTGATGCCTGGAGGCAATGAGTAGCGGGGAAGGGTGCAGTGTGGAATGCTCTTCCAGCTCTGGCTGACAGAGGGTACTGAGTGTTTTGTTCTAGTTGTCAGACGTGAGAGCACCCCTGTGATTTCTCCAGCTTTGTGCTGAAGGCTGGCTTGGGTTCTTATCTCCAGGATGGTGCTGAACTGGTGGAAGCATAAAAGAATCTTTATCTCTCCTCTTTACTTCAGTGCAGCAGAGGAATGAACCCAATATAATATGATCACTTCAGGTAAAGTTTGTAAGTTTGTGGCCCTCAGGATATTGGCATTTTATGATGTCTAACATGCACCAAATGATGGAGAAATTTTGTATCAGATGAAACTATTCCCTCTTGGTTTTGCTCTTGAATTAAATACTGTAAATTGGTCTGTCACAAATGCTATAATAATCTTTTGTTTGAGATACACAATGACATACATTTTGCATATAACTAAAAAAAAAATAAAATTATCATGCCCAACCCTCTCCTATCACAGGTACTATGTAACATGATCCTTCTCTGAAACCACTTGTTTCCCTTAAACCTCTTAGACTACCTGTATTCCTTCTCCTGCTGACCTTCCAAAACCTTACAACTCTCATGACTACAAACTTTATCCTAGTCTCCAGTCAATTTTACTTACAGTCAATATAGTCTCATTTATTTTTAGTGTCATCATTTAAATGTCACGTTCATTTTGGTGCTCCTTCACTTGGCTTGCCTTTTTCTGATCATACTAAGTCAAGGTGTGTGTATACACCTCACTAACGTGCAACAGGACTCTGCATAAAACACTGTTTGGAAGTTTTATAATTCACTGAAGATCATAAATTTATTACTAGAGTTTTTTATTGATGTTACATTTCTTTACATCTCTCAGAGTAAGAAATTGTAGTTAAACATTCGTCTAAATAAAGAAATTATATCCCTGTAGATTTTTAACTGATTTTGAATCATTAAGGTTTAATATTTAAGTAGATCTAGTGTAGAAGAATGGGACTATGGATTGTCTTGGTTGAAATTATAGGCAGTTTAGATACATTGCTGGAAAAAATAAAGTTTATAATTTCACCCTCCAAAATGACACTGTTATCACCAAGCCACTGTTTAAAAACATTTGATTAGTGACTGCTAAACTGCATCTAAAATAATTTTAACATCTTGAGGCAATGTAATTTTCATGTAGAACTATTTTTAATTTAAATTTTACTTCAAAAGGGATTGGTACAGGTCCTAAGTAGTTGTCTTAGAGATGTGCATGACAAGGTAACATCTGGTTAAGATATAATGGTTTAAGAAAATAATCAATTTTAAGTAATATACCTCCTCCTGAAAGGGATGAAAGTCCATCCTTCTAAATAATTTTTAATTTTAATAATGATTTTGGAGAAGATGTACTTATTGAGAGCAGAGAACATGGGACAGCATATAAATATTCCAACTCCACTGCTTAGAAGCCCATAGTGAGTAAAGAGGCGTCTGGGGACATTAGTTGACAAGGTCAAGTACTTGGATTTAATCAAATTAATTTTGTAGCTGAAGATTTAGTCATGGTTATAAGACAGTCATCTCAAGTAAGGAAACCTAACAAGAGAGCTGCATAAAGTGAAATATATTGCTCTCAGCCATTTAGCTTCATGTCAGAATTAAGGAAGGTTTTGGAAGTACTATTCTAGCATGAGCTATTTAAATAACAGTAAGTGATAATGTAAAGCAGTCGTGCTTTGTTTCTGTGATATTATGAATCCCTGGTAACAGTTTAACGTTATTGCCACTGGGATACACTGATGTCATGAACTGATTCAGGATGAAGATCTGTATTTGATTACCAGTTTGAAAGTTTGTATAGCTTTAACATGAGGAAATGATTTTCAACATCTACTGCCATCACTGAAGTTTAGGGGATACACAGCATTAGTTTCACAGAGGAGAACTGGGCTCTTTGACTTTCTTATGCAGTCTGAAAATGGATGACACTGCAGGAGATCAGCTGGAGAAACAGAAACAGAACTGTCTTGTAGATCGCTGCTTATTACCTCAATTTAAGATTCAGATCATATAAAATGTTTGAAGTGTAGAGCTGTGTATAAGCTAGCATATTTTGGAACAGATGGTATGAAACTGTGATGATTTCAAGATCTACAATACTCTTAGAGAACAGGGATTTGTTCTGAACAGGCAATCACTGATTAATAATTGTTCCCCTCCTAAAAGGGAGATACTGGAACTGGACTTGCTGTGTGTCATAAAGCACATCCTCTGGTGGTTTTGGTTTTTTTCACCAGGTGCATTTACTAGATGAATACCTGTGTGTTCTAAGACTGACTCATTATAAATGCCTTGTTCTGAAATTTAAAAGCTGCAAATGGTTGAATTTAATTCCAACTTGTTTTCTTGTATTCAATTCAAGATGCAATTTTCCATATGTAGGTATTTTAACAAAAAGTACACAACTCAAAATGAAATACTAGAAGTAAAGAAAATACATTATAGCTGTGTAGTTTTAGACAATGGAGATTTCTTAGAATTAAAGACTCTAGAAATAGGACTGTCCAATTATATCACCTAGTCCACATACAGGAAATCTGAAGTAAATTTTCCACTTTTTTTCCTATCTAGCTTTTAAAGCTATAAATGAATGTGCTTCACCGTTTTCTGAAACTTTCATTATGTTAAATCTCACCATGACAGATATTTTATTGATTAGCAGCCTAAACTTTCCTTTCTGGAAGTCTATGCCACTACTCCTTCTTGTATATTATCTTTCACTGAATTATTTTTCCCAGTGTTATCTCCTGCTAATATCTTGATCATAGTACAACACACTTGGTTCTCCTCAGCTTTATTCATAAGATGTTCCTCAGGTTACCTGACTTTCTTTTATGTACTGAAATTTCTTTATTTTCATAATACAGTGCACAGGACCAAGGTTAACATTCTAGGACAAGGAGTTCAGCTGAGTTTAAGAGAGAGAACAAGTTTAGCAAATACTGATGAGAATATGAAAGGTAGATGAGATAACTGTAGAAGAAAGACAACAGGAATTGAAAGTAATATATGAAGTGACTAATATGTAACAAAATAAGGCATACCCATCAACATACTTATTTTTCTGTCTTTCAAATGATCAAAGCTTTGTTTACATGAGGTAGAAACTGAAGGCTCTTCATGTAGGTTCTACAGCTCGCATCCAGAGGCCATCGTCCCAAACCCCAGGAGGATGGTGGGGTAGGAGGCCAATTAAATAGGTGCATTGTTGTACGCATTGTTGAATTGCATACTGCAGTCCCATATCTCTTCTGGCAGAATGCATTAGAGTTAAAAGATATTGAAAGTCACCCGTTAGGTGTCATTTAAGAATAAGAGAAATGTTTATTTCATCTAAATATTGGCTGGCAAACTTCTATACAGTGTATCAAAAAAGGTTCACCACCCACATTTTGGGCACGATAATAAAAAGCTGATGTGTCCTCACGTGCAGCACGGTTTAACTAAGCAGTTATCTGGTTAGCACTTTCATTTTTAAACCATTTGATAGCTACTCCAGTTTTTCTACTATGTATTTTGAAACATTTTCTATCTTAAGAGACACAAGTTAGCCATTTAGATGTTGGTACATCCACGTTATGAAGCAGTGAACAAAGTGAAAGCTGTACCCTGCAAATACTTACAGCCAAGCTCCAAAATTAATCTCACTTTTACATTTACTTGTGGGGACATTCACTATGACTCACAATGCTCAGAAACGTAAGAAATCCCCAAAGCCATAATGTGTCCTAGCGCCACATGGATTTTATGGGATAAATTAATTTGTGCTATAAGTTTTATAGAATCATAGAACAGTTTGGGTTGGAAGGGACCTCTAAAGGTCATCTAGTCTAACGCCCGCTGCAATGAGCAGGGACATCTTCAACTAGATCTGGTTGCTCAAAGCCCCGTCCAACCTGACCTTGAATGTTTCCAGGGATGGGGCATCTACCACCTCTCTGGGCAACCTGTTCTGATGTTTCACCACCCTCATCATAAAAAAATTCTTCCTTATATCTAATCTAAATCTTCCTTCTTTTAGTTTAAATTCATTACCCCTTGTCCGATCGCAACAGGCCCTGCTAGAAAGTTTGTCCTCATCTTTTTTCTAAGCCCCCTTTAAGTACTGAAAGACTGCAATAAGGTCTCTGGAGCCTTCTCTCCACCACACTGAAAATCCCCAACTGTCTCAGCCTGTCCTCATAGGAGAGGCTGTTCCATCCCTCTGATCATTTTTGTGGCCCTCCTCTGGACCCATTCCAACAGGTTTGTGTCTTTCCTGTGCTGAGGGCTCCAGAGCTGGACACAGTGTTCCAGGTGGGGTCTCACCAGAGCATAGTAGGGGGGCAGAATCACCTCCCTTGATCTGCTGGCCACGCTTCTTTTGATGCAGCCCAGGATGCGGTTGGCTGCCTGGGCTGCAAGTGCACATTGTCAGCTCATGTCCAGCTTTTCATTCACCAGTACCCCCAAGTCCTTCTCAGCAGGGCTACTCTCAATCCCTTCATCACCCAACCTGGGGGTTGCCCCAACCCAGGTGCATGACCCTGCACTTGGTCTTGTTGAACCACATGAAGTTCACACAGGCCCACTTCTCAAGCCTGTCCTGGTCCCTCTGGATGGTGTCCCATCCCTCAGGCGTGACAACTACACCACTCAGCTTGGTGTCATTTGCAAACTTGCTGAGGGTGCACTTGATCCTACTGTCTATGTCATTGATGAAGATATTAAACAGTACTGGTCCCAATACTGACCCCTGAGGGACACCACTTGTCACCCATCTCCATCTGGACTTTGAGCCGTTGCATTGACCACTACCCTCTAGATGTGACCATCCAACCAATTCCTCGTCAACTGAACAGTCCACCCATCAAATCCATCTCTCTCCTATTTAGAGAGATTAGATTGTTTGGTGTTCATTATAGAACTATTTCCACATGAAGGGCAGGTAATTTGAATGAAACAAGCTAAAATATTGACTACATACATAAATAAATTCAACATTATAATGTGAAAAATGAAGCCTCTGGAGCCACCATTGGAGTTGTCACTGTTGTACTATTGCTCCAGTTAGGTTAACATCTACTGAAATAATTTGTGACACATGGAAGCAAAAAAGTCATCCGCATTTTTTAACAGAACATTTGCTGCAAATTAAGTTATCCTCCAGAAGACTGTGTACTAATAATATACCTTTTGTTTACCAGTGGCAGTACAGGAGTTAGTGTTCAGTTTCAGAAGTAAACAGACAAATTCGTAGAAATGTCATGCTCAGACATTCTCTAGACTTTAGGCATCCAGCTGATGTAATAATAATTTTAAAATAATATCTAATGCACAAGAAATTTAAAAGCGCAAACACAGTAAGCTATGTTTTTGTTACAGACAGTAAGTAACTGAAGTTAGCGTAATTCAGTGAGAGCAAACATGGTCTCCTGTGTTTGATCAATGGGACAGTACTAGAAATACAGCTGATGGGTTAGGTTACATTTCTCATAGAAGAAATAAAACTAAATTAATTATAGCAAGAGCCAAATATTGCATTTCATGATTTAAAGAGCCTCTAATTATTAGTGGTACGGACCAGAGCAAACACAGAGTGGTGGCCTCCTTTTGGGTTTGTCAGTAGTCTCCTAAAATAGGCAACACTGATCTAAGACCAACTCATGAATGTCTCCAGTCACACACTGTCCAAGTGGCACGTTGCACAGCTGGCAAAACTGCCCTAGAGCACTGGCTTGTCCCTGTCGTGTCATGAGGCCTCACCACATCGCCCTGTTTGCTCTCACCTAAATGCAGCTCTGCTCTTTCCTTACTGCTCTTTGTCACGGGCTTTTGCACTACATAGACCTCTGGTCTGATCCCCATACAACAACTTCAATATTCTTACAGTCATGAGTCAAACAGGCTCAATGTATCTCATTTTCAAAGGTCTATAAAATATTGTTTTGGTGGAAGCAGTATAAATCATATTTAGCTACCTAATATTTGGCTATCTGTTTTAAGAGTGGATTAATTTACATATGTGCATGTCTGCTTGCTCTGCTGTAAAGAGAACCTAGAACACTAGTTAGATTTTTAGGTAAGTGAATATGAAGTGAATCCTGTCCATGAGAAAGACATTTTAATATGTAACGCAAAGACTTTTTAATAATAGCTATTAATTGATCAGCATTTCACGTGAATGCAGCAGCATTTTGTCTTTTGGACCAACAGACATTAATCAAAGGTCAGACAGTTCACTTTACTCTGTTGCTTACACCAATGTGTGCAAAGTAATTTGTTTTTATGATTGGAGAACACTACAAAAATGCTCTACACTCAATTGCACTGATGAAAATGATTTTACGAAATTGAGGGCAACTTTGTTCCTTGGGTGCCTGATGGGAAATGGCTAGGGAGTGGTTACTCTTCAGCAATTTTATTTGGAGAGCTTCCACCTAAATCCTTCCAAAATCAGTGAGACTGGGAAACAATCAAGAACTCTGATTTCTTCCTTTTTAAGCTATTTTAATTCCTAACTATCAGTATTGTCAAAGGATTGTCTCTAGAGCAACATTTTTGGAAGCAGCTTGATTCAAAATTTAAATTTCATTTTCAAAAGGGATTAAAAAGGAAGACTGAAAAGGATTCTAAGTTATTGAGACACTTCAGAAAATTGTAACCATAGTTTTACCTTTTAAAGCGTTACGTGATTTTTTGAATGTTACTTGCAGATTTAAGGAGAGGATATTTTGAATTAAATTTTGTTGTGAGCAGATACAATGTGAAGCAGATAAACATTATGTGTACTGCTAATATAACAAAATCAATGATGTATTTAAGTCAGCCAATTTTGAGAATAATTTACCTTTACTATGGTGCAATGTGGACTATTAAAAATAATAAGAAAAAATAAGAATATGGGGTCACAAATTACTGAGTGACTCAAGTATATTTTTCCTTTGTTCTTCAGTCCATTGGACTATGGTATCTTTCACTTATTTTACTAAGTCTGCTGTGCAAAGTAAGCATCTGGTTCTGAAGGTAGAAAACCTTAGGGGGTCCCACTTTCGAAAGACTGTTTGCATGGTAAGATTTCCTTTCTAATGTAGTTCATTCTATTTTTAGGATAATGGCATAAATTGAAGAGTTGCATAAATTATGACCACCCCCTTAATAAACCATAACACATCTATGCTACAGAGAGGAACCTAAAATCTCAAAAAAGAGATGCTATGCTGGCATAGACTTTAAGGCTTTTATAATAGATTTTATTATTTATTCCTATTTATGATTATGCTGACGATGCAGTTTTATATATTCTTTAAATTGATAAACAATACCAATTCAGAGGGCAGGTTATGCTACTGCTCTGAGTGGGGGGAGTCTCACTTGCACAATACGAGGAACAGATAGGACACAAGTACAGATTATGCCACAGACTCTACCAGCTATCACTATGCATTTGTGTAAGAACATCCATTAGATGCACATGTATAGCAGAAGAAAAACTGGGTTTTGCAAGCTGACGAATGCGATTATAAAGCCATAATGGTAAACTGGCAGAGCCACTATAGTTACCACAGTACCTATAGGGAGATCATCATATGTTTCCAGGTTTCTAACATTTTTAAACGCTTGATCATGCTTCTATGTTGTTGAGCTGCTAGTGTGTATGCAAGCTCCTTCACCAACACTGGGCAAACTGAGATGCCCACAATATCTAATTTGGCTATGCACAATGATACAGACACTGCTAACTGCTCCCAAAAGGGGTGCTACCTAACAGTTATGGTGGAACGGAAGACCAAGGAGAAGAGAAAATGTTATTTTAGTTGAAGCTCTGTGGCTAAAGTTGCACTTTATACTCGTGTCACTACTTTATGAGTGTTGCACTCCGAAGTCATAAACAGTAATTTGACAATATTAATGTTATCTTTTCAGTGTTATGCTATGTCTCCATGAAATACTGCTGTTGGCTTATTGAACAAGAAATAAAGATAGAAATAAAGATCTTTAAAGCACTACAGCTGTCTTCCCTTTTCCCTTCTGTTTCTGCTATTCTATTATTCCCTGTCTTTTTCTTCCTTCTTCTCATATTTTCTTCTGAACTCCTCTCTCTCTATGCTTAGAAGCTGAAAGAAAATCCATGCTACATTACTGCTTGCATTTCTGAGAAACGTGCCTCTCTCAGAAGCCCAGACTGTAGAGTGTTAAGACTGTGCTCAGGGTAGTACGCTCCTGGGGAGGGTAAGGTCACGGAATGCAGAGAAGTCCTCTGACTTGTAACAAAACTGGCCTCTGAAGCCCATGCACATGCCAAAACAGTAAGTTACTGCTGCTATGGGCTGCACAGTCTCGCTACTGACAGAATTTTGCAATGTGGTGTGGGATTATATACATGTTTGAGTAGATTTCTCAGTTTTCAGTGGCCATCTGTAAGCAGTGGGGGTGAATGGGCTGCATTTCAGACAACCCAGGCATCCAGAAATATTTCCTCATAGGACACTGTTCCTCCCACCCCACACTCCAGATGCTGCCATATGTGCGACACAGTATCTGGTTCTGAACATGCATCCATGTTTTTAGCTTTCTTCAATCAAAGAGCTTTCTCTAGCTATGGCACAGATACTGAATTTTCTTTTCCAGCTGAAGGCATGGCACACTACATCGTTGCTTGCAAGTCATTTTTGCAGTAGAGTTTTGCCAATCTTAAGATATATTTTTTCTATAAAGGAGAACATGGATGTCAAAATTAGGAGCTGTTTTGTACGTATATTTTTTCAGAAGTAAATGCAAATTTTTCCAGGGTATTACTGCAATCCTGTGCAGTGAAAAAGAGTATTTTACATCATTATGAAGAGAATTATGATGGTGATTCTGTGATTCTGATTTAAAGTTGCCCAAAAAGTCTAAGCAGTTTGGTAGACTAACAGCTTGTTCATCCATAAGATTACCTGAGCAATATCAGAGAGCATCCCGTCAGGAAATGAAGAATAATCTTTGCCACTATTTCTGGATAACAAATAAGATATAAATTTTAATGTGAGATGAAAAGTATCTTGCATAACTGAACTATTGAAAGAGAGCATTGATTTCTGCTCTAAATAAATACATGAAAAGAGATAGGAAACTGACACCAAGAAAATACTAAGCTTTGCACCAACCAAAAATGAATTAAAATCCAGAGAGTACCCTTTTTAGGAAAAGTCTGCTTAGGAATCCAGAAAGTTTCTGAGGTCACCAATTATTTCTATGCCATTCTTCCTTCTCCATATGGAGTGGACATGGGTTTTGGCCTCTAAACACTGGCAGATCTCCCAGAATGGATGCAAAGGTCTGGACTATCAACATGAAGCCTGACTCAGCACTGATTCCAGCACTCTGTGTGTCTGGCTTCCTACATTGCTGCATCCATTGAAATCCTGCGGCCAGGAACTTCACTGTAGGGTTGCGATCACTCCTAGGGAGTAAAACATTCACAAAAAATGTAGTAGTAATTCAGTTCTAACTTGTTTACAGGACTGGTTGAAAGGGCAATACATATCCACTGGTCTCGCCCATTCTCTTAGGATATTCTCAGATCTTCTGGAGGTTCCTGCGCATGCGAGGAATCTGCCTTGCAGCACTTTTCCTTTGTGTCATCTAGAGACACATTGGTAGAGCTTTTTCTTCTTTATTTCAAAAGTCAGAGGAAGCTTTACTTCTAAATTCAATCATCTTTCAGCCGCTCAGTGATATATTTAAGTCTGTTTTCTTGTTGTCTTAGAATCTAAGTATGTCTGGCATGACCACACAGAAAATCTCCAAATTATGAAATTAAAATAAACTGTAGATTTTTCAAACAGCTGGCAAAGGTGCAAATATTCATGCTATAAGGGTATTAATTCTGAGCCTTAATAATTTCATGGTCAGACTAATTAACTACTTCCCTATTGACCAAAGAAAGGAGAGGAGTAAAGTTACAAAAAGCTATGCTGTATATTCTTTCTAACACTGTGAGTGGACAATACTTGCGAAAACACCACCTTTTTCTTCTTTTTCATTCAGAGCTAAAGAACCAAACACTATGATTAAGATCATAGAAGAATCCAAGTCCTTACAAAGGAAATGGGAACCTAAGAGCCCAACAGAATCTATGCAATTATATTTTTAACATTACATACTCTTATTGGGTGTTTTAAATGGTCAGAACTTGATTATGTGTATATCCCAGAAATCAAGCATATTTTCTTCCAAATTCAATTGCTGCCTAAACTTTGGGATATCTTCACCATATCAGTATCTTTGCATAAAATAGTCCATATCCAGATTTATGTGAGAATTTCGAAGTGATTTTGCTCAGTGTACTCTTTTTTGCAAAAAAAGATAGAAAATCCATACTTGCTGGTCAAGAGGTTAATTCTGCTGCCAAGAGAATATTTCCATATTTTTGTATTTCCTCTTCTCAATGAGGGAATTGAAAGGTTGTTTTAAAAATCACTAAGTGTTCTCCAAAGAAGGACATTGTTTTTAAAAGTATGCACGTTATCTATGTGGAAGATAGTTGCTAACACTTGAAGATCATGGAAATCTAAGCTGCAATTCTCCTAGTTTCTTTGCCAGAGTACAGGCATTTCAAGAATTTAAGTTTTGAACTGTGATAACCATTCAGTTAGGGGATTTACATAAATCTTCGTAGAATCTTAGTGAGGTATAGACAATTGGAAGTGACGAAGTTCGAGATGTTAATCATGGAAGTGAGCCTCTGCAGAAGTTATTTTCCTCTTCTTGAGATACTGTATTTAACTACGAGCATACGTCTTCTGAAACAGGCCTACACCACTGCTCCCATCCATTTATTATTTTGGTTGAAGAGCACTACAGTTTTAAACTATTCTTACTCCATCATTTCTAATGATCTGTCTGTACCCTCAGCTTTTGGACAGATAGCCACCACAGCACAAAAACTGGAGACATGCTTTCCCCTGCCCCCACGCTCAGATGCCCGTTGGCAGCAGGGGCGACCGTTCCCCTGGCCGCGCTGTCTGGTTGCTACAGGCAATATCCAAGAGGTGAACCTAAGGAGCCAGCAAATGGCACAGACACTGCAGCCTTGGTGTGGACATCATTATAGCTACAGCAGTTTAGCAAACTATGCAATTGAGAAGGGGAGAGGTAATTTGTAAGACGTAAAAAATCTACTCTGAATGACTCTCTCTGCAGGTTAACAGAAAATGCTGGGCCTGTTCTCGAGCCCTGAGGGAAAGCTACAGCTCTTGACTTGTGTCCATAGGACTCAAGCCCCTGCCCCACCACTAGAGCCTTGCCAAGAGCTCCTGGTGAAAAGCACCAGAGACAGGCTGAACTATTGCACAGCATCAATGGCCACGTGCAGCGCTCCAGCTGTGCCCGGCTCCAGCCTCAGCGACTAGGCACGGCCTGCCAGAGCTTTTTTTCGGCTGGGATATACTACGTGGTACTCCATTCTGCTAAAGAAAATGGGTAATTTTCATGCAGTACTAAAATGTACTAAATGAAAGCCTACCATGAATTAGGGAAAGTCATTAATTAATTTAGACCACTAATTACATTTCAAAACAGCAGGCATATGTATGTTTCTTTTGGGAATTTCATAAACAACCCTTAGGTAAATAAGTTCAAAATACACTGAAAAACACCTAAATGACTTAAGTGTAATAATCCTTTAAGTGATCAACCATGTATCTCTGAATAATCAAAGAAATACTACATCTTTGTATGTCCTCTTTTGAGCTGACAACGTACAATACGGCCTTAATGCCTCAGAATAGACAAAATATGTAACTTAACTTACGTTGCTGCTTAAATATTTATGAAAGCAAGAGTCAGCATAATAATGATGCTCTTATGTAATTTACCCTAAACAGTATGTAAGAATAAACACTTACTTGTGATACAGACTCTAGCACTGCTTCATTTTGCATTGCTGTTTATCACTTATTTGTAACTGTTTTATACCACATAAAGTATATTCATTTTTAAGTTGCAGTTTGTATATTGTCTGAATGTTGGAAACAGGTTACTCAACTCCATTCTTTTACATTTAAACAGCAGTAGGTTTAAAAGCGGTATCCGTCAAATTACCTGTTTAGACTGAAAATACTGTGTGGGAGGCAGGCAACAAACAGAAAAGACCGGTCAAACTATATGAAGGAAAAGACATCGCTAATTCTGATTAGGGAACCGGACTGAAATTTAAGAAAATGTTGAGAATAGGTAAAGGTCAAATATTAACTTTAATTTGAAAGATGGGTATCCATTCAAGCCCCTATTTGAGCCTAATTCTGCAAAAAAGCCGCAGCAGAACATTTCATTGGGTGGACTCTTTATCGTGTTCGTCTATTGTCACAGAATACCTTCTTGAAAACACTACCACTATTACATTGGTACTTAAACATCAGCCTACACCTCAAGGAAAGAAACTGAAATATCAATTTCTCATACCACAATCACTTCAGCTAAATGGAAAACATTTATTATTTCCTCAGATTCTTTAAAGTATCTGAACAACAAATGTTTAATACAGTTCACAGTTTCCATCATGTTCTCTTCTTTAATAAAAAAAAAAGTGTTTTTGTAAATTCACATATCATTTACGAACATTATTTTCTAACATAATATGATGGAAAATTTTAGTGCACTGCCATATTAGGATTTCTGCTACTTTTATGAACACTTGTGCAATATTGGCCAAACAAATAATCACTGGAAGTTTTGAGAGGTCAGGCTGAAAACTCTTTCTGTTGAGAGTATCTGGACCACAGAGGTAAGAGTTAAAGAAATGCTTCACAGTTTACCTGAACATAAATCATTTAGTTCCTGCTAGGGAAGCTGTAAGAATACTTAACGTTGTAGTACACTCGTGTGTCAGATCTGAAATTTCTGGAAGCACAGTAATAAAGATGTTTCAGTACTAAGCGTCCTTACTTGGCACCAGTGAAATCAGTGATTTTTTTGTTTGTGTGGTTGGGCTTGGTTTTTTTTTTTTTACCCCCAAGATTTTTGCAAAGTTAATGTTTGACAACACCGAGAATCCGGTAATGTGCGTGCAATGCTAAGCAATACAAGGAGGTACAGAAAGCATGGTCTGTCCACAAGTCATTTACAACTGTATACGTAAATTAGATGATTTGAGGTCATTAGAACAGAACGTTCACGAGAAATTTTGTCCTGAAGACACAGACCGTAAACATGAGGATCGCTAGTGGTTTAGCTTTGTCGGAACACTGAATCGGTGTCGGGAACAGAAGCGTCTGATGTCGGTTTCTATTGCGCAAGAAACAAAATTTCTCTATCGCCACTATTCAGAAGGGGAAAACTAATTACAGCCTAGGTACTTTGTTGGCTTATCTTTCTCTCATCTAAAAGTCAAAAAAAAGAGATCAATCACGCGGGCAAACCGCGGCGACCACATGGCCAGCGCTCCCCGTGACCCACCGCCTGCCGCAGACCGGTGCGGGCGGCCGGACAGCCGCGGACGCCGAACGCTCGCCGTTTGCTGGGGAAGCACAAGCCGCCCCCGCGGAGCACCGCGGCGGCTCCAACTCCTCCCGCCGCCCGCCCGTTAACGGCCGCCTCGCGCGCCTGGCCGGCCGCCCGCGCGCCGCCCCCACCCCCGCGCCCCCCCTCAGCACTCGCCCCTGGCGACACCTGTGAGGGGAAGCCGGGATCCCACTGCCCGGTGGCGGTGCAACCCGCGCTGGCGTGGCGGAGGAAAGCTCTGCCCTCGCCGCCCAGCCTCGGACTCTCCGGGATCTCCCGGCCTAGGGGCCAGCGCAGGAAGAAGCGTTGGCTCTTCCCACAGGCAGCGCTGAGGCCGAGGCAGCGCGGCGGAGCGCGAAGGCGGCCGGCGCTGCCAGGACAGCCCGGCGGAGCCCCTGTGCGGGGCGGGAGGACTCGTGCCGGCTGCCTGACTGTCACGAAGTTTCTTCGCCCGTTCTCCCGCCGCGCCTCTTTCAGGAAAGTTGCAGCTCTCTCCGCCGCCAGAAGCCCTGGCAGAGCCGGGACAATTGAAGCCTCCCGCCTCAGCACCCCGTGCCCCAGAGGCAGGAGGCGATTTGCATGCGGACTTGTCTCTGGTAGCAGCCACTGCCCGTCAAGCCTGACGGACAAACGCCCCCCTCTTTCCGCCCCCCCGTCCCGGAAAGCCCCTCCTTCGCCCCCTCCCTCGCCGCCACCTCCCGCCGCCTGTCAGTCGGAGCGGAGCGCGGCGCGGGGAGCGGAGGCGGCACGACAACGGCAGAGAGCGGGCGAGAGAGGGAGAGAGCGAGCGAGGAGCCAAGC
>VFFE01008050.1:5294472-5308324 GCA_008921705.1 Burhinus oedicnemus
CATAATGACTAATCTTCAATTAAAAATATGCATAATTACTTCAGTGATACAGTACTGCAAAATAAAATTCATCGCTTAGAGAACTTTTGCACTTGCTATTAATAATAAAAAAAAAGGCATACAGTAGTGTTTTTCTATGATTATGTATGATAGTGCTTTTGCTCATTTTTCTTTTTTTTCCAGGAGTGGAATACGTGTGAAAGAACAGGAAAAAAAATTATTTTATTTTAAATTAATGGAAATGTGTAGGAAAATCTACCGATTAGAGGCTCATAAATCATTCAGTGGAGTTTTGTAAGTTTAATAGAGGCAATACAGGCACATTGATGCATTGTCATTGAGATCCAGTAGGCTTATATGTAGGTGTTTGGTTTAGAAACAGAATTGAGGGGTGAGAATCTCTCTCTTTTTGTGTTTTCCCCTCCCCTATAAAATTCCACATTAGCGTAAAATACAACCCACGGATAGCTTTAACGTGTCTCATTGCTAAAGTAGGATAAGAAATGAAGTACTTTCTATCTTTACCTTTTTTAAAAATAGACATTTTTTTCTCTGACAGAGTTTCACTTTGTACTCTCCTTTAAATTGTACTGTAGCACATTAAAGGCACTTACAATTCTTTCAGCTTAATCAAAGCAGAGCACTAGGTAAGCAGCTGCCTGTACCTCTTGAATATGAATCACGAATGATGATTTTTAGTTTTCTGAGACTAAGTATTAATTCATTGCAAACAATTGATCTTTATGTTGCAGGGTATTCACACTGTATCTTAAAACCGCATACATATTTGCAGTCTTTTATTAATAGAAATGTATTTTTAAGACATTCAGCTGAGAGGGGAAAATAATGCAATTAGGTATTTTAATTTTTTTCTGGTATCTACTAATTCCTAGTTTTGTTAGTTGTGTAATAGCTAATTTAAAGATTTGTATAGGGCTCTGTTTAAAGAAGTGAGGAGGAAACCAAGCTATCCATCAGTAGTGCCAATTATTTCCATTAAACATAAAATATACTTAATGAGTACTACAAATATAGCTTACTAATAGGAAAACTTGCTGTACAGTCATACAGCGTACTAGTAAAAGGCATTCTTTGATCAAAACACTGTTTCTTAAGTCAGAAGAAAATTGTTCTGTTTTGCTTGGTAAGATGACGAGCCAGTTATAAGATAGACAAGATTTTTGTCTTTAAAAAACAGCTTTTTTCTTTCGTGTTACACACATATGATTTTTGTGACTTTTTGAATATGTTCCTAAAGAAGGCAAAAAAAGAATCTCAGAGATTCTTGTGAGGTATATATGTCTCAAATTTAGTTTGTGGGCAATCACTCTAACACAAAGATATAATTGCAGTTAATTTAAATATAGCCTGTAAATTAAATGGTAGGTGAAGCCAGTTTTGCTGTTCGATTTGCATGGATGTGCCTCTTCACAGTGAGGCTTTCACCTGTGCGTTTTTATTATTTTTCTCCATTCAAATGTGGGACCAAGTAGGTTTCCTATTAGATAAATGTATGTTCGCAATTTTTATTCAAAATCCTATGTCTTATATATTATGTGCTCTTAAAAGAAGTCTGCTTTAGCTTTCTTTGCGTTGCATTCTTTAAGAATGCTTTTAGTAGTTCATGTCAGAGGTGTTCAGTTCGTAGCATTTTGCATAGTTTCTGTTGAAAATCTTGAAGTTAATTTCTCTTCTTTGGATGCAGATGAAAAGATTTAATTAAAATAATAGGTTTGAATTGTGAAATTACTGTGCTTGAGAAAGGGATGTACCCCTTTAAAGGTATTAGCATAAAGATAGCACATTTGTTTATTATGTTTCAAAATCAGCTGCTAGTATCTCTGCCACAGGTAACAATTGACTTTTCAGGCTTCAAGTTAATAGCCTTGTCTCTTGCTTGTAGGGATCAATATTAGTATTAATTAATCACCATTATCAGCCCTAGGATCTGGTTCTATTTGTTGTTACATCAGCAAAATATCAATATAGAAAGTGGACTCTCTGATCGTCATGGCAACTTCATCTCTTGGGTCAAAGAAAGTTTATCTTATCTGTGCATGGAGAGTGGCAAACTGTTTAGGGATCTAGTTTGAACTCTAAGAACATTGATTTAGTTTTTGTTTGTGAATAGAGGCTGAATTCCAATCACAAGGGATAGGTAAGATTTAAATATTAATGCCCGCAGGCTTGTCTGAGTGGGTGTCATTACCATTACTGTCGGATTGTCTTTTTGAGATGACACAATGGTAGAGGAGAATTGTGTAGTCAGGATTATTTACAGTTTAGTAAATTGTGCATTGAACAAATGGGTTTTAAAGTGGAAGTATGGAAATGCTATAGCATTTATACAGTAATATTACTTCTCCCATGCAATGTCTGGTTAGGATTTCTTCCACTTAGTTAAAGATAAGTATAGAATTAGTGCAGAATCATAGAATATGAATCAGTAAAAGGAATATATTTTATTATGCATTCTCCCTTAAGAGATTTTTCAAAAAGTGTCTGGGAAATCTAGAGAAATAATATCAGTGTTCCATTCACTCCTGAATTAATGGCAAATAGACATCATGGACACTCTGAACGCTACCGTCTGGTTGCAGTTATTTTTGAGTTTTGTAAGTTGATATGATTATCTCATGAGTTTGATAATAAAATATTGATAATGCTGTTTTATCATGTCTCAGCTCCGTTTTTCTATATTCTTAAGTGCTTGTTAAAAGTCCTCATCTTAGATGGTGCACCTGAGAATTCTTAGTATATATAGTCATAGTGCGGTTAAATCTTGTTCTCAGAGCTTTAAAGACTTAATAATTACAAGCACAAGTTTTACTTTGAGAAACAAGTGCACTTTCTTCACCCAGCTGTTTGTAAATATATCTGTGTATTTATTTGTTTCATAGTTCCTTAGGACATGCTGTTTTTGAAACATAGATTAAGAGTGTCAATATGCTTCCCTCCTAGTTATTGGCTAGATAGTAGTAATTATTTTTTTTTCTTTCCTAATGTGTGAAGTAACAAAAAGTCTGTGTGTCTTAGTGAAGTAGGTAAATATTGTTTTGGGAAATCCCAAATGTAATAAGAACAATTCAGTACGTTAGCAATATTAAAGAAGAGTTCTTGTAAAAAATACAAAAAAACCCAACCAACCAAAACCCAAACGCTTGCATAAACCTTACACTGCAGAAGGAATCACTTCTCGGTATTGACATTTCTCATTGATTATTCAGTTTTATCTAATGCTTTGAAAGGGTAATGCCATCATGAGTTGGTAGCAGATACTGGTGGTTGTCACAGTAGATTTTTCTTTTTTTAAAAAAGAAAAAGAGATTTAGTTTGATGTAAATGTATACAATCTTCAGTTATATTTTAATAGCTTCTGATACTGTTTGTGTAAACATAACCATGAAAAGAGTTTGTATAAGTTAAAAATATTGTAATAAACAAAAAATGTTGCTGTCTTCCTATTACAGATGTTGAATACGTCTATTCCTGATGATTTTCCATCTATCTTCTCATTTTTCGTATGTCCCATATTTCCTGTGTTGAGGGAAGGGTGTTACATAACATTGTCATCCTTTGTAAATGCTAATATTTTTTAATATTTTGAAGAATTAGCTAGGATTTTAAAACATGTTTAGGAAGTGAGATGGTGTTTCCATTAGTAATCCTCAGAAACCTTTTATATTTATGGAGCTAATCTGGTGTAAGGCTTATTTTTCTATTCACTCTTTATTTATATTCGTGCAATTTCTTAACTGCAAGTGTGTAAATAAAGCTAGAGTGTGACCTTTAACTTTCTTATTTTTTGACTACTACTGTATTGTTTTATAGAACTTTTCCTCTTTATAATCAAGGTTTGTTCAATTACAGTAGGTGTACAGAGTGAATACAATTTGGTAACAGACTATCAAAAATAACAATGCTTTAGTAGTTAGTGAGTTACTCGGACATCTCTTTATAAACTCTTCTCGTACATTACTCTTTGTATTCACGTAGATGAGTTAGAGTACTGTTGCTTTTTTTCTTCCAAATAACTAGACTTGAAGCTTTCAGTCTGTGATTAGCTGATATGTCACACGCCATTTTACTGTACTCGGTGTTTTTAACCTTAGATTCAGTATAGCAGAGGAGAATAAAAATCTTGTTGAATCCAGACACTTTTCCATTTTTCCTTTCCAAATAATAAGGTGTTAATACCAACTGCAGTAAAATACTACACCATTTTCCATGTTACTGGGTTTCCTATCTGTCTAACCCTTTTTTGGAAGGTATTAAAATACTGTATGAGAAACTTAAGGAACACACTCTTTAACTTCATTCATAGAAACAGTCCTGTTGATGATAATACTTAAAATGAATGTGCAAATGTTTATAGGGTAAGAGCTTAAAAATACACACGACCACAAATGGAATGTAACAGTTTGGTGCATGTAAAGTTAGAATGTAAAGTAGAATAGGGACTAGTTTTAAATGAAGTGTTTTCATTAATTTCAGAGGAATTCCATGGTTTGGGTTTTGCCCCCTGTGGCATACACGTTCCTTTTCATATTATCTATAAAAAGTAAAAGTCTACATATTTTTGTGGCAAAAAATTATACAGAAAAATGTAATTTCTTTTTAAACACACTTGCAACTGTTATTCAAAAGTGATTTTTAATGAGAACAGAATGACTTACACTATAAAATAAGAAATTACTCATCGACCCAAATATGGTGAGAGAAATCTTTTTGTATGTCTATTGTAAAGTTTTTCTCTGCTGAAATGGAATAATCTTGATAATAGTTTTTCTGATGATACATGGAGGTGTTCATTTAGGCTGAGGAGAAATTCCATAGAGGGTCATATTATTTATACTTTTGTAGTTGGAGCACAAGCCTCAAAGGAAGTCCTGTGTTTTACTCCTGTAAATTGGATTGTCATTAGAACCCTGCTGTTTAAGACTTGATTATATTTCTATTATCAAGCATGAAGGTTAATGTTTATAAGATATTATGAAAAAAATTTGCAAAGACATTGTCAGATCTACTTGAAATTATGCATATATTCTATAGATCCATAGGTTTTGTCTTCACTTTTCACTTTCAAATTCAGGCTTCTTATTAGATGGCAATAAAGATCTCTTCTCTGAAAAGTTTTGAAGAAGTACAGCAAGGACTTTCATAAAGTATTTTATGCAGCTCTGTGAAAAGAAAATGAAACAGCTATAAGTGATGTGTGAAACTAGGACACAGTTGTGAAACCTGCAAAGACTGTATAGGTAAAATTATTGAAGCTGAAGTTGCAGTAGTTTTTTTAAAAAAACTGCTCCCACTCCTTCCCACCTTCTAATGTTACAGTCTTCTGTTAATAAACATGTATGAAAAGGCTCTTGGAAGCATTAACAGATCATTTTTGAAAACTTTCAATCAGATTGGTATTTGAGTATTGTATCTGCTAATTGTACTCCATCCATTTCAGAATGGATGTAGACAAAATGCTCTAGTTTTGTGGGATGCAGAAGAGAAAATCTATGTCCGTAGATGTACTGTTGTCTTGGGTGGTTTTAATGTGTCAGTAATCCATATTCATACGAATAATGGTGGAGGACAATTGAATGGCACTGCGTATGTGAATAGGACGGAGTACCTCTGAGAGGCCCTTGGTTTGCAAATAACTTCAGTTTTTAATGAAACTGCCTAGTTTTTTATTGAAAATGCATATGTATTTCTGTTTGTTAAAAAATAAAACTTGCTTGATAGTCGTTCCAAAAATGCATCATGGTATTTCAGTGAACACTAAAAAACTGAAGAACTGAGAAAAATCTCAAATATTTGACAGTTTATCTGGAAAAAATATTAGCTAGTTGCTAAAAATACAAGTGCACTCCTTAACAATGTGCATCTTGGACAAACAGACGCATATTTTGTCATCAAGTTACTTAAGCTTCTGAAGTCAGGGCTTCAACTGGGTCAGATGATAAGATGAGCACAACAGAAAAACGAAGAGTGGCTCTGATAAAAACTGATTGATTGATGTCTGGCTTCCCAACCATCACAAGCAGTTGACAGTTAGTTTGGGATCAGATGATTTGGCTTTTGCGATAGAAGATGGGGCCTCGTAGGCAAGTCTGAAGGACAAAAAGGTCGGTTTCTGTATAGCGTCAGGCAGTGCTGGGTTCCCACAAGGTGGGGCATTGGATTACGTTTTTCTTTAGTTACAAGACTTAACTTTTCATGGTCCATTGAAAGGCCAAGTAATCTGGTCAGTATTAATACAAAAATAAGTCTGTAAGTTGTGAGAGAAAGGAATGAAAACAGAGGGAGTATACCTGTTGGACAAGTGAATTGCAGAAATAACTGTTTTTTGCTATTTATTTTCTGTATTTACTTAAAACATAATAATTTAGAGCATTAGATGATTTATAAACATTCTGATTTTTAAAAAAAGGTTTCCACAGTATATTTGTCACTGCAGCTGCAACGGACATTTTATGTTACATATATATTGAGGGACTGTAATGAAACATTGTGGATAAATTAATTTCAGCTTGTGAAATATTGTTATTCTGTGACCAATTATGTACAGGATAGCACATTGTACCTCATATACAGAAATATGTATTTTTCACTAGATTAAGAACAATTAGCATGGTATACTTAAATATTGTTAAAACAAATTTATCAATCTATGACCATGCTATGAACAGCTGAATGTTTATGGCATTTTCTGTGGTTTTTGGTTTTGGTTGGGTGTTTTTTGTTTTTTTTTTTTTTTTCCAGAGGACATTTACAATTAGCACTCTTTGTGTAATAGTCACAGAAGGGGAAAAAACGTGTAGATAAAAATCAAGACATAATAGCTTTTAAATGAAAAAAATTTCAATGCAGCCATGAAAGTGTGTACAACTGCCACAGAATTGGAATTTGGACAGCTTGGATTTGAATTTAGATTTTTGGACAGTTTGATACTCTCTAGAAATCCTTTATAATGTATCGCTTTTCTCTGAGTTTTAAGGGTCACATCTCCAAAGGACAGTTGGGTCTTAGCTAATGCTGCTGGCTTAATATCAGTAAGATGAATTCTGCAAGGTGCTGTATTGCTGATAGTATAGCTGGAATGCAGTATGAAAGAACCTGTAGTATAACCTGGAGTGCTACCAGTAATAAGTGATCAGTGTAGGTGAACTGGTGGTCATTTGAACAGTGATTAGTTATACTTCAAGAAAGGTTGTTTTCTTACTGACTAACTCTGGGGACCTGTTTCATTTAAGAAATAACAATAAAAAAGGTCTTATTCAAGAAATACACAGTTTTATCCTGGCTATTTTGTAAACCTCTTTTGAGGTATATGTTAAAGGAATGTTTTAAAACACAGAACTCAGGGCTTAGAGAAGTATTTATCAGTGCAGATTTAAGACAAAACTGTGGAATTGTTTAAGAGCTTCTTCCATTTTTATTAATAACACGGTGCATCCCTTTAGCATCAAAGGTTTGTTGGGTTTTCCTATGTTGTTATGCTGAGCTCTCACAGCATTACTACAAGTGGTCTGAAATAAGCTGTAAAAGCCCATGCATAATTTGCAGATAGGATTCAGATTTTCAGGTGTATTTCTTTGACAAACGTTGCATCACAGAATAAATAGTTCTTTTTTGAACGTCTTGTACTGAAGTTTTTCCAGATGTAATTTTATACTTAATAAAACTGAAGAGAGCTTTATTAGACATTTCTTCGAAGTACGATACTTGCATCTGACCAGGGACGGAGCCTGCTTTATTGCCTATTTGGGAGTTTTACATCTCTAGGGTATACAACTGAGACTCATTTAATTATACAAAGAGGAAAATCAGGGTTGGTGAATCAAAAAGGGGGGAAAAAAGTCATGTAGCCAAAATAATCAAGATGAGCAATTCTTGTAAATGGAGAGTAACAATCAGCTACTTAGACCAGCTAGACTGTGTAATTTTATAATTAGTCCTGCAGCTTAGGAAATTTCGTTTAAGTGGGAGTGTGCTTTGGGGATGTTATGACTGATCTGATTAGTCTGACGTTCATTTTGATGTTCTTTTGACTGTTGGTTCAGAAGTTTTCACTGTCAAGAAAGAAGGTGAGAAGGTATGGAATTCTTATGCCACCAAGTTCTTGCTAAATTTGTTTTTCAGCATAGATTTTCAGTCAAAGCATTGTTTTTGAAGGTATGGCCTTTGCATTATAAAACAAATGAGGAAAAAACCCATTTGGAGTGTTACCCTTGCTATGCTTAAGTTGTTTCAAGTCATGGGAGTCATTTGTGGCATGGTACACGTTACACCATGCAATACCAGCATAAGAGAAGAATAACACCTAGTTCACGCTGATTTGCTTGTCTTTGAAACTGAAAACTCACTTTTGCATTCATAGAAAAATCTTTTGAGAATACATATTCATGTGATGCCATCAGGAAAATAACGGCAGTTTTGGCTTGTATTTTATGTTTAACTTGGTACAGTTTTATGTTAATCTAGCCCCATATTCTTCCAGAATGCTATTTACTGAAGTGCTGGTTGTGCAGTGAAGCGGATTTTGTTTGCAGGGATGTTGAAAAACATAAAAAATAATTGTTGATGACTAATCACATTTATTATTAAAATATTGATTTGTTATAAGAGAATCATTTTAAAATGCTTCAGAATCAGTTTGCTAGTCTTTATCCGTTTCTTAGTGGACAGATGTTCCTGTTACTAAAAGTACCAAGATGCAGATGGTATTATTTGGCATCTTTTTAGAGGCTTCACTATTATTATTTGTGGTGAACTGAAAACTAAACTGTTACATGATTCTTCAATGGCAGTTCATATTTGCAAGAAATTATTTGAATAACCATCATGTCACAAAAAAATCTCCAAAATTAAATAGTCACGCATTAAATAGAAAGTTTTGTGTGTCTGCATGCATGGAAGTGTTTTGCCTACTAATTTGAACTGGAGTTCTATTTCTAACAGTATCTTTTTTAAGAATCCGTTAAAATGATACGTATTTAAATAAACGTGTGTATATATGTATCTCAATGTATGTGCGAATTAGTATGAATTGAGGCATGTAACTTGTAGAATAAAATGCGCTTATTTTGTTTGAAGAAAAAAACATGCTACAGGTCAAGGTATTATTCATAAGCAAGTAGCTTGAAATTATGGAGTAATTCTTTCTGAATTTTTCAAGTAATCTTGTATACTGTATCTTAAAAAGACACCTTGAAACACGCAAACCCTGGAAATATTACCTCCATTTCAATAATAGAAAAATGAAAGCTTAAGTTTTAGGTTACCTACTGTGGTCCATGGGTTTTTTTGGTTTCGTTTTTTTGCATTAGATACTGATGTCTGACATTAAGAGATTCTCAACACCTACAGCTCCTGCTGTAATCAGTTAATAATATGCCCAAACTAGTACTATCAGGAGTAGCATCAAGATCCTTTCATGCCCATATCTGTTGTTAAGCTATACTGTTATCCTCCTTTTACTGGAAATTTCCATGTGTGTTTAATATAAATGCGTTGTATACCTTGAACTTTAATGCGTGTTAAAATGGCCAAGTATAGCTCTTAGAAGATTTTCCTTTCTTTCTTCCAAAAGACCTGCAGAAATACTTCATTTGAGATTAAAATCTTACTTTATAGCAAGATCATAAATAGGGGAACTACACTGAAACCTCTGAACTTGAAGAGTATGCTGTGCCTGTTTTTATTAAGCTGCTACTAATGGTGTGGAGTTTTGTCTTGGAAATAGGTTCTGTGTTTTAGATTTTAATGTTACACTATTATAGGCACAATCATATACAGTTTATCTCCCCTAGGTTGTTAACCTAAGTTTTGAAGTTTTGGACTGCTGTGCCAAAACCAGTTCCTCTTTCATACATGTCAGATGTTTTACATTCTGAGTAATTTTAAGATGCCAGTCATTTTTATACCTACTATTATGCCCAGACAAATTTTTCTTTAAAAAAAACCCTAACAAAGGCCAGTGGCAAGTCTGGTGTAGTTTTTTGCACCTTAAGGATGATGCATCTTCAATGTATACCTAATTACTTGCTTTAGATAGCTCTCATTTATAATATACCAGAATGTATAACAGTATAATATTATGAAGAAAGCATGCATATTATGGAAAACTGGACTGCATTTATAAAGATCATGAATCATTTTGCTAAATGAAAACAAGATTGTAAATGAAGAATTTTGAATTTCTGTAAATTACCTTCATAAGGAATGGACACAGAGATGAAATAAAATTGGCAGGGGTAGAAAGTTTTGCATGGAAGTGAGTGATGGTGTTTGTTCTCAGCCTTTTGAAAAACAGACTGTAAGATTCAGTGAAAATAAAATGTATTTATGGGAACTGAGCTATCACACAACACTTAGTTCTGTTTAAATTTTGCCCAGATGTGGTCATCTCCTTTTCTTTCGTTGTTTTTAAGTTTTCCACAAAAAGTCCTGATTTTTATGCTTTAGCTTTTACATTCTAAGTTGTTCTCGTGTAAGATGTTGAATATTTGCTGTTGTATTCTTGCTTATTTACATTATATTTCAGTTTTTGTGAAGGATGACTTGAATGCTGTTAAACATAAGAAAAGCCTCAAAAAATTGTTGGGAGTTCAATCTCTTGCCTAGAAGGGGAGTGTTATGAAGAAGGAAGCACTGTTCTTTCATTTGAAAGCAAAGAGAAAGAGATAACCGAACCCAGGGAATTTAAGACATTGTAATACCTTTTTTTTTTGCTTCTTTTTCGCTTCTTTTTCTTTCTTCATTTGGGAGGGAAGAGCATAGAACTTGTTTGTACTATATAAAGCTACATTGAAAATCTGTAAGCCTTAATTATTGATAGCTTTCATAGATTTTACATTCAAATATATTTTGATACTTGAGTGATACGATTGCATTGGTATGTTAAGTGTTAAGAAAAGTTGTAGGCACCTCTGTCTGTATTTTGATGCTTAATTAAGTATTAGGCATCTTGTTAGAGGAACTTCAGGACAGTCTGTTAAATGTTCTGAATTTCATATGAAATAATACTTTATTAGTGAAGTACGTGGAACGAATGTTTGAATTTCATTTTCTGTTTTGCATTAATGATGCACTGCTCATTCTAATTGTAAGTTCACGCAATGGCAAGACATTATGCATGTGATAACCTGCATATAACAGCAAATATATATTTAGATTATTATGCCATTCCTTTTTTGCATTTTGATTGACTGAGTGGTTCATCCCTTATATCTTATGGTAGTTACTTATCTGATGATAATTACTTAATCTTTGTTGGAGTAGAACAGTTGTTACTGAGTTACAGACTCACTTTTAAAATACAGCATTGGTGACCTTGTTATAGGAATTATATTTTGACAGAGTAATAGGAAGACACATTCCATAGTCTGTAGACTAAAAATTTCTTAATAATACATGTAAGGTCTTTCCATTTTCTTGGGTGCTTTCTGGTGTTAAAACTACCAGGCAGCAATGGTAAGGCCGTATATTGTCTATTAATGGAGAGTGTTTTACAGATTTTTGTTTCTGTTCTCGGCTAGTAATAGAGAGTAATCTGTAGGTAGAATTGTAGACAGACTTCATTGCATTTTAGTGTGAGGCTTATATGTATTTCTCCTACATTCCCTTATCATTTGGTGAGTAATAATAGGTTGCTGCTTTGTATTTTACCTCTTTGAAGAACAATCAACAGCAATACACAGTTTTTGGCAAAACTTTTAAGTCAGAGAATAGAAATTACTTATCAGGCAGGTACTGGTAGAGCCTGGAATAGGACCCAGGGCCTTTGAGACCTGTTCTACCTGATGCAGTACAGTTTCTGGAGTACTTTTAACCTTACTTGTCTCTACAGTAAAGTTTGCTAGTTGTAGAAATACCTCTTAATAAAAAAGGAAGATGGAACCTATCACCTTGATCACATCATTCTAATAAAGAAAAAACAGGCCCAAGAAGAGATTGCTAGGTCTTCGACATTTACGTGCCCATAAATATATATAAGTAATAAACAGATCTCATGTATAGCTGGTCTGCCTGAACAGCTAAAGGGACTCCAAAGGCCTGGATTCACTATATGGAATAGTTAAGCTAAGCCTTATACACACTTGTTGCACCAGGCATCTGGGAAGAAGTGATTATCATTTGGGTAAATGGTGTAAATTTGGGAATGGTAAATTTGGGAAAAGGCACTGTTTCTTGGTTATCCCACTTGGCCTTTAAAGCACTTTTTAAAATTGCCAGTAAATAAAATGGATAGAAAAAGTGGATCATGGTGTTCTGCTGGCTGCAACTGAGGGATTAGAAATAGAATTATCGTTATGTATTTATATGTATTACCTTAGAAAAAATACTTTTCTAACAATTGAATGCCAGTGTTTTATTAGCTCTTATGCATTAATGTAAGTGGCAAGACCTAAATTTGTTTTATTGTCTGCAAGTTAGTTATTATTTTCCTTTTTTGAAGACTATTTCTAGAGTGAAAAACAATCCCCCTTCAAAACATTAGTGGTATCTTAGCCATTTTTCAAGTGTGGCTTGTTTTGTTTTGTTTTAAAAAGTATCATCGGATATAGTACTGCTGTCTCATAACAGCTGGGAAATTACAACTTTTGATTCACAATTTCTATAAATAGTCTCAGAATACTTCTTTTCTAAATGAGTAATTAAAATTTTTCACCAAAGTTGCTGAAGGTATGCCATATTGGAATCAATGGCAAATTTGCAGGAAATCGAGGACTGTCCTTCATAGTTGTGCAGTATCTGGCATTCTACCTTTGTTTTGTATGACCAGTCACTGGAGAATGAATAGCAAGAGCAAATAAGCTCAGTAACAAAAGGTGTTTTGTATTGTCTTTAAGGGCATTGGGTTTGTGCCCTCTTTGCTTGATAGCGCTCTGTGAAAAAGATTTGAAGTGTGACTAAGAAGCAAAAACAAAATTACAGAGTTTGTTTTCCTCCCTTCTTGATTTTACTTGTTACTGGAGATGACGGTCTTATCAGTGCTATAAACGAATAGAGGGCTGCATGGGGAACTCCTGGGTGTGATACTGTAAAAGATTGAATCAAATCAGCTTAAAGAGGGATTTCTTAGCACTAAGGGGTCACTGATGTAGGTAAATTAAGGGTGGCCACTTTTTTGTGTGTATTAGCACCTGTTTTATTTCCAGTGCTTAATAACTGATGTAAAAAGAAAACAATAACTTAATTACATTAGAGATTTAGAAAGCTCTTAAATTGCATCAGTAACCCAAGACATACTTCAGCAAAAGAACAAAGATCAAATATGACAATACTGACATTTTTAGGATAACAGAGAAGGAGAAAAACAAGGAGCAAAAAATCTTTCAGGACTGACTTGCCTGTCTCAGGCAAAATTACATAATTAAAATACAGTTAGACAGAAGCAGGTCATAGGCTTCATTGAAATCAAAGTGGATTTTTCAAGTACAATTTCATATTAAATGTTAATTTTATAATTTAATGGAGATCAGTGAAAGGTCAAGCTGGAATGCAAAGGGTTAAAATGCTGAACAGTGACCTGAACAGGGAGTTGTTGTGTCTCTGAATCCCAGACATACTTTATTAGGACAATCCAGCTGGTTTTCTATTTCTATCTCCTCATTATCAACACGCTTATGGTATGGCCTCTTCCCCCTCACTTCCAATGCCAAGAATTTGGCAGGGACACCATGTGAGGAGGTCAGAGACTGATTGAGAGGAAAAATGAAGTTGAAACTGCAGCAGAGATGCAGAAGGAGTCCAGTCGGTGAAGAGCTAAGGTTTGTTGTTTACTGTATGGAGACTACTGGCAGAGCCTTTTTTTTTCTTTTTTTTTTTCTTTTTTTTTTTTTTTGGTGAG
>VFFE01008050.1:5308344-5545844 GCA_008921705.1 Burhinus oedicnemus
TGGTGATTACAGCTCTATATGAAATTAAACGGCTGACATGAGGCTTGATTTTCTTCTCACTGAAAATGGTGTAAAACAAGGACAGTTAAGCTTAAGGAATTGCATCGGTAGAAAAACGAACAAAATTGAATCTTTGATTTCTTCGTGATGTTTGGCATCTTTATATATTTTAAGAAGAAAAAATCTGAAATTACAGTATTTTTCTTTGAAAAAGCAAAGATTTATAAATAGAAGTAGCATACTGTTAAATTGCTTTATGTGTTGGATCTAGCTTTCTCCGGCTGAGAGAAAAAAAAACCAACCTCCAGCAAATGTTCAAAGGAAGGAAGTGGGAGGAAAAAAGTCCTCACACATTTCCATAGTTTCCATTTCAAAATACATGTATCACTCCCTTATGACACATACTTTACATCAACAGGTACATCAATTTACTTTTAATATTGATGAAACCCATTGTATGATAGCATTGATCAAACAGAAAATAAATTCAATGTTTTGTGTGTCCAAACTATGCATAAAAGGAGATGGAGAAAATACAGAAAGATTTTGCATAGGTGGTCAGTCTCTGTTGGGACAGAGCTATTAGTATTTCTTCAAGACAATATGCAGTTCTTCCTTTCAGTATGATACAGATTATCTTAAAATTGATCTATGCTTAATACTGTACTAAAAATATTTTTGGTTTTCATCCTTTTCCTGATATTCCCCTTTTACATAATGAAGAAGTGTCTGAGTGGAAAAGTGAGTTAATTTCTTGTGGGTGGGGGAGATACTGATTTTGTAGTTCGTACATTCGTATAGAAGCAGATAGAGATTGTGTCCACAGAGTGGTGGGATTTAATCTCAACTTCAGAAAAGTCTTCGTCATATACTTGCTTTCCAGTTTTTACACAATTGATATATATTAATTACAAATAAGATGTCAGTGATGGTCTCTGCATTTAAGTTGCTGTGATTAAGGCTGATGTTTGACCCTGTGTTACAGTTACAAACTCTAGGACCCAATGACCTCTCAGTCTACGTGTTCAAACCAAAATTTACTCCTGTGTCATGTGCCATGTGGTTTAGGGGGCTGGGACCCTTAGTATATGGGCTGTGTGTTAAAAGAAGAACACAACATTCCTAGGAGGCCTTGATCCTTAGAAGTTCTAAATTTCTTGTTAAATTACAGTGGGGGAATATTGTCTTGACTAGCATACTATCATAAGTTTCTTACAAGTGCTAGTGGTGATGATGTTTTGATTGCATGGGAAAACCTAGCACTTACAGGAAGTAGAAAAGCATAACTTAGAAATGGGGGCGGGCAGGAAGAAGAGGGAGTGAGAGAGAGCGAGGGAGACTTACTTTGCTGAAGGGATGAAGGAAAAGAAACAAAATTCTTCTGACTGGTAAATTCAGGTACCTCCTTAATTGAACAACATGAGCACGCAAGCAGGGTGCAGATAATAGACAAAGGAAAAAGAAAGGATTCACTCTGGGCTGGGATTAGAACCTGGGGCTTTCCAGATGTGAAGAATAATTTATACTTAAAGAATTTATTCTCCTAAAGGAAGGGAAAACATTTTAGTTGAGTTATGCCTATAAAGCTAATATTTCTGTATTCGTTTGTAATTTTAAAAGTACTATTTATGCTCTTATTTTTATACTATTCACAATAAACTCATGACACTTCTGCCCCCTCATAACAGACACCTAACAATGAAGCAGCTTCAATTAAGAAGCAGAACATCAGCCTCTGGCATCTTATTCTGTTGTTCCATCTTTTTTGCTAGGGAGAATTCATTTGTTTCTTAATTAAGAAAAACACCAATAGCATGAAAAATCTGCTTATGGTACCTGAATGGTAATTAGGTGAAAGGTAAAAAAGAAATACACACATACATTCCAGTAGCAGCCAAAATGAACTTGAGCTGATAAAAATGAACTAAACTACCCTTGCATAAATCGAGGCTGAGAGAAGTGTACAGTCATTATGGCTAAGACAATATGCAAACTATCTTCAAAGAAATCAAATTGCTAGAGTGTTTTCATTTGCATGTATTAACTATTAACATAATGAGGAGAAGTGACATTGGACCCGGATTGTGTGTCTGTTCGGATTGATAACTCTACCGCATCTGCAAACAGGCGCCCAAAAATCAGACTAGTAGTCAGATCAGTGTTGAACTCTGAAGTGCATATGGTTTTTTGTTGGGTTTTTTTTGGTTGTGTGGGTTTTTTGTTTGTTTGTTGTTGTTTTCTTTTTTTTTGGGTGGGTGGGTGAGTGTTGTGGTTTTTTTAAAATATCTGGAACCCAGAACAACATGCTGGGATGTTGAATGCAAGCTATCCTTTTATTTTTATTCTTTCCAAAGGTGATCCTTCTACTACAAGCACTTACTTCATACTTTCAAGGTACAGATACCAATTCTGAACTTTTTTCCGTCATGTATATTCCCACTTATATAGAAGGATGACTGTTATTATATGTTAACTTGGAGTTATTGAATGTTTGTGTAATTACTCAGTGATTTTTTTTGTCTTTCAAGACTGTCCTTATATATCAAAATATCCTATTTAAACTGTCACTCACTGTGCTCATAAACAGAGAGAAAGCTTAATAGAACTCAGACTTTTGAGAAGTCAGTTACATGCTATTTTACGTGATTACTTAGGACAATAGCAAGCAATGTTTGTGATGGCAGCTGTTATCTGCTTAAATGTTGGGAATATATTTAAATTGTTATATAACAGATATTATATAAGAACCTAGGTAAATATAGCAAATTATTTTGTTAGAAGAAAAAGTAGAAATAATTATAAAACCTGAAGATTTTTTTCAGAGTATTCCTATAAGGAAAAAGCATATAAACTAAATGCAATTTTTATCATGGTTCTCTTTGCCTAAAAGCTTTCCAAAAGGAAGTTATTTCATGATATTACAGATCAAAATTACTAGAAGGTTGTAGTTTTGGAAGAAGGTGAAATGGGACGGGAAGCAGACATATGGAGTCCTTAAAAATTCAGAATTTATGATGTTTGCATAATCTGGGAAAAATATTTCATAATTGTTACATTGTGTTTATATATATACGCATTGGGTGGTTTTGTGTGAATTATATCCTTTGCTCTTGTACTTCAAGATTGTGACAAAACAGTATGTACTTTTGCATTGCTAGAAGCAGCATATACAAATTTCATCTGCAAATATAAACCCTTCTTCTAAGAGGGGAGGGGTTCCCTTGTGGTTCTTTGACTGCTGTGTGCATCTGTTTCTTCACATAGCCCAGCGCTCATACTTCAGTCTGAGAGGTGAATCATGTGAAAACTTGGATTTTTGAAAAGAATATTCTTAAGGCAGCCTGGCTGTGTGGGTAAAAGTATAGGGGATATCTGTCTAAATAGTGGTTTATGTAGCAAAAAGCCACCTCCCATAAGCAATTAATACATCTAGAAGAGAATTTAACATACACAACATGTTTTAACTTGATAGCATAAACATTTTTTTTTAATGAAGTAGACATTGGTCTATAGTAAAGGTATTATGATAACACAAACTTTTTGCAGTTATTAGTAGCTAGGGAAGCAGGTGTAAACCAAATTCTTAATTTTTTCCTTAATTTTTTTTTTTTAAATGTGCTTAAATGCACAGTAATTTCCACATGCGTTACATGTATGTATTGGCAAGCTAACATTGAAGAATTCTGTTCAAAATTTTTTATTTTAGGTTGCTAAATTATTATTTTTCCTTTGTAACTAGAGAGATGATCAATGTAGGAAAACTGAAAACAAATATTTTCTCTTTGGCAATTTCTGAAAGTTAGAATAGGATCCCCCACAGTCCATATGGAGGATATTCTAGTCCTGATTCTGTTTCAGCCTCAAGTTTGAGAATTAGCATATAGTTTGCCATACTTCAACCTGTTACACCTTTTTGTCCTTGGAAGATTGGTATAGAAAAATCTCTACAGTGTAGGAGTAGATGTGAAAATGCCTGTAAGAACTTGTTGGGTACAAGTCTCCTGTAAGGGCACATTACAGATTTCCATAGAATGGAAGACTTTGTGAAGGATAGTCTGAATTTCAGATTATCTCTACCCATCCAGTTGAGATTTCCATTTAATGCTGTCTTAAAATTTGTTATGCTAACTTTCTGCAGAGACAATCCTGATATTGTGGATCATGTTTAAAAAAAACCCCACAAATGTGTAGAAATAAACATTTTATGTAGATATATTTTACTTGATATAAATACTTTTTTATTCTCTGAAGATCTTACTTGAAGGCTTTCGTTTTCTTCTGTAGCAAAGAAGATAACTTTCCAAAGAAATCAATAGTTTGTACTATGTTGTTACATTGTGTTGGGCACCTAATAATGATGTAAATATCAGGATGCAGCCAGTACTTAGATACCACAGGTGCTAGCATATGACATGACTTCCTTTCAATTTTGAAATACAAGTGAAATCTTAAGTATCATAATGTTAAAAGAAATTTATCTTTTGTCTGTATCCACCTCATGAATAAAAGTCAGTTGAAAAATGTTACACGTGTATGTTTTAAATGTACTTGCATTTTATGTTGTTTAAAACAAAATTGAACAAGAGCCAGATATTTCAGCTTAAAAAAGAGTTTACAGATTTTTGCATATGTAAAACTGGAATGTATTTAATAATTCTAATTAACATTAAAATGTTGCTCAAATATTCAAATTCTCATTTGCATGAAGCCACAAAGGGAAGCATCTTCTCATTAGCTCCCTTAGTATAAGGAGTGAGTAAGTGTTCATCCTTGTGTATCAGCAATTTCATCCCCCATTTTTCAAATCCAGAAATTAGATGTCTAGGAAATAATGTGCATGTGCCTACATGGGAGTCCATTAATACTCAGAGGATTCCAGCCAGGCTACTCTGAGGAGACTAAAAAAAGTTTTAGGATCTTGTATTTCTTATTGAATTTTGAGATTGATCTTTGGGAGGATTTTTTTTCCCCTCTTCGTTGTTACACTACAGAATCTTGAATAATTTTGTTTGTTACTGCTGATATCCTAATCATATGAGGGATACCATGTCGCAGTAGACATGCCCTAATTTGCAGGCTTCATTTTCTTTCAGAAGCAGAATTTTATGTGAAATTGTTTATCAGTGCATTTTTATGTATGATACAGGGATTTTGATAATCTGGCTTTAATGAAAAGAGGCATTTAAGGCTTGCACATTCCTTAGTGCTATGCTGCTGTTTTAGGCAGGATTAATATACCAAAAATACTGTCTGGAAGACCAAATCCAAATAGGAAAGTTCCTGGTTTTAGTCCCTACCTTTTGTTTATGAAAACTACAACACTTGTAGATTTTACTGAAAAATTACCTACTTCACATTTTGGAAGCTCTATGTTGTTTCTGCTTGTGATTTCTATGTTTTTGATATCTGGATAGGAGAAACTGTGTAAAATGTTTAAAATCTGCCTTTTTTAAATTTGCTACTTCCTGCAGAGATCAAAGGCCTCAATCATTTCTTTCACTAAAATGAGAGCGGCAAGTAGGAAAACTGTATGGCAAAGTCTGTTGTACCTCCTAAGACAAAGTTTGGAGCTTGGCTTACGGGATCTATGATACGTTCAAGCTGGTGGTCACCTATTCATGTCTAATGATAGTCCTCTTTTCCACAGAAAGTGATGTAGCCCTGTGCTATTCAGGAAATAGTGTAAAAGCATAAAGAATCCCAATTTCCATTTACTGAAAGTAAAAAAAAATATTTTTTTGATTTTGTAAGTCTGTTAGTGTTCCTAAAATAGCATTGTGATTCAAGTAATGTATAAGAATGATAATAGCTGTAATAATAATCATAGAACTATTCATATTTTTATAGATGGATTTATATCTATACTAAAGAATCCACTGTCAAAAAGGAAGAAATAACCATAAATTTGTAATCTTCAGAATCATCAGTGAGAAGGAAGGGTCAATACTAGGTGTGGTACATCTGTGGGATTTACCTCTTTCTTATTCCTACATTGAATAAGGGTTCCTGAAAACAATATGTTTACTTGGCTATGCTGTGTGATTTACTAATGATTTACTAATAATTTACTAATGGCCCTGTATGTACTAGCAAAAAAAGAATAATTTAATTTGCCTTAGTGCATATGATTTACTTATAGACAAACTGTCATACAAGTCTACAGTCTAAAGTTTGAATTTTGTTTAAAATATTTTAATTTTCTTTTTCTCATTTTTCCATGTAGGAAAAGCAGTGGAGTGCCCCTTAGAAAAAGTTTAAATAGTAATGGTGAAACACATCTGGCTTGTGACAAAGAAATGAAATTTGATTGCTATGTTAACTGTATTTTTTGTAAGAAAGCTCCTCCAGGATTTGCAGGACACATTGAGCTGCTGAGGCACCATTTATATGCAAGTTTGCTGTGCTACTTTTGACCACTGGTGGTACATATTTTGGGAATCTTCTGTTAATACCACCCCTCATCCCCCAGGTTTGAATGATTTATCTGTTTTTTTGTTGTTTTTTTTTTTTTTAATTCCTTATTTCCTTATTAGCCAAGATTAAATGTGGTTTAGTGACAGTCACATTGATCTTAATTGAGGTGTGTGTGGATTTTGTTTGCTTGTTTTTTGGTTGTTCTTTGGTTGGTTGGGAGGTGTGGGGGTGTGGTGTTTTTTTGGTTGTCACTTTTTGTTTTAACATCTCTTAAGAAAGGATATTTCCCCTTAAGTCCTAGAGGGCCTCTCTGTGAAGCTTTTGAGGACCTCTGTCCCTCTAATGTGCATTATCAGTCTCCTGTCTTCTTTTCATGATAGGTGTCAGAACAAAAGTATTGCTTAGCTGTCTTGCCAGAGGATTATGCAGAACATTACTGCAGAAACCAACCAGACATTTATAAATTAAAACATATAAAAAGATTGTTTGTTGTAGTCAGAAAGTTCGGCTTCTGCTTCCCCCTGTCTGCACTTTTGGTACACTGCACTGGATGTTCAGTTTTGGATATTACATTGAAAAAGGGGAAGAAAAATGACATGTTGGAGTCAGAAGGGCATGGTAAGTTGAGGTGATCTTCTCAGGAATTTTTTTAGGAGAGTAATGATCTTAAATGATTTGTAGGCTTGCCTTCCGTGCTTTATTTTGCGTATCTTCTAGTAGATACTGTAACCTACAGAGAAGTCTGTTGGCATAGCCATGATAAGACTGCTGAGGCATACTGTGGTAGCGCAGGTGTTTCTCTCAAGGTATCAGAGGCAGTAAAGAGCCCCAATAGTTACACTGTGGCAAAAATGAACTCTCTTAGTGTTCTCATTTCACTAAGGTATTAAATGTGTTACTTGCATAAATTTTTACTGGTTTTGATTTCCAGTGTTGCTTAGAGAACATGACAAGAACCACTACTAGTCTATTTTGCTCTATCTTAGATTTTGAAATTGAACCTCAAAGAACAAGTAATCGATGCTTCTTCATCTTCTTGTCCTAGATGACTACTGCAGTGCTTACAATGCATAATGATTGTGAGGACATTACCTGTATTCTTATGGCTGGCACCAGCTGCTGATCATGTAGGCTGTTCTTCTAGTACAATCTGCAGATGAGATTGAAAACAACCGCTTTTAAGAACGTACTGGATGTTCCTTATGTCTTAGGGACTTGCATGTATTTTATGCAGAACATAGTATAATCTTTCTACTTTTACTTCCACAATAAATATGAATAACCATGTATCTCATTGCCTTCGGGATGTAATGCTACATGATTTTCTTTCCTGTATAATTGCTGCTTATGGTGGGGGAAGAAAACCAAACATTAAATTTGGGGAGTGGAAACGAAGATGCAGTAAAAATTAGCTTGCATGTTTTTTTACTTTTTTTTTTTTTACTTTTTTACTAAGTTGTTTGGATACATGATGAGCCTCGTAGGAAACCAAAGATACTAAACTCAAATAGAATTAAGAATTTATTAAAATTGCGCTTTTAAATTTTTTTTATCATTATTTTAGATTAATATTTACAACTTCATACTAAAGTAAGAGAAATGAGTACTTTTTCTCAAATCCGGTGATGACATTGCATGTTTATAAATACCTTTCTAGTGTGGCAAACATTAATCCTTTGAAGCACACACATGAGTCTGAATTTGGCTGAGAGCCACAAGGCATGTATCATACATTCTGGAGATAAAAAGAGGAGGGGAAATACTGTGAGTGGTTCACAAGCAGTATGTCCCCAGTGATACCACCTATTCCTTACAAAACTGCTAAGCTGCACATGCAGCTGGTTCTAAGAAAACCCAAACGATACCCTGAGCAGTCCCTTCCAGCGCACCCTCTCCCACATCTGGGGATTCAGGCCCACCATCAGCCTTGTGCTGGCAAACTGTGCAATTGGTCATAATTCAGATCTAACAGGCAAGTAGTACTTCTTGCCATCTAAAACATATGTGTCCAAATGCTCTTCTTAAGATACTTCTGTTCAACTGTAGACATGCTTTCCAAGCCTAGTGCTGTAAAAGCATTACACTTTTCATAAGAAAGTTTTAAGAATCTACTTTCACTGCCACAGAGAAGTGTGCAAATTCAGTCTTGGAGGCAATAAAGCTTGTAAAAGCGGGAGGATTGCACTAGATATGCCAAATGTTACAGTAATTTTTGTAGAAATGTGAAATTCACCGCTTTTTATTTTTGGCTTTGTTTATGGTTGTAGGATAAAATGAATTTTTCCTAGGGTAGATGAACATATCTGCAAGGAGAATGCTGGAATCTAATCCATCTAAATGAAATCTTGCAGTCTCAAGGAAGATTTAATAAAAGACAGTAACAAGTTTTTGGGTTGAGGTTGCAGTTCCAAGTGGAATGATAAGTCATATTTAAGTGGTTTATCAAAATGATCAAATATATTTGATAAACTTATATTAATGTTTCGTAGTTTTGTCTTGCTCTTTGGGTATTAATGATCTACTATGACAGTATATCAAATATCGTCACAAGAATTTATAAATGTATAAATAACTAAAAGAAATAGAATGTAAACTGTCAGTTTGTAGTTGATATGATAGAACTACTTGAAATGGCTTCAAATATTTAAAATGTTTTTGTTAGTAAATTGGCTCCTGGCAATAAGAATGATCTAGCTAAGCGGGCTAGGTAGCAGGCTACCAGCCGGAACTGGTCGGTTACCCATGCCATGTGCTAATCAGTGGTTAACCGATAAGCTTCAAAATGAAAGGCAAAGAGAAATTACTTTAGGATAATTGGTACAATAAGGTAGCTAATATTTCTTCCGATTTTTGGAGGAGGGAATGTGATTAAGATATACTAAATGAAAATCCATACAAACCCAGTCAAATTGTTAAAATATTCAAATATGCCTTACTGTAACAAGAAAGCACTGTAATGTTCTGAAATCAGCAATAGAACAGCTGTGTTTTAAAGGACAGTACTTTGAATGTCACTTGACAATTTGCTTTCAATTAGAAGTAATTTACAGGAAGATGCCCACAAGCTAATCTTTACAGGATAATTAAGTTCCATTTTCTTTACTTTTAATTAAAAAGCAGAAAAGATTTAGCTGATCCATAAAAAATGTTCTGTTTAAACATTCATCAGACTTCACACTCTTTTTTTTGTTATTTGTTGTAGCAGATGTTATCAAAACTGCAGTCTGCTCTGTTTTAAACCCAGTATATTTGGGAAGTGAAACACGAGTTGCAATAGGCGTGTACAGCTGAGGTATGATCATTTAGCTTCTCTATATTTGAATAGCTCTAAAATGATATCCATACTCTGGGCTTTAATCTTGCTTCTTCCATTGCTTACCGTTGTGGTGAAAGAAAGCGAAGCAGATGAACAGCTCTGTGGATGCTAATAGTATTTTCCTCTTGCTTTTCTTGTTAATTTCCTGATGCCATTAAAACCTGAAGTCTGAATGTAAAGATGAAACCAAGTATCTTTCCCATTAAATTTGCATGTTAGCAAAGTTGTCTGCATGCCTTTAGAATTGACGAAAAGCATATAAAATAAATTCCTTTGCTGATTTCACATTGAATAAAAAAAAATGCAGTGTGTGTATGAATGTCTAAACACTCAAATACGTATACTAGAATGGGTTAGTGGTAAGCTTTTAAGGAGGGAAGTTTTGTCTGTTTCTCCCAGATATTTCCTCATCATCTTTGCAGATTTTAAGAAGTGAAAGGAAATTTAGTCCTTTTAAAGTAAATTCATACAGTGGAAAAAATTACACAGTGAGGACTTGTTTAATTTTAAATTGATGGCAGAATGTGTACTGTGAAAGTCTACATATAAAACTGAAGTTCTAATACTTTTTTGAAGTGTGAGATCTAATTATTTGTTAGTTTATACTGCCATAGGCCCAGTTACTTCAATGAACATGTGAGAATTTATATAATAGGGCCATGATGTTAACAAAAATACCTGAATACTTGCGTTGTCTGAAGTATACTCTCTATGAATGTTTAACTCAGAACTGACCAAGTTGGTGATTATCACTTTTGAACTGAGAATAAAACCATAGAATTGTAGAATGTTTCATGTTGAAAGGGACCTCCAGAGATGATTTAGTTCATCCTCCTGCTCAAACCAGAACCCATTTAGATCAGATTCCCAGTCAAGGTTTTAAGTATCTCCAAGGATGGAGATTCCACAACCTCTTTTAGCAACCAGTTCTACAGTTTGACTACTACCACTGTCAACTATCTTTCCATAATATTTAATAAAAATTTCCCTTGCTCCATATTGCATCCATTGCTCCTTATCCTATCTCTGCACACCTCCAAGGGTAGCATGGCTTCGTCTCCTCTGTACCCTCCCATTAGGTATTTGAAGATAGCAGAAAGAACTATTCCTAAAACTGGACATCCCGGCTCTCTTGACCTTCCCTTTCTGCAGCCTCTCGGCAGTCTTGTGGTTTTCTGCCAGACTCACTCCAAAACAGTCTATGTGTGTCTTGTACAGGGGAGGCCCAGACCGGACATAGTATTTAAGATGTGGTCTCACCATTACTGAATAGAGGGGAATAATCACCTCAGCCTTCTGTCTGGACTCTTGTTTACATCCAAGGATATGTTTGGCGTTTGCTACTGCAAGGTCACATTGCTGATTTATTCTCACGTTGTTCACCAGGATTGCTGGGTCCTTTGTAGCAAAGCTGTTTTTCAGTACATTGGTCCCTAGCCTGTACTGGTGCATGAGGTTAACCTGTCCCAAATGCAGAATTTAGAATTTGCCTTTATTTAACTTTGTGTTTCTGACAACCCACTTCTTCAGGTCTCCTCTGAGTAACAGCAGCATGTGTCAGCAGCTCCTACCAATTTGATACCATTTCAAACTTACTGAGGGGGATTGTGTCCTATTGTTCAAACCATTAATGAAAATATTAAGCCATACTGACCCCTGAGGGATACCTCTGGACTCCAGTTGGGTTTGATAGCAACCCTTTCAGCCTGGTAATCTAGCCAGTTTTCACTTACTTTATAAGACCACAAATGCAACACATATCTTATGAGGTAAATAGTCTTAAAACATTGTTAGCTTTTGAAAATAAAGTTATTCTATATATATTTTTTCTATAAATGAATAATAGAAATACAATATCCAAATATACTGAATTGTTCTGAGTTGCAGTTATTGAATTAAAAGTTTCTAGACATCTTAAGTTCTAGATTTGCTCTTAAGTTAGCAGATAGATCAATAATGGCTTTCTAAGTGCTTAGAGATTTAAATGCAACACCTTTCTAAATAGACCTTGGCATGATTAAAAATATGATAGAACAATTTTTGATGAAGTCAAGAGCAGTTAACATTGTCTGTAAAGAACATAAAACCAACTTCCCAGAAATCATCCACAAATTGAGATTTTGAGAATTTAACATTGAAAGCTGTCTTGCTTGGAGCAACTCTTGCATATTTAAGCTGTCTAGTGTACAGCTCCCTGTGTACATAGATGCATTTTTAGGAAACATTTAATATAAGCTATCCAAATGACTTCAGCTATCTTTTCCTTCAGTTTTAACAGGTTTTTACAATTACAGTTTATAATTTCCCTCTACAAAATTATTTGGAGCATCATTAAGAGGCAGAAGTAAGTGAGGAAAATAATTTGTTGTTGTAATTTTGATGTTTGTGGGTTTTTTATAAATGTCTAAGCATGTTTGCGTTCATCGAAAGGCGTATGGAGAAATGGGAATACTCTTATGAGTCACATGTAAAAAGGGCTAGAGGACTGTGTGGAAATACATTTAAACATGTGCTTGTTCACATTTGAACACGTGCTTGTTTGCAGAAGAGTCACTTCATATGCAGTGACAGTTGTGTAAGAGTCTTTAGCTATCTAATTGTTTGGCATCCAAGACAAGGTAATTATTTAGGTTCCTCTACAGGAAGGGAAATAAATAATTTTAGAGGGTCATTCATTCTTTCAGTTTTGCACCCTGCTTCAAGGGTGCAAGCAAGCATGCTACTGAGAAAGACAGTGATGACCTCTTTCTTTTGGCTGTCAGTTCTTATGGCTGTTCACATATGGCACAAATGTTTGTGTGTCTGTAGAGAGAACTGGGGGAAGGAACTGTTCCAAGTGAAAACCAGCATCTCCCCCCATTCCCCGTGGTTCAATTTTAATTCAAATCAGTTTCTTTATCTGGTTCACCTGATGGCCACACAAATACTTGTGCTAATCCAACAAGGAAGGCAGCGTGACTGTAAGAGCAAGCAGAAGGGTAGGGCAGCCTCTTCTGGGAATGCAGCCGGATGGTGTTGGCATAAGGAGATAATAACACTACACTGCTAGACAGCTGTTTTAGGATGGAATCACTCTGTAATACTCAAAAAATATGCTCTGCTTTGTTTAAAGTAGTAGGTAGTGACATGTAATTAGCGCAGCAGATGTATTGGTTACTCATTTACTAATATTGAAAGAGACAGAACACTATCGGTCTTAAATGAGAGTTTTGCATGAGCTGCAACATTTTTTTCCTTATCTGCCTCGGAGCCTCTTTACTTATGTATATACTTATGTAAGTAAACTTTCTGTGGCTACTTTTCTTAAAAATATTTTGATTTTTTCCTCATGAGTGAAGGATACAGGCTTGAACTCAGATTAGTGTAAGAAATTATATTCTTCAAATATTTGCTTTAGAAAGATGGAACTAGATAGAACTGAACTGTTAAGTCTTTGTCTGTGATACTAGTTGCCGTTGATTGTAAAAACAAACAAATACAATACCATTGCTTTACTGTGTTTGACTGTACAGAAAACTTAGTTATGCCAGTTTAGCAATGTAGTAATGTATTCATGCTACATTTGATTACTTTTTGATAAGTGGATAATAACAGTGAAGCTTAACACTATAGGGGATTCGATCATAGTCTTGAGATTATGATCCTTTAAGACTGTGAATATAATTTGGGTTCAGGTGTTCCCAGTCACTTCATTAGTGAAGTTCATTTGATTTGCTTTGATGGACAGGGAAAACGTGATAATTTGCAAAACTATAAATAAAATAGTAAAATATTTTCCTGCTTTGAATCCAGAAAATTGAAGATAGTCTATTTTATAGTCTTTATTTTCACTAAAAGATGTTAAAATTTCATTAATGTGCCACTGAAATGTCATTTCTAGATGACATTTTAGCATTATGACTGTAGCATAGTTGCCTGAATTTCTGTGCAGAGTAACTTTCCCATTTTAAAAATGCTTTGCTTAGCTTCAATGATTTGCACTTAGTCTTGTAAATCCAAAGATACTGCCAAATCAAGAAACAAAATATTATTTCAATTCTTCTTTCACATAAATGTAATCTCAGCTCCTGTTAAATGCAATTTTTCATGTTTCCACTGCTTTTCCTCCTGCTAACAATTTTAGATCAGAAGTTTTAGGGTTGTGATGATGCATCTGTCTCTCCTGTATTTCGTTATGAGGGCCACATGTGTTCTTATGTAATTAAAATAACTCCTTCAGAAAAACCACACTGAGGAAAAAATAGTGAAATTATTACTCATAACTTTTCATCCTTTCGTTAAATATACTTTACGCAGTATTTTAAAATTACAATACAAATTGTCTGGAAGCATGACTTGTCTACTTTAGGGAGGAGGGAAGAAAGGGTACTAATGGAGTTCAGAAGCAGTAATTAGCTAGGCCAATAAATAGGACAATTTAATAAATGATTTATAGCAAGAAGGAGTAGGATACATAACAAATAATTGTAGGATTTTTATATTTAAATTATAAGTAGAAAGCCAAGGTGTAGGCAGGGGAAAGTGTCTCAGAAGAAATGTTGTATGTGGTTTTATATGAGGTATAATATGATATTAAATGATATTATAGCAACTAATGTTATTTAGTAGTTAAAATATTAAACTCATGCGTTTGAGAATATTACAGTATCCTAAAAATCGTATTTCACAAACCCAAATATACTTAATCTTAACCATTGAGAAATGTGCGTATTTGGCGTGTAGTAGACATTTAGTCTGTCTGTGAGAATCCAGAAGGCAGAGGAGGCGCTGGAAAGATTTCACAGTAATGTGTGATATTCAGCCATTTCACCTTAGACTTGCTTTGCTTTAAAAATTTTTATGAATGCATAAAAGCAGTCAGAAAAATTTTGTATATGTACAAAGAATGGGGAAATGACATGAGAAAAGTGGAGAAAAGCAGCTCTCTGGGGAAGTGAAGCAGTCTGCATGTAGCTTAAGGAAATGCAGTATCATGTGACAGAAAGACAGGACAATTGTTTGCAAAGTTGCAGTTCATTTTCACCTGGTTTACATACCGTTGCTATTGCTCCTCAAATTTCATTATTCATTTGCAACTAAAAATACGATTCAGAATAAGTTACTTATTATTGTAGCTACTGCGATATTTATACCCAAGGGAGGGAAGAGATGGTCCCACGGAGTGTGGTGTATGCCTGGATGTGCTGTGGCCGCTTCCTTCAAATCTCTTAAAATGGATTAGGCATATCTAACCTCTCTTAATGAGTGTCAATCCAATACCTGCTACTGAAGTACCTAAGTACTTAAGCATTTTGGGGAAGTGATTCATCTTACCTTGTGTTAGCTATCTAAAAGGTAAGCATCTAGCTAGTTGTCTAAGCTTTCCTTTGCAGTCATGGTGGTGGGCACTGCCTGGGAACTGTATCCTGCCGTGGTAATGTAGGTGTCCAAGAAAAGATGGGATGATCTAACATAAAGTGGGTTAGATTAGACATCTGATTTATAGGTGCTTAAAATTAGGTAATATGAATCCTTCTTTTACATGATAGTTGAGCATATATTTTAGATTTTAGAAGGAATACAACAAAGGGTAAGTAAGTGCTGGTTGTATGTAACGCTACCTATAATTTCTAAAAATCAGTTTGTTAAGCTTACTCTCCTTTAAAGTATTTACCAGAAGTTAAGCAATGAATCATATCAGAACACAGAGCAAATTCTTACAATCATACAAATTAATTTGCTTCAACCAATGATAGATAGTCTAATACACCTAAAAAAAATTAAGCTGCGGCTAACTTTATTTTACCCCTGATACTATACGGTAAACATTTCCTTTCGTAAGAAAAGATTCGTACATTTGCTGGTTGGTTTATACATCTTTTTCTCACCTCAATTTATCATACTTACATTATCTTAAGTACTTAATTTCAGATTTCATTAGGACAAGACCAACGTTCCTGGTTCAAACATACCTATTTAAGCTAGAACTGTTTTTAAAACAAGTATTAATCAACACATTTTACAATTTTTATAAAAAGACCTATTGATTTTTTTCTGAAAATCTACAAAATATTACAGAAGCTGAATTTTTAATTTTTAAGATAGTTTTGCTTTGTGATATATACCTTTTTGAGTTTATGCCTGTTGTATTTGGACATAAATGAGAAAAAGTGTTACTACATAAAACTCTGGTATAATCTCTTAAGTGAGTATTTAAGAATATCTTGTAAAATAGTTATTCTTTTAATACTCTAAAATATTTTTGCTTTATTGACCTTGTAGTGCAGTGTTCATTTATTTATTTTAGTAGAGTAAGTCATGTTGCTTCATCGATGTCAAAACGGTTATAGAAGGTCTTCTAGACCTGTGGGAGGTATGCATATTTAAACCGCATTAACATGACATATGTAAATATAATGTATATATGTATATGTACACATTCTAAAGGAGAAGTTATACTGAGGGCTGAATATACAATTTAAAGCAGCAGTACTCTTGATCTTCTCTTTTTGAATATGAGTGCAAAACGGAGTTTGGTTACAGATAGCCTAGTCTAAGCTCAAATAATCTCTAATGTGCTGTGGCCTATTAACTATGAGATAAATATATGCAATATTTGATACTAGTTACTGTTGTGTGACAACATTAGGCTGTCATGAAGCTATATATACCTGTTTTTTAAAACATACGTTGAAGAAAATAGTTACAAGTTTTACAGAGGCATTTACGTGGCTTAAGTCCAAATGACTAGTCTGATTTTTTTTCTTTGTAGATCTCTTTTTTCCTTCTAGGGGAGAATTCTGCAATTTCTGGAATTTCACATCCACCAACACAATGGTAGATACAGCTGCCGAGTATGTAGTACAGAATGTGCCAGGTATCACATAAGAATTTACACACTGCTTAGGCATGCAGATGGTTAATTAGGTAACTGGTGAATAGGCAAGCAGGGCAATATATTTTCTTAGGCATCTACTTATTATACAACAGCTATTATCCTTAAAACATGGAAAACCCTTCCTCCTCCTGAAAGGTACAGTCTCACAGACCTTTTCTCACAGGGAGGTGTGCAACTACTGGATGGCCTCTGTACTAAATCCTGTGTCCTACTTTCAAGGATGGTCTGGGAGATAAGAGGTGTTGGTTATAAACTTAGGAGACCACACAACTTAGAATCATAGAATCATAGAATGGGTTAAGTTGGAAGGGACCTTAAAAATCATCTAGTTCTAACCCCCTTGCCATGGGCAAGGACACCTTCCACTAGACATGGTTGCTCAAAGCCTCATCCAATCTGGCCTTGAACACTTCCAGGGACAGGGCATCTGCAACTTCTCTGGGCAACCTGCCTCACCACCCTCAGAGTGAAAAATTTCCTTGTAATATCTGTTCTAAATCTACCTTCTTCCAGCTTGAAGCCATTACCCCTCCTGCTATCACTACATGCCCTTGTAAGAAGTCCCTCTCCAGCTTTCTTGTAGACCCCTTTCAGATATTGGAAGGCTGCTGTAAGGTCTCCCCGGAGACTTCTCTTCTCCAGGCTGAACAACCCCAACTCTCTCAGCCTGTCCTCAGAGCAGAGCTGCTCTAACTCTCTGATCATCTTTGTGGCCCTCCTCTGGACTTGGTCCAACAGGTCCATGTCCTTCTTATGTTGGGGGCTCCAGAGCTGGATGCAGTATTCCAGGTGGGGTCTCAGGAGAGCAGAGTAGAGGGTGAGAATCACCTCCCTTGACCTGCTGGTCATGCTTGTTTTGATGCAGCCCAGGATGTGGTTGCCCTGCTGGGCTGTGAGCGCACATTGCTGGCTCATGTTGAGCTTCTTATCCACCAATATCCCCAAGTCCCTCTCCTCAGGGCTGCTCTTGATCCATTCTCTGCCCAGCCTGTATTTGTGCATGGGATTGCCCCAACCCACGTGCAGGACCTTGCACTTGGCCTTGTTGAACAACTTCCTGAGGTCCGCATGGGCCCACCTCTCAAGCCTGTCCAGGTCACAGAATCACAGAATGACAGGGGTTGGAAGGGACCTCTGGAGATCATCTAGTCCAACCCTCCTGCCACAGCAGGGTCACCTAGAGCAGGTTGCACAGGATGGCATCCCAGGTGGGTTTGGAATGTCTCCACCACCTCTCTGGGCAGCCTGTTCCAGTGCTCTGCCACCCTCCAAGTAAAGAAGTTCCTCCTCATGTTTCATGGAACTTCCTATGGTCAAGTTTGTGCCCATTACCTCTTGTTTTATCACTGGGCACCACTGCAAAAAGACTGGTGTCATCCTCCCGGCACCCTCCCTTTAAGTATTTATGAGCATTGATGAGATCCCCCCTCAGTCTTCTCCAGACTAAAAAGACCCAAGTCCCTGAGCGTTTCCTCATAAGGTGTTCCAGCCCCCTAATCATCTTTGTATCCCTCTGCTGTACCCTCTCCAGCAGTTCCCTGTCCTTCTTGAACTGGGGAGCCCAGAACTGGATGCAGTACTCCAGGTGCGGCCTCACCAGGGCAGAGTAGAGGTCCTTCTGGATGGTATCCCTTCCTTCCAGCGTGTCAACTGCTCCACACAGCTTGGTGTCGTTGGCAAACTTGCTGAGAGTGCACTCAATCCCAACATTTGTGTTGCCAACAAATATGTTAAATAGTACCAGTCCCAGTACTGACCCCTGAAGAATGGCACTCGTCACTGCTCGCCACTTGGACATTGAACCATTGCCCACAACTCTCCGATTGCAGCCATCCAGCCAGTTCCTTATCCACAGAGTGGTCCATCTATCAAATCCATGTCTCTCCAATTTAGAGACCAGGATGTCATGTGGGACAGCGTCAAATGCCTTGTGTAAGTCCGGGTAGATGGTATCTGTTGCTCTCCCCTTATCCACCAAGGCTGTAACCTCATCGTAGAAGGCCACGATTTGCCCTTAGTGAAGCCATGTTGGCTGCCACCAGTCACCTCCTTATTTTCCATGTGCCTTAGCGTAGTTTCCAGGCTCCATGATCTTGCCAGGCACAGAGGTGAGACTGACCGGCCTGTAGTTCCCTTGTTTTCCTCTTACTCTGGACTTAGTCCTCTTCCCATTATACCATTTCGTAATTGAGCAAAGTGAAAACAGTCTTTGTTTGTCTTGTGTTTTTGGCTATATCCACCATATTTTTCTCAGATTTGTTATGATTGATTCACACTGGTATACTCAAGTCAGGCTCTTTAGCTGGAGAAATGTTTGGCTGGAGACTCATAGTTCTTTTTAGTCATAAATTAAACAATTGAGCTGTTCAGCCACGCCAAGGTGGAGGCAGTCACTTCCTGTGCAAAAGCAAAAATTTAGGGAATAAACTTTTCTGTTGCTATATCTTTCAGGAGCCCAAAAAGCTAGGCTGAAATGTTGAGGGTCATCATTTTCAATGTAAGACCCTGAATGCTGTGCAAGTGTCATATTTAGTCCTAATTTCTCTTTTTAGATCTGGGCCTCCTGTACTTGAAGTAGAGTTTTTGTGTAGACGTGTTGACAGATGCCTTTAAAAAACACTCCTTAGTTAAATCTCATCAGTTCTGTGCAATTGGTTTAAAGGCTGGGGACTTAGCTTTGGTCCTGAAGTCCAATAGCATCATAGAATCACCTAGGTTGGAAAAGACCTTTAAGATCATCGAGTCCAACCATCAACCTAACACTGCCAAGTCCATTACTAAACCATGTCCCTCAGCACCACATCTACATGTCTTTTAAATACCTCCAGGGATGGTGATTCCACCACTTCCCTGGGCAGCCTGTTCCAATGTTTGATAAGCCTTTTGGTGAAGAAATTTTTCCTAATATCCAATCTAAACCTCCCCTGGTGCAACTTGAGGCCATTTCCACTTGTCCTATTGCTTGTTACTTGGAAGAAGAGATCGACCCCCACCTCGCTACAACCTTCTTTCAGGTAGTTGTAGAGAGCTGTAAGGTCTCTCCTTGGCCTCCTTTTCTCCAGGCTAAACAACCCCAGTTGCCTCAGCTGCTCCTCATAAGACTTGTGCTCTAGACCCTTCACCAGCTGCATTGCCCTTCTTTGGACAATCCTTGATCACTATGTTTCCACCCCCATCTACTAAAGGATGGAGATTATCCTTAGTCCTCCTTTTATTACTAACATATTTATAGAAACATTTTTTATTGTCCTTAACATAAGAAGCCAGGTTAAGTTCTAGTTGGGCTTTGGCCCTTCTAATTTTCTCCCTACGCAGTCTCCCAACATCTTTGTAGTCCTCCTGAGTGGCCTGCCCCTTCTTCCAAAGGCCATAAACTCTCCTTTTTTCCCTGAGTTGCAACCATAGCTCTCTGTTCAGCCAGGCCAGTCTTTTTCCCCAATGGCTCATTTTTCGGCACACGGGGACAGCCTGCTCCTGTGCCTTTAAGACTTCCTTCTTGAAAAACGTCCAGCCTTCCTGGGCTCCTTTGCCCTTCAAGACTGTGTCTCAAGGGACTGTGTCTACCAGGCTCCTGAAAAGAACAAAGTCTGCCCTCCGGCAGTCCAAGGTGGCAGTCCTGCTGAGCCCCCTCCTTGCTTCTCCAAGAGTCAAAGACTCTGTCATTTCATGATCACTATGCCCAAGACGGCCTCCAATCGTTACATCCTCCACTAGCTCTTCTCTGTTTACAAGCAACAGGTCCAGCAGGGCACCTTCCCTAGTCAGCTCCCTCACCAGCTGTGTCAGGAATTTATCCTCAACACACTCCAGGAATGTCCTAGACTGTTCCCTCTCTGCTGTATTGTATTCCCAGCAGACATCTGGTAAGTTGAAGTCCCCCACAAGTACATCGACTGGCTTGTGACCATACTGCTAAGGGCTAAACCCCTCTGTAACAAATTATGTCTTAAATAGAGCTCAGTGGAGTGATCAAAACAGAATCGGGAAGTGAGACTCCAGTTCAACATTGTTAGTGACCATAGAGTCTTCCAGGCTCTACAAAGGAATCTGGACAGGCTGAATCAATGGACCAAGGACAATTGTTTGAGTTTTAATGACACTAAGTGCTGGGTCCTGCACTTGGGTCACAACAACCCCATACAATGCTACCAGCTTGGGGAAGAGTGGCTGGAAAACTGCCTGGTGGAAAAGGACCTGGAGGTGTTGGTTGACAGCCAGCTGAAGATGAGCCAGCAGTGTGCCCAGGTGGCCAAAAGGCCAACAGCATCCTGGCTTGTATCAGAACCAGTGTGGCCAGCAGAGCTAGGGAAGTGATCGTCCCCTTGTATTCAGCACTGGTGAGGCTGCACCTCGAATACTGTGTTCAGTTTTGGGCCCCTCAGTACAAGAGAGACATTGAGGTGCTGGACCTTGTCCAAAGAAGGGCAATGCAGCTGGTGAAGGGTCTAGAGCACAAGTCTTATGAGGAGCAGCTGAGGCAACTGGAGTTGTTTAGCCTGGAGGAAAGGAGGCCAAGGAGAGACCTTACAGCTCTCTACAACTACCTGAAAGGAGGTTGTAGCGAGGTGGGGGTCGATCTCTTCTTCCAAGTAACAAGTGGAAATGGCCTCAAGTTGCGCCAGGGGAGGTTTAGATTGGATATTAGGAAAAATTTCTTCACCAAAAGGCTTATCAAACATTGGAACAGGCTGCCCAGGGAAGTGGTGGAATCACCATCCCTGGAGGTATTTAAAAGACATGTAGATGTGGTGCTGAGGGACATGGTTTAGTAATGGACTTGGCAGTGTTAGGCTGATGATTGGACTCGATGATCTTAAAGGTCTTTTCCAACCTAGATGATTCTGTGATTCTTGGATCACCTTCTGCCTACCTTATGTTTACTAGAATAGTTGTAGGTTTGATTTAGATTCCATTTTCACTGATAGCTGCAGATCTAAACTGATTCTCAACAGTAAACCCATAGTTACTAACCAGATTATGAGCATACTTGCTTTTCCTCTGCAACAGTCAAGCTTAACTGTAGAAGCTTTCACATGAGATCATCTCTGCTGCTTCTGATTTTTAGGTTGCGCCTTTCTTGAAAATATTTAGACCTTAACCAAAGATGTGAATTTACGTATGGGAAGCCTGTCAGTCTGCAGATAACTGCATATTCTCTGCTAATGAAAATGGCGCATTTTTTATGAAGGGAGAATTGGGATCATCATCAAATACAGTTGTAAGCTGAGCCAGTATGCCTTTCGTTAGGGTAGGCAAGAGGTAACTCCAGTGATCTGGTCAGTCTTCAATAAATACTTTCTACCTTCTCTTTCAGGTGTCAGTCTAATGTAGAATTTTTCACTCTCTGTAGTGTACAGTTGGGAAGATTTGCTGCTCTACAGAAACCATGTTTTATTCTCAGTAACACATTCTGGTATATTTTGTTACAGTTAAATTTAGGAAGTTCTGTTAGGATGAAAGATGCAAGGCATATCAACTATCTGTGGAAGAGAGTTACCTTCATCTTTGAAGTGGAGGATAAGAAGCAAAGTTTGGGCTTGAAGTTGTATATAGGTTACTTACTAGATGAAAAAGTATTACTAATAGCTGTTGTGGAAGAATACTTTTGGTGACTATAATCTCATGAGTGTTTGGGATTTTCATCAACTGTCAAGATTGGTACATTCTCTTTTAAAGCCAGGTTAAATCAGGTGATCTGAAGGAAACAGATTAGTTAATTCCTTGTATTAAAGACATATATATTCTGTAGTATTTGCAGTTGAAAATAAAACATGTATTACAGAAATCTAGATTTTTATTTTAATATTTAATCAAGATGTGGAGAAAATAGTGCTTTACAGTCTCCTCACATTTCAAACTTGAGACACGAACATTTTCTCCTGGTTTTAGCTTCCTATCTACACTTTGACCTGTATGTAGAACATATGTGTAATCTGAGTTTTCAGACAAAAAGTGGAATACAGACCATACCTAGAAAATGGAAATCACAGTCAAATAAATTGGCATGCATAATTCTTTTTGGGCAAGGACAATTAGCTTTCCTAAGTGGTATTTTTATTGGTAAAGTCTAGAAAATGTTAGGTTTTGGCATAGTGATGTTTTATTAATGAGATATTTTTCTGCTGTATCATGAGACTTGCAGTGGGTAACAATTTCACCTTGTGCTGCATGCTAAATTTGCAGACAAGCAATCGAATCTTTTTCACTGTTTGTGCATCTAGTTGTTAAGTTCAAGATTGAGGCATATAGTTTAAATATTTACTTTAAAAAAAAAAAGCTAAGAACTGATTTTCCTTGATGCATACCATATATATTTGGTACCTGGTGATAAAATAAAATTCTGTCCTGCAGAGGACAGAATTGTTAAATATCAGGTAAACTGAATATGAATTACTAAAATTACTCATATGTAGTGAAAATTAGTAAAAGGAAGCATAGTTGTAAACTGGACAATTTTTTTGCCTCAGTTTGTATCTAGTGAACTATTGAAGTCAGTTACTGTGGGCTTGGATGGGTGTAACTGGTGGCAGAATGTGATCAAAGTGCCATTACTTACACTCTCGATTACTTGCACTCTCGATTAACTTCATCTGAAGAAATAAAGGCTAGGTTCAAAATCACTCCTGAAATGGCTGTGGTTTGCTTCAAGTCTTACATGGCCGTGTACTTATGATTAGCAGACACTTTTCATTTGTCATGTGTTGTATTAAGATTTTATACTTGCCTTTCTAGAGTTAAAATTAAAACTTTGATCACTTTTTTTCTTAAAGCAAAGCTTCATGAAAAGGCCCAAATGTTTGAATTAGGAGCAGTTACAGCTTCAGTTCCTGGCTTAATTGTAACTTAGTTGATTAGCAAGTACTTTGTGACAGGCAGTAAATTTCCATAGGTTGATGTTGCAGGGCTTACCTATCAAACACAAGTGACCTAGAGGGCTAGTACCTGACTGCTTCCTATGACAGCATTTGTAGACAGGCTTTATTGTAGATTAGGACTCTTCACTTACAGAGTTTAACAAGGAGCCGTGGGCCTAATTGTGTGGCTGAGTAGAGACAAGGGACAAATGTTTGTAGTCTCAGTGACTCCTGTCCTTTCACCAACAGAGGCCAAAATGCAATTTATACACTGGTCTTGAAAGCTGTATGCCGTTCTCTTGGTGTTTGCTCAGTTTCTTACTTTCATGAATGAATTGGAATTTTCTCTAGGATGTTCGAAGACTGCTCTGTTCTGTCAGAAGAGATAATGAAGAGCTTTAATATTAATGGTGAGACAGTGATTCTGACAAACTTGCTTTTATACTTTGCTGAAGAAAAATGATAAAATGATTGTATCTGCAAATTGCGTAGACTCTGATGAACAAAATTTTGAACAGGTGACACTTGCTGATTCTGGGACTGCTGAACAATCAGCCAGAAATGTGTGATGCATTATCATGGGATCTTATTATTGGTTTGGATTATTATTGGTTGATACATTTCCTGATGGCCTACTTGGTTTATCCTTACACTGATATAAACACAAAACTTGCTAAAAGCATCTGAAGTAATTGAAAATACTGCATCTGCTTCAGTCAACATTAGGTCTGGTTGTAATAAATATGACTATTTACAGGATAAGTCAGTTGTGTGATTCAGCACACATTTTAAAACTTCAGGAAATAGCACTCATCCGTAAGTATGCTCTACCTACTGTTTCTCAGATTGGCAAATGAACATATAGTTGGAAGATGACCATTTTTCTTACTTCATTGTAATTTATAGCTTTTAGTGTACCATGTTCTATTATGTAATATTTTCTAGCTCAGAGTGGAAAGTAATAATAGGTCTTTGCATTTCTCTAATATGTTATCCAGTGTCAAAGTACTTAAAAGCATTAATTGATCAAAGCTTGCTACATGCCTGTGGGATTGGTTAGGACTCCATTGCTGAAGTGAAACCATTACTTAGTAAAAGAGTTGTTTACAGAGAGGTTGCAAGTACAGATATCACTCCAGATGTGTTCCTTCTATGAAGCCTTCTTCATTTCAATATGTTCTGTGCCTGCCAAGTTTCTTACACATTGGCACCTCATTCTTTTTCTTTTTATCTTTTTTTTTTTTAAATAATTTTCAGCATTTACAGTGTGGTACAAGGACTATCAGTAGATGGTTCCTTTCAAGGACTGAAGCACTGTAGATACGAAGTACAGGTGTCAGAGTTTTAAAAACGTAGGTATCTGCCTTAGCAGGTTACTCTGAGTACCTGTCTTAAATATTTTAGCCCCTCCTCCTCCCTCCAGTCTGCAGGGAGACCTGTGTTCCTTCAGAGGGTGATTCATTAGGACAAGAGGAAATAGCCTCACGTTGCACCGGGGGAAGTTTAGGTTGGGTATTAGGAAAAAATTCTTCACTGAAAGAGTTGTCAAGCACTGGAACAGGCTGCCCAGGGAAATGGTTGAGTCACTGTCCCTGGAGGTATTTAAAAGATGTGTAGATGTGGCTCTTAGGGAATGTGGTTTAGTGATGGGCTTGGTAGTGTTAGGTTAATGGTTAGACTTGATGATCTTAAAGGTCATTTCGAACCTAAATGATTCTGATTCTATGACTACTCTGATACTGAGGTTGGAGAAAGCTGGGATACTTGATGAGTACCACAAAAACACTTCTGAGCTCCATGGGGGTGTCATGAGGCTTGAGACAGGTGCCACACACTATGCCCTTCACTCCTTGGAGGACCAGGCTGAATTATCTTCTGAGATTAGTGACTTAGCTGGATGTATCTGCCCTCTGTCAATTGACTGCTCTAATCAGGAGGCGAGAACAGTTTTTGCTAGATGTCTTTGGGTCCCATTACACTTCCAATCTTGGCTAAGATTTGGTTACCCTAGAAGCTGGAATCATTTTACTTTTGGTAACATAGCCCATTTGGTACTTTCTTGAAATGCAGATCAGTGAAACTGAGGCGTTGTTTTACATTAGTGGACTTTCTGCTATTCTACAGAAGCAACTGTGTTATTCTGAGTTTTACACTTCATGCTTTGTTTATCTGCCTTCAGTAAATGATTTCCCTGGGCAATATCTTATCCTTACATCATATTTCTAGTATCTCAGTAGCATATGTTCTACCCACTGGAGCACACTCAGTAGTAATGTCTTCATGACGCTTTCTAATGTCTTGTCATCAAATTGTCCATCCATCTTGTGCTTAAAGATAAACAGATAGAATTGCTGTAATCCAAAAAGCACAGCCACAGCTCTTGTTCTGTGTGTGAGTAGCTCTAAGAACACTGGCTTTCTGTGTCTCTCAAGACCTTATTATTAAATTCTATGAGCTTTGGATCAGTCATACTTATTAACTACACCAAGAATTCTGCTTTACCTCTGTAAGGTCATGTAGGACCTATCAATAAGTTACAACTGATTTTTCAAAACTGTAGCAAGCTGTATTCCTCTCTCCAGGTCTGGGAACACTTAACTGTTCAAAGAAAGGTGAATTATAACCTAAGTATTACAACAAAAAAATAATTCCATTACTTAGAAATCCAGGCTAGGTGTCCTGGCTCCTGAAGTCCTGCCTTAAAACACACTGCAATAAACAGTAAGTAAAAGATATTGCAGAATTTGCTGCTGGTGTCAGTGAGTACTTGTTTCTTGTCTTTTGATTTTCTTTAAAATTCTGTAGTCCTGAAGAAATGTTACATGACTGAGAGCAGAAAATAGGCTCCTCCAGTATTCCTGTGTAAACAACTTTGTATTTTATTGTTATTACAGATTAATAACTCATACAGAGTATATTTAACTAGAATTAAGTAGAATTTTAATGGAAAATTATATATGCAATATGTTTTCATGTGATGAAATAGGTATAAATGGCTGAATCAATGCAGCTGCAAAGCATCACATAATAACACAAATAAGAAAAAATGTTATTTAAAAGTGAAGCCCTAGTGTCACTGGTTATGTCTGCAATAACATGTTAGATTCCCAGAAGTGAGACCTATACTTTGAAAGAGAGCCTTGAAGGATAGAAGCTTGGCTCAAAGCATAGATTCAAATTTAGATGAATGTCTGTACTGTGTATCCAAGTTTCAGTCTTGAATTACAAGCTGCAGCTGTTTTACTGAAGAGGTAACAAAACGTGTGTTAGATAGTGATGTATTGACCAACACAGTTCTATAGGTAGACTTTTGTATGCATTTTTCCAAGAGGTGAACAGCCTCCTGTGCTTCAAACTGTAATATCTGGTTGAACATTTATGTCGTAGGAAATAAAATAGGCAAAGTCAGTTCAAACAGTGGTGATAGTATGCCACTGTATGTAAAAATATACATATGGGATCATAAATAATAATGAAACAGTTTTGTGTAGGTAAGCAGTAACTATGAATGTATTGTAGAAGTGAATTTAACATTTAATCTCAGGTCCTGAGGAAGTTCTGACTTTCATGCTTGTGAATGTCTTTTGATAATTATTCATTGCACCAACAGATGATGAGTTAAAGATTAGAGTTTCCTGTGGAAAGCCCAGTCGCGGAAGTCTGATTATAAGAGGACATTGTGAGAATTACACTTTTTATTATTTGGGAGTTAGGACAGAGAGATAGTAAAACAGTAATTTGAACAAAAATTTGTATCTTTTAAGTTTATTTTTAAAATTGTCCTCAACATTAATTACAGTAAGAAAGCCCATAGGAATGAAATGCATAGGTCTTTGTGATTGAGTTTATGGTTATATTTGATGGACTAGGCATTATTTTTCTGATCTTAAAAAAATAATTAAAAAAACCCCTCAAGACTACAAATAATAGTATACTGAAAGTCAGATTTCCTTGGAAACGGGAGACAGCATAGAAGCAAGATCTTTAATCTACAGTCTTGTTCATTCTTGCCTGAATTCAGCTTCCTGCACAGTCTGGGTTGTCACACCCTGGCATGTTGGTTGTAAGTAGAAATATTTGAAGAGATCGAGTGACTGTACTTCAACAGAATAAATATGGATATTTTGCATTTGTTTATAGGAGACTGTCCTCTTCAGCAATGGTTGTGGTATGGCTGAATGAAATTGAGGCTACTAGAAGCTACTAGCTGCTATTAGGGACTTTCCCATTTAGATTTTTAAATAGCTTGTGGGGAAAATAAAGGATATGTTCAGTTAGGTAAATAATTCAAAGCAATGGTATCTTCAGCAAAAGGTGACTTACTGAATATTTCAGGAGTGGTGCAACACTTACGCAGAACGTTGTATGCCCTCCCTTAGAAAGTGCCTAGCATCCCCTCAAAACGCAGATAAGCCAGGTGGCAGTGTCACAGTTTATCCTTAGCTGCCATAACTTCCTTTTCTTGAGTCCTTGTTCTTGATGACCAATGAAAGCACACTCGATACAGGAATCTTCACTATAAAATTCTAAGACATGTATTTATTAGGAGGTTTTATGATTCAGAGGCCAGAACAAGGCTTAACAAAGTAAATTATAGTTTATAAATTACAGTAAAGAATAGGCTTTAATGTCTTCGTCAGACAAGAAATAAATACATTTTCATTGTTTTCAGGTAGGGAGCTAATTTTTTGTACAGAAGTTTAATTTTCAAATAAAATTTTTAGTCTGCATTGACCTCTTTTATTGGAGAGGTTTCATAATTTTGGAAAGTTTTTGCCCTGTGAAATCTCAAATTAAGGTCACTTTTCACTAGATCTGTCATCATACAGTGTGTGCACACCACCAAAGGGTAAGTACTTGCAGTGATGCAGAGCAGAAGAGCCAGCAAAGGATGGGCCTAGACATTTGGGTAAAGATATATTGGCTCATTTTCATTGGGAAAAATGTTATGCAGTACAGTGCCTGAATGGTGCTCATAAGGTAAACCACATAAGGTTCAGTTTATCCACCTTTGAAGATTAAAGGACTTAAATCATTCCTGGAGGGTGTGTCTTTTTTGTTTGTTTTTGTTTTTCAACCCTGTAGTCCCAAAGAATCCAGATCTGACTCAGAACAGTAGGCAGTTAAACTTTGTAGCTAAAACCCACTCTTTCTCTCTTGACAGTGAAGAATATGCCCCTTTTCACCTTTGAGATGAATTAGAAGTTTTAGCACTGTGATTTGTACTTTATGGTTTATTTCCATATTTCCAGAGCTTTTTAAATGATTCCCAATTCATAAGGATAATTTATGAGTCTGAAAATGTATAAACCTTCTGGATGGTACTTAAGATCAGTTTAGGCTCTTATCTTGAGTAACGCTGACTATTACCATGAAATACTAAAACAACCCACAAAAGTCAGAGTGACATAAAGCAATATTGGTTTATGACACAGTGAATATTTTACATTTTATTCACCTTTTTTTTTTTTTTTTAATAAGAAAGATCAGTACAAAGTAGAAAAAAAGCAAGGGATATGAGGGAACGAAAATTTGAAAATCTTCTGCCAGAGGAGAGAAGCACAATCCGCATTCCACAAGCCATGATCATATAGTTCTGAATGAGTATTCAACAAGTATTTGTTTACCTCAGAGACTTGATGTACCACCTGTTTCCTTTTGCTGTGGCACAGGGACTGTCCTCATCATAGACATATTTGTCATTGTTAAACTGAGTAGAAACACCAGTGTAGGTACGCACTGATTTACCTTTGGACGACTTCTTGTTTATGATTCTGGTGACTGTCAACTTCAGTCAGCAATGAGAGGTTCTTAGTGTCCATCTTCAAACTAAAACCTTGACACTCAAGGAGCTTATCTGTGCTTACATATTCAAAAAGTAACCACCTGAATGTGTATTATTCCTGTTTATACTCCCATTACTTGTATCTCAAACCAAGCTTTTATTACATGAGGTTGATGAAGGTCTGGTCTTGTATTTTTTACAAGAAGACTATTTCAGTCTGGAGTTAACAGGTTAATTAGTAGTCACATTGATGAGCCTGCAATTTTCTTTTAAGAAGACATTTAGTCTGACAGCAGATCTCCTCCATGGATGATTCTGAAGCCAGTATGGACTGTTGATCCCAGTTTGAGTGTATCAGCGTATATTTTGAGTTTCCATGCATTTTTAATAGCCCTGTTTAACACTGATGAGATCAAGAAATGTAAAATATTCTCTTCCAGCCTTTTTTAAAGAAAATGAATCTTGATCAGATAAACACCAGATATTTTTATTGTTGTGGTGATGATTTTCGCTGGAAGTAAGATATGAATGAAACTACATATCTGCTATACTCACTAGTTTTCATATTTTTTATAGCTGTATCACGTTTTTTTAAAAAAGGGCTTCTAGACTTGCTGTAGAAATTAGTTAGAATGCTGGCATTACTACTGTCAATTAGTAGACCTCTTACAAAATTAATGTTGTGTTAAATTGTGTTGAAAACCATCAAAACTTTGTGGAAAATTTCCCTCCTCTTCACCCGCCCCATCCCCGCCACCCCCAGGAGTTAGTCTTTTGTGAAGATTTTAAAGAAAACTCAGTTTTTAAGAGCATAGAAGTAGTTTTATTTAGGTTAAGTCTTATGTAAGAACATTGTAGTACTTAGCTACACAGTTTTGCAAGATGTTTAAACCCAGTCTGATTTCCTTTTTGCCACTTAGTTCAAAGAAGATATTTCTAAGGATTTGTCATGTTGCAATTCCCACTGTATATCTTTGTTTCAGTTAGATAATAGGGCTTAATTTTAAAATGTCTGTCCGTGATGTGTTTTTCTCAAAATATTTCTTAAGTTAACCTTTTTTTGTTCTACTGGTATTACTCATTTCCTCTTACGTTTCATGTAATTAGTTTGATGAAGTTATTCATAAAAACCTGTTGGTGTTAGAAATCTCTTTGTCCAACAGGAATAAGATACATATGATTTTGAAGAGGATAATTGTCAAAGTTTTGAGTCTTCTAGTGTAGTAGAGTCCACCAGTAATAACCAGAGCAAAGAAGTAACCAACAGTAACAATGTTAGAAAACAGGTTTGCTAAAGAGTATCAATTAATTAGTTTAATTTCTTTTTCATTAAATTAATAAAATTAATTAATTAATGGATCTACCAACACAGTACAACTTAGTTCTATGCAGTACCAGCTGCACTCCAAAATGGTTTTGTTTTCCTATGTATTTGGTTCTAACAAAGGATGTTTTCTTGGTACTACAGTCTCTTGCATATGTGTCGTCATAAATCATCTGTACTGGTCTAGACCAAAGTACTGTCTTCCTGGCAGCAACTAGTAGCGGTAGGCTCTTCTGCCTTACCCTGTGCTTGACTCTGAGGTTTAACCCAAATGTGGTATCTTTATGTTTGTATCTTATGTTGGAAGGCTGTGCCCCACAAGTTGGAGATTTGCAAAGTATTTGGTTCTAGGCACAAAGGCCTACGAATGTCATGATGGATGTCTGCAAAGCACTTGAGGAAGAGAGCATCATGAGAGAGTCTAATAACAGGAAAGAAAGCATGCTTATTTTTATGAAGACTGATCCAAATTTCTGTTCACAACCTTTCCCCCTCACCCTGTTGCTTTCTTTTCTAAGTTAAAAACCAAAACAGATTCCTTCATCTGCTATTACCTGTTTTGGTGAAGGCACAAGTATGTTGGTTTGTATTGTGTACTGCTCCCTGAAATTTGATACTGCTTGCCAGAGAAGACTGGAAGGACATCTGAAGACATTAACTGGCAACAGAATAACCTTTTAAGGATATTTCAAGCCTGGATATTGATGATGAGAAAAAAATCCTATCCTGGCTGTTTCTTTTGCTGGAACATCAAGAACACTCTCAAAAGGGGACATAAAAAGAAAAAAAAAAACCAACAGCCTTGTACTAAATAAATAGAAATTAAATGTTGGTAGTGACATGATAACAATAGCTTCTCCAGTAGTATTGGCATAATAGTCTAATATTATTGATAGTCATGATAACATGAATCCACTGTAAAATGTTTAAAGTATATTGAACTGTTGTATTTGATGGCAGTTGAGTGGCAATGATGGCAGAGGAGAGGAGAAAGAGGAAACTAAAACGTAAAAGAAAATTATTAATCAGTAAAAATGAAAGTTAGCTTCTGACTGCCATTGCATAGTCTGGCTTTCTTACCTTGCAAATCTTTAAATATTTTCAAAGTTCTTTGGCACAAACTGGGGAGATAAACTACAGTTCCTCTCCTCCTTATTCTTCACCCACAGGAGTAACAAAATACTGTAACGCATGGTGACATTTCATATTATTGCAAACTGTAGTGTTTTATACTTCTCTTTTTAGTAGCAATGTCTCTTCTATAAAGATGTCCATCTTGAAAATCTAATTATTTTCAGAAGAATTTCTGTTATCATATGGCATGACAACGTTACAGCCTGTGACAAGCTGTGAGGCAAGTAATTTTTAGTGTTTCCTTCTGTATTATTAACCATGGCTGACCATTATTATCAATATTGCTACTACATTTTATACTTTGATTTCAAAACTCTTCTTCTAAAAGCAGTCTTGAAATTGTCAGTGTTTAATAGTACAGCTTACTTGAGTTGGTTGTCTGTGTGTCTGTAATGGATAACATCTGATTCAACCCCTCATTTAGTCCTGGATACTTCTGCTCCAAGTGTCATGGGTTGCCTCTCTTTTTCCAGAGCTCTCTACGGTGTCACAGTCCTGCGTAATGTTTGCTATCTTCTGCCTTTTATGCTATATTCAGTTCTACTCACCTTAGTACCAGAAGATGTAAGAAAAAAAAAAGTAGGGTACTCAAAGGTTCAAGCAGTGAGATATCCAAGTAACTCTTAGACTGTAATATGTGAGAATTATTAAATTCTACAAACACTTGCCTTTTAGTAAGGTGATAATTTAAAGGGTCATGACAAAAGGCTGTTAGTATTTGAAGGTATAAACATTTTAAAAAGCGTACTTTTAGAGGAGTTGTAATGAAGAGGAATGGATTGAAACCGAAAAGGAAATTTTTGCTGAACATCAGGCAAAATGCTATAGTGACTTCTTTTCCGTTAAGGAATAACAACATCTTGATCTTTAAAACTGAAATGGGCAAAATGATAACAGTATATGTGTTCCTGGATTGGCACTGGCATGGTATAATTGGCTATCCTACAGGCTGAGTTCAGTGGTACCGAATTCAGTTAACTAAGCATTATTCTTTTATGAATAACATGTGCAACATTAAATAAAAGACTGCAGTGGATCTTGTGTGATTACTGAACATATTGAACCTCTAAATGTTATACTTTCAAAGTTAAACAGGTGCTGTGTGTATATTATATTACAAAAAACATGACTTGCATTATTATAAAAATAAGTTCAACCTTATATTTCAGCAGTCACAAAGTGTACAGGATCCAGGTTTATAAGAAAGAGAGTTCACAGTAAATTTAACTTGCAGCATGTATGTAAATTGAGCTTTGCCTTTCTAGGGATGTGCTTGTCCATGTGTGAAGAACGTCACATGAAAAGTGTCAGTGAAATTTTCACAGGCTTAAAGTAGAATAGCAGCAGACAGAAAAAATGCACTTATGATGTTAAACTGAAGGAAAGGTGGAGTGAAGAAGTTGTCTAATGTGCAGTCAAACCTTCCGTGGCCCAAACGCAAGCAGTGTTTACATTCATGGATCTGTTGGAACTATTGCCTCAGTGCTACGAATGAGCTGTATGTAATTAAAATCTCTCTAGAACATTTATTTTTGATTTGATAGTTGTGGAGGAATTCAAGAATATTCTTATTTTTTCACCTTTAGGTCTAGGGTTTCAAAGTGCTAGAATACTGCAGAGTGCTCTATTGGTTTTGGCTCTTGATGAGATAGTACAAGAAAACGTGCATCTCCTTATACTGTTACACGATCGCAGAATGGTTGAGGTTGGAAGGGACCTCTGGAGGTCATCTTGTCCAACCCCCTGCTCAGACAGGGTATGTTAGTAGCTATGGCAGGAAATTTTAAAAAGGGGGGCAATTATTTACTGGAAAATATTTTGGCAAATAATTTATTTTTCATTAAGGGGAATTGCGCTTGACAAGAAGTCTGTGGGGAAAAGAGTTTCAATTTATTTTATGGATTAGTTCTTTAGTCATATTTTGACATTATTTCATGATAAACCAATAGTATTAGTACATAATTGTCACTGGTCTTATTCGCATCATAAAATGACACAATCTAATATTAGCTAGAAATGTTTTATTTTTAACATGTTAATACAGACAGGAAACATTATGATGTAAGAATACTGAAATGTTTCCATAAATATTAAATGCCATGTGTAAGGTTTTAAAATACAAAATGATAAAATTCAATACTAAAATTTAATAATAGTGAATGTGTCATGGAAAAACATAAAACATAAAAACAAGAGTGAAAAATAGGACTAAGATATATAGAATGACATCCAATCCATTTTTTTTCCACAGTTTCTTCCCATACCAGACCTTTTCAAAATACTTCATTCCACAGAAAGTTTTTAAAAGTGTATGTTTTATCAGTTAAGGTACTTCTAAATATTTAGGAGCTTGGAATTTAGTTTCTTAGTTTTCTTTTGGGGCAGCCCTAGCAATATAAGATTATTTAGAGTAATCTGCAAGTCTTGTAAAATAGAGCATTGCATAGTGATGCAGCTGTATTAGCTGAACTTTGAAAGGTTTCTTTGAAGTGTGGAGCTTTAGTTGTAGGGTGAAACTGGCACTTCCATGAAGATGCAGGTGTTTACTCCTTAAATGAGAGAAAATAACAAATAACTCTTCTGGATTTCTTTCCTAATAGGCAAAAACCTTGGCCAAACCAAACCCAAAACATCATGCAGTCAAGGATATTTTGATAATCAAATTATACTAGTAGTGGAGCCGGTAAACTTTTCCAGTGAGTAAGTTTACTGAGAAGACTCAGCCTGGAATAAGATTGCCTCATTTAAATTTGGCATATAGAAAAAGATATTAAGAAGGTTGAAAGTATAGGTGAAAAATGTTTTCAGAGCTCATATTTGCTGTGAAAGAGGAGATGGGTTATCGACTCATCATTGCCAAAGCATCCAGTAGCCTAATTCGTAGGAGCTATATTATTCCACAAGTTGGTTCAGCAAAACAACAATCATGACAAGAGGAGAGGAGAATGAATTCTTGTTTTGATTTGATGCTTATTGCTTTGAGGTTTACATAGCCTCATAATAACACTTACCAGCCATCTGGTTTCCAGAGGAAAAAAAACTTTTTTTTCTTACTGAAAAGACTGGGACATAACATGCACCATTTGAAAGCTCATTGTCTGGAAATGACATAATGACTTTGTGTTTTCAAATTATTAATTAGTGGTTAACTCAGAAAACCAGCAGGTTATGCCAGCTCTAGGGGAAATGCAATGTATTTTGTGCAACCTTGCAATTCCTACCAGTGAGGAATCAAATTAAAATAGTAAAAAAGTGAGTAGGGGTATTAAAGAAATCAAGTACTTTGTGACATCCACTTCTGGTTTATTTTAAAAGGTGTAGTTTGCTTATTTGTATTTTGGGCTTTATATACCTATATGTATACATGACTGTAAATGGCATGTAAATGATATTTTTCAATAAATCCTATTGTACATGTGACCTAGACTACAGTATGCTTATATTATGTATTCCTGTCATGTGATGATGAAAGTCAGGTTTTTTTCATGGTGATTGTAAGATGTGCATGCTGATGAAGCACACGTTAGTAGTCTATTTTATTTTCAGTTAACAAATAAATGCTGTAATGTTGCTATTCTTTGAAGATCTTAAAAAAACCAAAACAAGCCACATTTCATCCTTACGGTGCATCATTGTAAACTACAGCAACTGTTATTATTGCAACTAATCTTAACTGACAATCTGGTGGGCAAAATTGGATCTGAATATCCCAGAATAGAAACTATGCATTAATGCAGTGGACCCTCAGGTTGGGATTGCTTTACACTGGAGGGACACTGCTGATGCTCAATTTGTGGCTTGTTGTGGCTAAATACTGCATTTTATTCCACCTGATTTTTTCAGATTATTTAGTTTCTACTAAAAAATATATACTATTAATTTCTCTTACAATCTGATCTAAAGATTTAGTTCTAATTTGAGACCTTTCAGTTTTGTTCTGCATGTTGATAAACTCCATTATGGGATTAGAGATAACAAATCCCCTGTAGTTATTTAAAATTCAAAGCTCTGAGAACATAAGTAACTAATTACATAGTTCTATAGCTCTTACATACTGTTAAGTAGCATTTTTATTATATTTGTCAAATTATAAGAATCTCACTAAGCTAAACTACCATTCATTCTTGTACGCAGCTGCTAGACAAAGACCATGAAGTTTGTAGTTTAGCTAATTCCTAACATCTCAACTTTCTTTTGCTGTTACTTTAGAACTACCAGTTACTCTGAGCATGGTGGTTTTTTCCATGTGTGTCTGTTATATCAACTGCTGTGTTTTTAAGTTTTTTCTTTAACTCTGTCATTGAGTTATGGATCAGTTTAGGTGTGCTTACTTTTTATTGAGGTCTAGCCCAAATTGGCACTGAATTCTACATACAAGCTCTGTAGCTTTGAACATGTTATTAGAGATTGAATTTGGGGTGTCTTTCAGGAGCTCATTTTTCTGCAGTATTCTCTGTTTTGCTTATATTAGAAAAAACAGCGGGAAAAAGCCCAATAATAATTTGAAGAGAAATAGCAACCTGTGAGAGAAGTCATGAGTTCACTGCTGATTTCTGGACCTAAAAAGTCCAGATTCCTTTTTGTGCTTTTTTTGATTTAATTGCATGATGAGGTACGGAGATGAGAGACCAGTTTCCATCTGAGGAAATGCAGCTAGAAACAAAAGATGAACAGGAATAATTGCAGCTACATACAAAAATAGAAAATATTAAATAAAAAGAAGAAAAAAGACCCCTTAATTTTCTATAGCAGTATAGGGTGTCTTTGCTGTATGAGAAAAGTGTGAGTATTTTGTCTTGAAACTGGGGATGTAAAATTACAGTGAGTAATGAGTATGTATTCCTCTGATCCCTTAATGTACTTGATGTGAGGTTCCTCTTTCATCGTAGCTAACATGCTGGCCATTAAATACACTGCAGCAGCATCATTAGTGGCTTCAAAGTGCTCCTACTTGCATCACATTTTTCCCTCCAGCAGGTGAGTGAGAACAGTGATTAGCAAATACCAGTATCTGTCACTCATTACTCATGTGATTGCCAGAGAAGTTCTGTGTTTAGAGTAAGAGCTCCATTGGAGTTGGCGGTAGGGAGTGAACTTTTGCAGCCTTCACTGCTCTGAAAAGCTTTATACTCTGAGCATGACTCGGCCATGTGTAAGATGAAATTCATCCTCTTTGGGGTATGGTGTTTGAAACTGCTTTGGTATAGCAGTACTTGGTAAAGGAGACATGCTATGGAGAAAGGCTTCCTGAGTAACAGGCAGTGTGTTACTTACATGTTTGAGATCGTGAATGGTGAGATTAGGATATGCAAAGAAGCTTTGGTTGCTTACAAATATCACAGTTTGCTATGTCATGAGGAAAGGATTCACTGAAAATTCTGGATCCTGAATCCTCAGAGGATTTCATTGGACTGTTCGGAGCAGCATGCCATAGATGTTATTTGACAGGTGTTGACTGGTGGTGTGGATGTGTCTATTCCTTGTTCTCTTAGGCTGAGTTAAAAAAAAAACCCTACAGGAGTAAAACAAAGTGAGAAGGGAGTCTGAGTATTTTCCTAAAGTTGCACCTTTAATTTTCATACGCTTTATTGGTTGTACGATGCAAGAGGATGGAGTTTCCTTTATTGGAGGGGTAAATTATCAAAACTTAGAATACCACACTTGTAGAAAACAATATGAGTATACGTTTAAAAAAAAGTTCCAAATATCTCATACATTTTTTTCTTTTTTATACACTTGCATAGATGTAAAAATCACACTTCTCGTAGATGTATGAAGCATCAAATATTTGAATTTTTATTATATAGATACATATAACTTAAGTGAAAGACAGAATTTAGAAGCCATCTTCTTACACAAATGATGCTTTCTTTCTTTTCTTCTTTTTTAAGCCTGTAAATTTAAACATTATTTTCATACCCATGTAGCTGAAACAATCCACTGGAACTGGATAATACTTGCATCAATGTTAGCCATGTATCATGGGGCAAATTACATTGCCAGTATTTCAAATTAGATTGCCAGTAGTTTCAAAAATTGTTTTGTAAAAGGTAGCAGATATGAATCATACAGAAATAAATAATGGGTTTAAAAACTATAAAATGTAGCATAATGCAGGGAAAAAATGCTTCAGGGATAATATTTCTCTATAAGCAAACAGGAAATTTTCTTTGTTCACTGTATGTTACATTTAATAAAACTAGTGATAAACTAGAGATAAATTACTCCTAATGTACAAGATTATCTACAAGCATCACAGATCCATCTCTGAGAGCTTTATGCCCAACCTCCTGTTTGCTTTGTAGGTTTTAGTTAAAAATTGCTTTCAGGAGAATTAGTGCGTTGCGGTACTGTGGTAGTTCTGTGTTGCTGCTGTGATTTTAGTAGGGCACTGAGTCAGGATACTCATCCTGTCACCTCTGTTCTTCCTCCTCTTGTGCCACTAGAAATAAACAGAACAGCATCTGCTGTGGAGCATCTGCTGTGAAGCTGTTCTGACTGTAGGTAGAATTAAGACAACTAAAACAGACAGTGAGTCTTCTTCTCATTCCATATCTTTGTATTTGAGAAGATCTCTATGAACATTGGATCCTCCCAATTTCTGTGGCTATGATCTATAACATACAAGAAGTTACAATCTTGACTGACTGAGATGCCACCTTCTAACAATGAGCGCTTTCAGAGGAGAGTCCATTGTCAATCTCAGAGGCTGCAAGCATGGCTGATTAAATTGGTAAATGCATGATCAAGATGGGACAGCAGTAGGAGGAACAGGGCTAGAACAATTACTGGTACAGTTTATGAAATTACTTTTGTCATTATTAGCACCTGTTAATAGTTTCCACAATCTGTTTTCAACTGGAATCAGCTTCTTTTTGAAATCTTTTGTGTGGGAAAGTAGTTAATGATTTGGGTTTGTTTTTTTTTTTTTGGTGAATATTTCTGTTTTCTTGCTGTCTAATATCATAGTGCAATGCTTGTCCTAAATTAAAGTGCCAATGCAAAAACTTCCCCCTTCTTTTCTAGCTTAAATCACTTTCTATATTTCAATTACTGACTTTACCCTAGAGCAAGAACAGCTACTGTTATTTCTGTTATTTTTCCAAATGATATAAATACATCATAATTAATACTTTTTAAAAATGCCCTTCCCAAGAGGTAACTTCTACTATCACTTTTTGTCAGAAGACAGAACAGTGTTGCTAATTCTAGAAGATCCAGATAACCTTCTGTTTCATTCTTTAGAGTATTGAAACACTTTGTAGGTTTTATTTTCATACAGTGGCACGGGATCAGTTAAGGTGCTTCTAAATTCATACCCTTCACTGCTCAGTTCTGCAGTCACATTGGCATCATAGTACCAAGGAAGTCACTACTAAAAATTCCATTGACCTTTATTCCTGGGAGTAGGAATTGCAGAATGAAGTTGCATCTATTACATCTTTTGTCACTGTGTGTGTTGTATCTTAAAAAAACAAGTTGTTCCTTATGACATTTAGATACACACATAGAAAGATCCCTACATTGAGGGTTTTGTAGTACGGCAACAATTTGACTGCCATCAGGTGGGAAGATTTGAAGAGAGGAAGATTTTATAAGCGCCTTTCATAACACTCATATTTCAAAAAAATTACAGTTCTTTGGCAAAACATCATACTCTTCATTTGGTAAATGAGCGTGATCTTCCATGATTAGTTCTGCCTGTACACATTGTGTAATAACACACCACTTGCCTTTTTTTTGTATTCTGTCTGTGCTCATGATGAGGTAAAATTGATAAACCCTCAGGTTCATCTGCAGGATAAATATGTCCTCTTTGACTTCCATGAACCCAACAAGGTGCACCTTGCAAAACAGAGCCCTAACAATAAAATAATTGTTGTGACTCTTTTGTGGATAAGAGTATTGGAGGACTAAACCTCTGTTTTGGCATGAGTCCCTACTTCAAAACTGAGGTCTGACATTTAACTGCAAGGGTCTTTGCAGCTCATGTTCCATGCACGTTTTTTCTTTTTTCCCATGCAAATGAAACTTTGGCATTAACAATACACTTGCTTACTAGTTTTTGAAATAAGTGTCTCCCTAGGCATGTTTTGAATGGTCACTTTTTCATCATTGCACTTTTTTTGATTGGAAATATTCTGGCCTTGTCTCTAAGAGCAAACTGACTATAGACACTCTCAATTTTCTTGTGGCCTCTTGAATAATGGTAAGAGAAAAGAAGACAAGAGGATAAATGAAAGTGAAGTTCCAAATTACTGGAACATTTAAAGGTCTTTGAAAAGTTTATATACAAGCACAGTTAATGCTGTCATGCACCGAAGTGCCAAAAGACCTAGCAGTGAAGAATATTAATCTACTTTTATAAAATCAAAGGGTTCATATTTTTTGCTGTAAAGAAATAATTTGAATAAAATTTGACCCTTTCTACAATAGTCTGTGGGTCAAATTGAACCTACTATTAAAATTCTCTAATATCTTTCTTGTATTAGCATTTCAAAACTCAATTTAAATATTCACAGAGTTCTTTTTTTAATAAACTTAACAAAATTCAGGTAATTTCCTTCAACTTTCTTGATTGAAGGAAGGCAGTAGGTACAGATATAAAAAAGATGTACAGCTACGAGCAAAACCTGAAATCAATTATATATAAGAAATAACATAACACATGGAAAGAAATTAATCAAAAGGAAAAATTTCTGCTATATGATTTTCTTGGTCTGCTACCTGCAGGCAAGGAACGTAAATGAAAAAAAAAAAATCAGCATTCTTCTTACAGATAAGGGGAAAATTAATAAAAATGTTTCCTTCCTACCAGATCCCCTGATGCAACTTATGTTAAAAGTGAGTGGCTGCAGGAAGAACTCACGTGTTTAAAAATAACTCTTTTTTTTTTTTTGGCTGCAAAAATATACTTTAATACTTTATTCTTGCTGTTAAGCTCAATTACATCAAGTTGGTGTGGATTTATAGTATCCAAAGAGCAGCTCTTTTCCATTCCTGTTTCTATTAAGTTGGTCGTTAAATCATGGTCATAAAGTTTCTCCCAGTCTGAAAGTGAGAAATGGTTCATTCTGCTTGGGTCCCACAGCGAAGTTATAAGGAGTTGCTCAAAAATTGACGCAATCCTCCTGTCTGGACAAAGCTTTTCAAGTTCAGCCAATTTACATAAAAGACTGGAGAGGTTCAGTGTGCACAGGTAGCATTGCGTCTCTTGAGTATAGCTGAAGAAACATAATGGGAATTACGGAAATAACTTAGTTAAGCTAAATGGAAAACTCAATGGACTGAAGAGGGAAGCATTTCAGTAAAAGTAGGAGGGGTTTGTCTGACAGGTATTGACCTTCTTAAGAAGTATATTTAAGGTTTTTTTCTAAACTGATTTCCCAGTTTGCACTTCAGTCATCCACTGCCAACAGCATGATTATTTTTTAAGCTGTTCCTGCAGCCATCAGTTTGTCAAGATTAGGTATTGCCATCTACTGTCAAACAGAAGAGAATTGGGCACCTTGCTTGGCCCTTTCTCTCTATTCTCATGGAATAATGTGATTAAAATATTTTCCGTTCTCACAGGGAGGAAGGGAAAGGCAATATTTTTTATGATGAAAATTGAAAATTGGCATCATTATTAACTAAAAGCTAAGAGAGAACTAGTGTGGACAGTCATGGGGTCAGGTTGTTGGGGTGGGAGGAGCAACTAGTTCAGTAGGGAGACTTTTATAGCCATTTTCATTTATTATCATCTATGATGTTAGCTGCAGACTTGTGTACTTCCATTTCTGTGATTCATCTAGATACCTCTAGTGGGAGGTTGTGCTTCTCAGGGGAATATTGAAAGTGTCAGTGATTGAACAGTATCTGGCAGTCCTAGTGCTTGACAGAGACTGAAAATTTATTCTGATTGCTACAGCATATATTCATCTCCTGTATTTTATCAGTCCATGTCTTCACCCTGGTTGAACATACAAGGTCTGAAATATTTGAGCCTGGACACTTAAAAAAATTTCTACAAAGCCCAAGGGGAAGCCAGCTTCCTGGTGAGGAACTTGAGAGTATATTTTTCGTAGTGTCTTGTAAAAAATTCTTCCGCAAAAGAAAGAGGAGCTGGATTGTTTCTGTTGGGGTTGTTCAGGTCACTGTTAAACTTGTCTCCAGGCTGTTGTAAAAGCATAGTGGTTGGAAACAACCACTCCTTTGAGTTAACTGAAATGCTGAAGAAGTAGCTAAGAAGTCTTGTATGGAAATCTTCCCAGGAGGAAGCAAACTCTGAACTACCATGTGATGTCTTCAACTCCCAGTGAGTTGTAAGTAAGTTGAACCCTCTTTTGTATTTTTAATGTTTCTGACTGAATTTTTGGGAAAAAAGTTCCCTATGGGTCTTCCACATATGAATCAATATAAAGTGTCTGCCTACTCATTTTCTTATGTAATTCTATTTAGAAGAAAATGTTCTTGTTGAAACAGGAGACAAATGGATTGATTTTTCTGAAGCTTTTCCCTCTGTAATCAGAGAGCATCACATACCTTGTTTTTACCACAAGCTAAGGATAATCTGTGTGTGGCAGTGTATTTTCCCAGGAAATACTGGATGGATCACATAAAACATGCAAAATGCATGATGTTAATCCAGTGAATTTCAGGCCTCTCTGATTTATCGGAGTTGTTATTATTTAATGCTACTACTACTAATTATACTCATTAACCTCTCCCCAGCCACTCTCTGTCAAGTATTGTAGGCTTTCTGGAGCATTCTTAATTTGTTAAGAGCACTGATTCATGTTGCTGCTCTGGCAATGTAGGAGAATATTGGTAGGTGGGAAGGAAGCTAACCACTTAACATTTTCATGAGATAATTATTTGAATGATACTTTCCCACTGTAGGATCCATGCATTTTAAGTGCAAAGCACTGGACAGGAAAGCATATAAGCATGTGCTTAATTTGAGCGTGTGTTTAAGTGGTTTCATGTAGGGAGAAGTCTGATGAGTTTGACTATGAAAAATGATTATAGAACTGAACCTAGTTTAATGTTACTGAATTTCAGTGATTTCATTACAGTTGTAGTACCGTAAAACTGGAGTCATACATTGCTGCATGAGGACTAACATGTTCAAGGGGTCTGATGCTCAAATTTGTGTTCAGATGAGTGTTTATTGTAGCAAAAGCTTCTTTTGTGAAGAGAATGTTTTTGGAGGTTCATTCTCACACTTTTCAGTGTTATTAAAATTCTTACAGTGTTGGGTTTGTTTTGTTTTGCTAAACGTGGCCTATCCTTTCAAGTGTTGAGGTAGCATCTGTTACTCATTGTGTAAAGACTGCCACTTACAAACACACAAAGATAGGTAGCTATCTATACTTTTGCATTTATATTAAATTATATGAGTATTTGAGAAAGATATATTATTTTTTTTTAGTATTTAATACGTTAATAGTGCTAAAAAAGTATGTGCTTGAGTGTCTGTAAATCTGGTACAAATTAGGGAGCAGAGTTCAGATTTCCCCACACTGTGCTGCCAAGTGGCCTCAATCAGAAGTAATTTTCTCCATGAAGGCACATACAGCTCACTCGTCAGCCTCTCCTCACTAGATACTGTTATTTGTATCAAATTATGTGTGATGATTTTTCAAAGTGGTCTACTGTGTCCACTAAGCCATAGAGATTTCTGCCACATTGACTCCTTCGTTGCTGTCACTAATTGTACTGTTTTCTCCTGCCTCTTGTTTTTCTATGATATTTGAAAAAATATTTTAGATTTATGGTCATATCAATAAATATTTGTGAAATAGAGTAAGTACTAAGTGAATAAGTAAATTACCAAGCCCTCAAAATCTCCTGTGTTGTGTGCAAGACAAGTATTTGCTTCTTTTATAAAGGAAATTTTTTTTCAGGGCTTCATGCAAAATCTAGAATAAAGTAATGGAGACTTCATTTGCCTTCAGTAACCCTATTTAAGATTAGAAGTTGAGTTTTTACCTAGTGCATTTGGGAATTCTTCACTGTTTATCATGTATCTAGCTAATCTGAAGCATTTCAGAGTCACCTCTCCTTAGATTACATCACACTCTTTTACAAGTGCTAATAGGAAAAAATGACTGCAACGAGAAGACAAATATCTAGACTATCTCTGGCATTAACTATTCAACTAAATTCTTAAACCATTTCAGTTTGAAATGTTACTGTTTTATTTAAGAGTCTAATTGTATCTCAGAGGTGTTTACTGTCAGATCACTGTGACACAGATGAATTTCAGTAGTAGGAATTATTTGGATTTGCATTGCTGTGTCATTATGGCAGTTGTTGGTTGTAATGTCACACTTAATCAGCAGTTATTGAAAAGCATTTTTCAGCAGAACAGGGATGGGACCTCGACCCTGTTCCAGTTGAAATAAAAGCAGACATAGTACATGTTGTTCCACAGGTGCTTAATAATGTGATCAGTATAAGTAATGGGTGTAATACTATACAATCAAATCAACAATTTAAAAGAAATGCAGAAGGTATAGTACTAAAGTAACTGATTAAACTGTATTTAGACTGTTGAAGGTAATATATCAACATAATAACAACTGGGAAGAAAATGCACTATCAGAGAAAACAATTGAAAGCAACTTATTTTTAATGGCTTTTTTATTTTTGTCCATATGACTGTATTTTTAAATATTTTAAATCAGGGAAGAAGTTGAGTAGATGCAGCGTAGGTTATTCTCTAGATAGAGGAGCTAGTAAACTTTGAAAACCAACCTATATGTTTTAGAACCAGCTAAGTTCTTAGCTGTCTAGCTGACTTGATTTACTGATATCAGGAAGAGGTTGTTGGAAGCATGTGGCCAAATCAAGCAAACGTAAGCCTGCAGAGCTACGTGTTTGCATTAGTCAAGAATATGTAATTCCATACAGTCTTTATTGTGAGATTCTGAAGGTTTATTTTTATTCATTGTCTATTTATGTGCAAGTAATTAGATGGAGTAGTCAAGAATAGAGAGTTTAATCTGCTTATTCTTACTAGCAAGTGGCTTTTGATTTTACCATTTTCTTTAACCCACTCTATGTTTGAGTGATAATTAAAAATAGCCGCAAAATCAGGCATTGATATTTCAGTTCACATGAAACTAGCAACCAAGAAATACTTAATTTTGGTGTTATTTTTGTGGACTGGTCTTACTCATGTTGAACAATGACTTACTCTTTAGTTAAAGTTATCAGTTAAATTCAAGTTACAGGTTTATACCTCTGGGCATGGGTTGAATGTATTTGAACATTTAAAAAATAAAAGATGACTCAACATGAGTAAGACAAAATTTATCTCAAGGATCAGGTTGTAGATGGGTGAATTAGACAAGGCAGCAGCAGCCTGAAACCTGGAAGAATATTTATGCACCGATCCCTCAACTTCAACAAAAGTCATGCTGTTTTTTGGAGTGCAGCATCTGATGTCAGCCCCTGAGGCGAACTGTTACTTAAAGCTCTGATCTGTGCCCATCTGTGGCTGGATAAACAGCACTAGTTTTTATATGTGGGTTGGCATATGCAAAGCAAAACCCAGTGTAGACACATGCATACCTCTGGTCTCATTTGGATGTGACAACTTTTACATTTATGTTTCTAAATGCTTGGACATGTAACTTTAGGTTATGTTACATACCTGTTCATATGTAGGATGTATCTATGAAAACATTTGTTGGGAAATTTTTTTAGTCTGAGATCTGTTTAAAAAAAAAAGTCCCAACCCAAAAAATGACACGAGTTTGAACTTGCACTGTGGAGCTGTTGAGTACATTGTTTTCCTTCTGCCTTCTTGGAAACAGTGTCAATGGAAATTATAAGGTGTGTGTTTCCACGATTGCTGCAAATGAAAGCAGACTGACTGCACTTCTGTTATTTTCTTAATTAACGTATGGTGATTATTAGCTTGCTGATTATGTACTGGTGACCTGATCAAACAAACTGGTTTAACAACCAGAAACAGACCTAAATGTCACGTATACATGCCAGTTGGTTTACTTGCAGGTATATTGCTTTTGCTGTATTTTGCAAGATACTTACTGAAGAAGTCAAATGACGAAAAGCCAGTCATTTGTCAGGAAATTGACTTTCACTGAAATGTTGGCTGAAATTTAAATTTTTTTCCGCAAATCTAAAGTATTGGGAAAATTTATTAAAGGCATATGGATGGTTTTGAAATGTTGCAAAGCATGGTATTTATCCATCTTTATATCTGGCAGAAATTTACATTTCCCTAAACCAGCATATTTTTTGTTTCATTGTGTTTTTCCTTCCTAGTTTATGTATCCAGATGTTACCAGGAGTACACACCAATAAATGGCTCTACAGGCAATGTCACATACTAATAGTATCATGAAATCTTAAAGATATTTTTTGATAGTTTGTTTGGAACCCCTTGTGCTTTTATTTCTGCCATAAAACTGGACACACGTAAGGTGCCCAAACTGCCCACGTTTAGCTGCAGTGCACTCCTCCGGTGTGTGCTAGTGCTTTCTTCTCTGTTCCGTACAGTGCGATAGCCACTCTTCATTCACTGTGCATGTGCAGTTGCTGGATTTTTTCCCAACATGGCTAGAAAGGGCAATTAGCAGTAATGGATACTTTGATAGTGAAAATCTTTATTTCTTCAGCCGTAATAATAGCCTCTTATTTTAGGAGATATATTGTTGAATGACAGCTAGTGTTGGTGAGTGTGTGTCCACAAAAATGGGTTCATTTGGTCAGATTCTGAGCTGGCACAAATAGTCATATTTCCATGAACGATAGTAAGCTATGTTAATTTATGGAATCCCATCTGGGAATCTCAATCAATTTCAATAAAAAGTTACCATCGTATTCCTCTGAAGCAAGAATTACACAACCTAGACTAAAGTGAATTTTGCGGTTTTAATAAATGTAGGTAGTCATTGGCTTAAAATAAATTACATAAAATTAGAGTGTAGTCAATATTTGATTTCTTTTAAAAATTTATCCCTACCTTTTCATCGAATGCAACAGAATTGTTTATGTATTGTATCTCAGCATGATAGATTATATAGGAATAGTGTATTTAATACTGGAAAACTATCATGTAATACAAATTACATTTATTTTCATTAGCTAGCTAGCTTTCATTTTGAGAAAGAAATAGTCAATTATAAATGAGGCTGTGCTTTCATTGGAGAGTGAAATATGTAATTTTTTTCCAGCATCAACCCTGTATAATGAAATCTCTCTTTTGAAATCCAGTCTTAAGATGTATTTTGAAACATACTGACATTTAATAAAATCTTAGTTAAATTAAAATATGTTCAGTTATTTAAAATCTCTATTTAAATCTAGGGTAAAATTCTACACCTCCACAGGAGATATCTTTAGCAAATAGTATTAGCCAATGATTGTGAAGTGTGTGTATATAAGAAGGAAGAAATCTTGAGTATATTGCAGTTGATAACTTGGATGTTATGTATTGTAGATCTGTCAGATGGTGGCTCTCCAAGAGGATCTGTAGCAATAGTGTGTCTAGGTAACTGGAAGAAGAATCAAGGACCTCAGGCTGCCATTTCCAATTCAGACTCGTGCCCTGCTTTTGTAAAAGCCTTATGTTTCTGTAGCCCTCAGCTACTAGTTAAGCATGATGGTTGTTTGGCCTCTGTGAAATGAAATGATAGTCTGTCCAAGTCCCATCCATTGACTGGGAGTCTATTAAAGAGTCTAGCAAATGAATGATCACGGATAATATGAAACTCTTTTTAGACACTGTCAGGTGCTGGTTGCAGCAAAATAGCAGAATAAGCTGAAGTTTATACTGTCAATACCAATACATGGTCGTCAGTTCTGTTAACTCAAGAAACGAAGCCTGTAAAGGCAACCTATTAAGTACTGCAATTCAACATCAAAAAACCATGACTAACAAACAAGAAGTCTCTTCGCTGTTTACGTGGTTTTACAAATATAGCTTTGATTTTCATTGTTAAAACTGCCTGTGTTAAGTATTAGAGCTGATGAATAATGAAAGAGAATCCCATGTGTGAGTATTATTAATACATATTATTAATAACACTTTGTATATTCTTATTTGAAGTCATCAAGAAAACAGTCACTTTCAATTTCAGTTTCCATAAAATGTTATTTGTCCCATTCTAATAAATGCTGAACACAGCTGTGGAAGGAAAAACTAGCTAAAGACCTCCAGTTATAAGTTCACTAAGGTTTTATTTCACATTGTCCTGTTAGATGGTTTTGCCACAGTGTTCCTGATTCTTTTTAAAGGGCCCCTTGAGGATGCCATTGAGGAGGAAGAAGAAGAGTGCCTGTCTGAGGAAAATGATACTATCTCAAAAGAAGACTTTCCATTGGAGGAAAGCTTTTCTGCAGAGTTTGAGCCTGAAAATCTGAGCTGTGAAGAAGTGGAATACTTTTGTAATAAAGGTAATCATTGTAGCCCACCTTTGAGGGAATACTGGCCAATCTTTGTGTCCAGTTGGCCAAAAAGATTTTTTGGTTTAAAATGTACAAAAAGTCCTATTAATATAGTACCTTAAAAAGAGGAGAATGAGCCACTTGTGGGGTTAAGTCTGGTAAGGGGTAAATATTTAAATGTGTTGGAAAATGTACTTGTCAGGGAGGTGAATCATCTTGCCTTTAATGTTTTCCTCCAAGGCTGTTATTTTCTATATATTTGACTATAGAGAACAGGCCTCAGAAGTCCTTTATTATCAGATCCGAAGCTAGCAATGCAGCATGTCTGTGCATCGCTTCTTTGCCTAGGAAACATTGCTAGAAAAACAGATTGTGTCTGTAGATTCTAGGATTAAAATAGAGCTTATTATAGAACTTATTATGCATGGTAGAAAACTAGTGATTTGTGAAAGGATAACTTTTAAAGTTCCAGATGCCTTTTTGATGCATTCATTACTTGCAAATTATTGAAGATAGAGGTATTTTAGCATAAGCCGCACCAATTCATTCTTACCCAGTGTTCAGTCTGCAAGGTTGTGCTGTTTCCCATTCAGCTGACAGAAAAAGCACACTGTACTGTTACGTAGAACATTGATTTAACCTTTTTCCTGCCAGATTTCCACTTGATTGCTTTATTGTTTGTCTTCTGCAGGTAAGGATGCCTATCAAATAGCTGGAATTGTTGTGGTGATGTTCTTCTGTTAGTCCACAACCCCCGCAGGCATTTGGATATTGATGATTTCTCTGTCTTTCTGTTCTTTCCCAGATATTGACATACGTTTTCTCATGATAGCTTCTGTCTTTGTATTATTTTTGTCTGTCTTGGACAAAGTAGAATAAATGTGTTTGAATAGTCATATGTTAAAACTGCAGAATATTAGTCTTTCCTGCAGAGCCTTCAGTCATCAGTGGGGAAGGCATGAAAATGTATTTTCTGCATGTCCTCTATGTAGCTTACAAACTTTTGAAAAAATAATTTGATTTTTGCACTATAGGTTCTTGATATTTAGTAAGACATTCTAAGAGATCAAAACAGTCTAGTCCATATTTTAGAGTTTAGCTGCTACAAATCTTACAGTGAAGAAAGAGAGACCAGATTGTGAATAGAAATGGTTTACAAACGGGGGCAGTTAAGTGCTATTATAACTGTGTTGCAAACAAATACAACAATTACTGTGTATTCACTTGTTCACATGCCTCTCAGACACCATTTTCTTTAGCTGAAAAAAAGTACTGTTCCTGTTACTGACATTACTAAATAATTAGTTAGACCACTATTGGCATAATTGTACTTGTGTCTCTTGAGTTCCTTCTGTAAGCAATGGAAGACTATGCACCACTTACCAGTTCATATCAATTTGATTTAGTTACTTCTCTATACTTCTTGCTGCATTTCCAGGGCCCACCAATGGAAATATTACTGTTTTGAGTGAAATTCAGAAAAATATATGATTTTTTTTGTTGGCTTACAGCAATCAATATTGCAAATTCGTGTTGAATTCAAGTTATCTTGGCAATTCCCTTTAATAAACACATCTTTCAGGGAAAACACTGAATTCAGCCCATTGTATTAAACAAGATCAGCAGTTAAATGGGAATACATTTAAATCTGAATCTTGATTATCATATGTTTTATTAAGGACATCTGCTGATTCTTCAAGCTGAGTACCTTTTGACTCCCCAGCAGTTCTTTTTCCAAGTGTGTTGTAGTTATAAAAGAATCTTAAACCTATCCACTGCAACTGCTGCAGAAGAAAAGTTGAAAAGGAAGTTTCTGAGGATAAAGGGGCACATAAAACTCCTAATCTACTTCCAGCTGAGGCAGTGTGACAAAAAGCCCCACTTTGAAGTAAGTTGAGAATATCCCTGGAAAAGGATGGAATGGGAGACTAGAAATGTATTATTTTTTATTAATATCTCAACTTCTGTTGAATGTCTTGCTTCTTCAGTGTCACATCTTAAGTGTCATTAGCATGAGGCCACATATGTTTTTCTGAGGATAAAACCCAAGAAGACAAAACTAATCTGGAAAGCAAATAAATTTCTTTTGTGCCCTTTTCTTAGTGGAAAGTTTTGTGACTGTATTACATAGTAAATACTAGAAGTGAGACTGATTCTCATTATTTTTGTCATGAATCTGTTAATCATTCATAACTTTCTTTTTTCTTTGTAGTGCTTTGGTATTGAAATTAAAACATGGTATGAGAAATAAGCTTTTTTTTCCTAAAAATATTTTTTCTTTAACATCATGAATAAAAGCTTGAAAATGAGATATGTACCAAATAGATTTGAGAGCAAATAAGTGCATTCTAATTTCTGTTTTGAGGGCCTGACTTTCTAATTTTTGTTTTGCTCTTTGATAGTATCAGCAGCCTGTAAACCACAGATATCTTAAAAGGAGGGAAAAATAGGTGTAGATCTGTGTTTTCTCATGCAACAAATTTCCTTTTCCCAGAAAATACCAGAATTGGCATGGGAATCCTTTATGCTATTTCTGCATTCTCCTTTTGCTAGCATGGACCATTAAAGGTTCTAGAAAGTAGGGTTTTTTTACTGGATATATAATATTCATCTGTCCTGGCTCCCCGTTTATCTCCCCCGGGGTTTCTCCCTAGCTGACTCAGGACAAGAGGACCAATGAGTAGTGGGGCTTCCTTCCTGCAGGACTCAGGAGACATGGGCAACAAATGGCACAACTATTGGGCAGGAGATGTTTGTGAGGCTTCACCCGTGGTATGTTTTTCATACTTCCTCAGCTATGTAAGTCTAAGCATCACCTGAAAACAGAGGCTTTTAACTATCCAAACTATGCACTGAAGGCAAAAATTTATGGTACTCACAATATATTCAGATGAATGAAAGTAGAGTATGTGCAGGTTCACAACTTGATAACTTTGGCTTTTTGGCTGAAGAGATTTTCCTGTCAAACTGTGCGTGATCATATTATAAGCAGAGAGCAGTCTCTTATTTTCTAACTTGCAAACAGCTAACCTTTATAAAGCCATACTTGTCATTCCTACCTTATTAATTTGGGGTTGTGAGATTGATTCAGCAGAATAGTTGCCAGAATTAGAAGGCGAAAGCCTCTGCAAAGTGTGAAGCAAATTAATCACATTGATTGAGCTACATGTCATTTTACAACTTCTCTGTTTTCAAAATTATGACTTTTGGCTACTATTTTTCCGTTCTCCTTTTGCTCATTAATGACTTTTACAACAAGGAATCTGGAAAATGCCCTACACACTTTTGCAACACCACAAAACCACAATTAACTTTGCTACGTGTGGATAATTATTCCTATGTAATCTTCATTTACACTCAAATGTGAAGAGGGAACAGTGTTTAAGCATGTAAATATTAAAAGCAAAAATAGAAAATAGCAACCTACTGTTTATCAGGGATCAGTTTAAGCTTGCAACTGTGAATTTTTAACCTTTCGGATGAAGTTTCCCATCCAAGAATGAATATTTTAGAAGAGTCTTAGAATAGATGGCAGCTAGAAGTTTGATTTGTTTGTAATTTTAACAGTGAAATTAGGGGAAAGGGAATATTTTGGTAACAGCAATAATAATAACACAGTCAGTGTTCTTTCACTACAAAGCTGCACTGGTCTCAATCTTTGGAGTAGAAACAAAAAATTTACTATGAGGTAGCCTTGGTGATAATGCATTGCATTTTGTCAGTTTGTGGCCCTTGAAAATTGCTGTTTATGCTTAGTTGCTACAAATTTCTGCACTGCAGATAAAGAGGGTATCTGATGGTGCCGTGCACACAAAGCCTGTATTAGCTTGGAACCTCGTTGCTGAAGATTTTTTTTAGTGTCCACATCGTGGGTATCTGGAATCAGAGTCTGTACCAGGTTAATATTAATTCAGATGAAATTCAGATCTAGAATATTAATTAGATAAGTGCCAGTATTTAGATAGTCTGGTTAAGGAGAAAGTAGCCTGTCTCCCATAGTGTGATAGACTAGATGGCTGAAAGCCTACTATGGAAGCTAGGACATAGTACACACAGATTAACTTTTGTCTTTTATAGGTAGTAATAAGAAAATGAAGTGATGCTAACAGAGACGAGAGAAGAAGTGAGATGGAGGAATGATGGGGCTAATAAAAACAGGACGGCAGATAAAGAAGGGGGCACAAACAGCAGAACAATACAAAAGCCAAGATGTTAGAGGTGATAGGATCAAAAGCAAGGTACTAAATCAAGTTCATTTGGGCTGTGAAGTAGTTTATTATTGGCTTTTTAGTTTCTAATTGCTGTCATTCTGCCTAGATACCCTCAGGAAAAATAAAAAAAGATACTCTCATCTGTTACTTAGAAAGTTTGCCATACTCATATGGAGGTGACACCTCTTCCTCTCTGTAAACAGCAAAGAGAATAGAAGCCTTGCCTACTTCGTAAGGGTGGGAACTAGCTAAACAAATTCCTTGTGACCTTCTTAGCAGAAGTGTTCAATGAGGGATTAACTTTCAAAGGAAAAGTTATCTTGAGCAATGAGAGAGATCACTTGAGATTAGTAGATAGTTAAATAGCTGTGTTGAGAGAAGGAAAGAGGCAAGAGAAAATGGAGGGAGGACTATAATCGAGAGAAAATGTGGGACGGTTTCCAGAATGGAGAAATGTACATATCTGATAAGTAGAGAAAGAAGACATATGCATTCTTGCTGCTATGCTTACCAGGATAATTTTGTTGAATTCTCCCAGACTTTGCTTGTAGCACGGCTATTGTGCTTGTTCGTCATGTTGTAGGCTTCCCATAATACTCCATCACAAGGCAGCATTGGCACCAGGCCTCAGTGGAAGGAGATGCAGTGGCCTTAACACTGCCAGTGGCAGATTGGAAAGCCAATTGCTTCTGTTTCCCAGTGTTAACTGTGCTTCGGTTGGTGACATAGGAAGATATGGGGGATACATGAGGTGGGATGAAGATTGATTGTTTCATGATGCAATGCTTTTAGGATCTGTAGCACAAACTGCTATGTATGCCCATAGCAAATCAGAGTGTTGATGGGTGGTTGCGGTTCCTGATAACATGGCTTATCTTTATTTGTGGGGGAAGAGGGGGACAAGGGGAATCCAGTGCTGTCTGAAACTCATACACAGTTCTCAGTCAGCAAGAAGAGAACTCGAGGAATATATGGGCTTCTGCATACTGAGTGTACACCTGCTGCTGTATTCTCGTATTCTGCTTGGGCAGGAGGGGATGAGCGCAGAACCTGATCCAAGTTTTCTGCTCATGTACAATATTTTGTCACTAGCCTGCCAGACCAGCTTAGGACTGGAATTTTTTATGTTAAACCATGTGACCTGATTGTGCAGCCAGGCTTGAGATTCAGGGAAACAGCTGCAGTGTGATTCTCTGTATAAGAAAAAGCATATACAAAGCTAAGTTCTTCTGTGCATTAATCTTTCCCTTCATACTTCATGTGCAAAGCTATCATGCTACCATCTATAATACCAGCCAAACTCTTAACACCTTGAAAATGATTTCTATGTGTCCCTTTTTCCTCTGGAGCATGGTTTTGTGTGTGTATGTCTGTGTGCATCTGTGTAAATATTCTTTGCTTTTTTCACATTAGGCATGTAATGACTAACAATATGCTTGCTATTTTCTGTTTCTGGATCAAAAAGTAGATTTATGCCTTTTGTTCTTTCTTTTTTTTTAAAAAAAAAAAAAACAAAACCTTTTAATCAATAACGTTTCTTTCCTTTTCAGTAACGGATTTCATGACAAATTTCTACCTCTTTTGCTATAGCAAGTGGAAGTAGGATCAGCATAAGGCAGCTATACCATAATCACTTCGAGCTCAATAAGGAGATCTTTACAGGCAACTTTGTTCTTATTACTTAACGGGATTAAGAAGCTCAGCTCTTTAAATTCTTGCATATAACACTGACATTTCCAGGGTGTGTTTGGACCAGGGAGTTCAAAGAGAAGGAATAAAAAAGAAAAACCAATATGACTTTGTTTTTTACCTTGCTGGAGGAGCTGTTTGTGCAAATCGCCTATAAGCTTATTGACCTGAATCTTTGACTCCTTGTTTTCTCTGGATTTGGCTGGAGTGTAGACACTGATAGAGCACTGATAGAGGTGATTGCACAGCCCTCGGCTTTGCTTGGCACCAGACACCCCCCCGCCCCGTGCCTGACATTATCTTTCCCTGGCAATACTTCTGTTCTCCTGGAGCTCATATTTCCTTATTTTTTTTTTAATTTATTTTAATTTATTACATTTTCTTTATGTAGGCTTTCCAAGTAAATGAAGGACAAAGGTTTTTTGGTAAGCATAGACAGGAGAGGGCATATATGTGTGATGATATATTTTCATCTCCTAGGATAACAAGAATCTGTATAAGAACTCACTGTTCTACTCCTTCCAAAAATACAATAGTTAACCTCTTACTGACTTGTGTGCATGTTTGTGAACCCGTGTTGGATTCTTGTTGTCTCCAGAGTGAGAGTTCCCGTACGTTTATCTGTGTCCTATTCAGCTGAAAAGACTGAATCCTATGCATCTTCCATACTTTTTGGCATATGCTGAATATGGACAAAGAAAGGAAGGGGATTCTCTGATAATAGCCTTTGAAGGATGCTAAGTCAGAATTAGATTGGACCCTGGCAGGATGAAAGGAGACCTTTTTCTTCAGAACGTGAGCATTTGCCTAGTGCTTTACCTCTTGTGCTTTCTCATTTTTTCCTGTTACTGGAGCTCAGAGGACCACCTATGTTCTTGCTAGGAGAGAAAGGAGATACCTGAAAAGGTTCGGGTGATTTTTTTCACCATTCACTTGAAAGTACAGAAAAGCTTCCAGAATAACAAGTATGAGATTGTCTATCCTATATTCTTTTCTATTTAGTGCTAACCCATAAGTAAATCCCTCGGGCCATTTTTTCAGTCCAACTGAAATCCGTGTCAGTATTAACATCAACTTTAGTGGGATAAAAATTTGACCTCAGTTAGACAAGCAAACCCTTCTTTTAATCAAGAAATTAAATGATTGGTCATGAAGCATAAAACTGTACCTCAAGAAGAAACTAGGAAGCTATGTTTCAAGAAGTAAATACATAGATGCAAATAGAAAACATTATTTTAACTGTACAGAATTATAAAGTGAGAGAAACACTTAAACAGCTTACTCAACTTTAAGCAGTTTATCAAAGCAACTCCAGCCTTTTCAGCCAGCACATTTTGGTTTTCTTAAGAACAATGAAATTGTGAATTCTATCACAGCTATGAGGAAAGGGATTATTTGGTTACAACAAGTAGTATAATGTCCCCTTTCTAGAAAGTCACAAAACTTGAACTTGGATTGATTTAAATTTGAGCTCAAATTTGACAGAATATGAATTGCAAATTATTAAGGGTAATCTTCTTTAAAATATGATATGCACAAATGACAAATTTCACCACCTGTTCTTAGTTCATGTGTACTGTATACCTGTTACTAATTTTTTTTTTTTTATAATGAAGGTCCATTTTGCCTTTTTTGTCTAATTTGGTGTTCTTGACAGAAAAATAGTGAATACTTTTGAAGAGTTCTGAGACACTCCCTGAGAAACTATTGTCAACCCAGGTTGAAAAAGCAGAGTTGCTCACAGGCTGTGTACTATATAAGTCAGCTGTGGGGATATTGGCAGTAATTTAACTCTCAGAGGATCACAAAAAATAAATTAAGCAAATGCCACAGTTATGACATCGTTGGTTGAATATTGATAAGACAAATATTATTGCTGGATAGATTCTTATGGATAAGAGAAAAAGAAGCATTTATTTATGACTGCTAAGTCTTTTTCTTGGGTTTGACTCATAGAAGTCTAGACTTTTTGAAACCATGTGTAATACAGCATGTATGGGGAAACATTCCTCCAATGACAGGGAATTGGCTGCTTTTGATATTGAAGCACCTGGAGTGTTGATTATTTCAAATAAAAGCATCAAACTGTTTACAACAAGGTAAATTAAAATTTCACTTTGTAAGAACAGATATATATTGCTACTTGTTATGTGTGGAAATCATGAAAATGGGATGTGTATATGATAATGATTTCAGCTGCACGTTTTAAAATGAGATTTTCTTGCTTGGACAAAGAGTCTTTGTAAGAGACGTAGTATTTCTGCAGTGGGGAAGGAACAGAATTGTTATTTAATTAAGTCGAAATATGAACTTGCGGAAGAGTCTTCAAACTTAGAGTTTGAAACTTGCTAGAGTGTATCTGAAGTCATGTCTCTGCTGCTGCAGGGTGTTTTAGAATCTCATGGATTGTCTATTTCCATTGAAATAATTTTTGAAAATTATACTAAGCAACAGTCTTTGTTTGGGACATCTAAATATCTTTTAAAATGTGCTTCTGCTTTTCTAATCAAGTGCCTAGAGCTATATAAGTTTGAACCCCAGGCTGGTACCTGAATATGTGTAATAGAGTTCTTGTATTTGAAGTTTTAATGGGGAAAGATTGAAAAGATGCAAGACTTTTTTTTTTCCTTTAAATCTATAGAACCTTTTGGGCAGCCAGTATATCTGAATGATATTCATTTGTAGTACTGGTGCCACAAGAGTTGCTCCCTAAAAATTAGTATAAATATAAAACTCATTAATAGAAGGAAAGTCTGGAATATAATTTAGAGAACGCTTTCACTGTTCTTCAGGAAATACATTTGAATGAGTGATCCTTGTCTTGAAAGGACTTCAAAAGCAAACAGTGTGATAATGAGAACATATCAAACATTTAGAGAAAGAGGAAGGCCAGACTCAGTCTAGCTGAACTTGCTGCACAGCAGTGTCTTATCCCAGGAGAAAAGTGCCATAGCTGAAATGGTTAGAAATAATTGACACTGTTTTTGAACATGATCACTGTGCTGAAATGTCATTGTGTCAAGATGACATTTTGTTAAACAGAGGACTGATTTTAATATGAACCAAAATAGTTTCCATACCATTCTTTTTGACAATTAACAGCTTGCACACATGTAGGTACTCACTGACACACGGATATTCATAGACCTTTCCTAAAAGTTAGGGTAAGAGACAGTGCATTATTTCTGACATTTGCTGGATAAATAATTTTAAGAGTGCTTAGTGCAACTAGAAATGTACAGTTGTTTCAAATGAGATTTATCCCAGGAGAAATTATGATTGTTAATCAGCATGACAGAAAACAATAATTGCTTGCAAAGAAGCAAAGTATTGAGATGATTAATATAATCTGAAATAAAATGCAGTGGATTAACATGTACAAGTGCTGGTTTCTCTCAGGTACATTAGCAAATCAGTTATCTGAGGGCCAGATTTTGCTCAAACTTACTGTATTTGTAGAGTAGGGTTTCTCAGTTGACTTTGGTGGGCTTCAATGAAATTATTACTGATATACATCAGATGAAGTGATAACAGAATGTGGTAGTGACAGCACCATATCTCTTTCTTTCTCTTTCTCTCTCTGTCTCTCTGTCCTTGCAAGGCTTGTAGAATAAACCCATTTGCATGGCACTGTAGCCACTGTAGTTGTTTACCTTGTCCTCACACCAGATGCCAAATATGGCAAAGTATGAAAACATCCCTCCCAATTTATTTAGTATCTTCATTCTCAGGGTTCTGTTTCCATACCAAAAGCTTATTTAACGATTTTTTTTTTTTTCATTATTTGCATGTATTTTATGCCTGGAATGTTTTATATCTGCTGAAAACTTGCATTGCCATTAAAATTAGAGACTTCTGCTTGTTAAATATATACATAGAATCCTTTAAAAAAGAGGTAACCCACAAGAAGGACAGTTAAGTCCTGTTAGATGTCATTGGTATTCTTAAGAATAGTGTGTGCTGCCAAAAAGTAAGTTACATTGAATGAATTAAGTACATTGCATTTGTATTTTAAATTGTATATGGTTTGTTTCAGAGTTACATGAGTGTTGCTTCTGAAGGGAGGTTCCTGGAAATGATTCTCAGCTTACAGTGTTTCTTAGGATTCAAGAGCAAGATCATCAGTATGCGTAAGCTGTGTTACTGGTCATAGGCATTGCAATAAAGCAAATAACAAAGGACAATTTTTGAATCCTAATTTATAGTTTCTGAAGCTCTAGCATCTAGTTCATATGTACAGTCCCAGAATCCTTCTTCAGTTGGACCTAGAATTACTGTCGCTGTAGGTTGTGGCAAAAAGAAGGAGAGGGCCCCTTCCCCCATATCCCCAAGAAGTCCTGCCCCTTAACAACCAGTCGCACTGGCCTGTTAATGTACATAAGGTTATGTGCCTTGCCAAATTAAAGTCTACAGTGAGTGACTCCCCAAGTCTCTGCATTGCATCTGTTTTCTCTTGGCAGTAGAGAATACTACAGGCTTCGTAACAATTTATTTCTGAATTGATTTATTATAATTGAGAAACAATGTTTCACTCTGAACAGCTGTATTAGGATGTTAACAATTTAAGTTTACATTTATGCTGCCAGGAAGAATGAGCACAAACTGAATTTCAAACTTTTAATGTTCTCTCACTGTAATAGAAGCTGCCGTGTGCTGTTTGTGACTGGTACAGTCCTTCACCCAAAGCTATTTTGTCTGATGATAAAACCATGAGTGTATGAAGCTTGCACATTTTTCATCTCTTTTATGACCTTATCTTTTGTGAGCGGCTTCTGTGAAGGTATCCTAACTATAGGAAGCACCTGGCAAACATATATGATATCTATGCTGTGATAAGCAGTTGTGAACAAGAAAGTAGATCTGTCAGTTCTGAACTGTTCATTGTTAAAAATACTTTGTTGATTTAGCTGATTGCAAAATACATTATAGAGTGACTAACAGCTGCTATAACATTCCTAGTCAAGGAAGTTCAATAGTTATATTGTACGAGACTTTCTGTAAAAGCCTAATATTGATAGGAACAACATGGATTAAAACAGCAGGGTTGAGAAGAACTGCTAACCCATGTGCTTCTTTAAAATATCGCAAATACTTGTGGTACAAGCTGATTAAATACAATTTGGGAAGTCTTTAATTTGTTAAAAAGATTAAAGTGAAATTACTTGTTAATATTCAAGTCTCTCTTTTCCTACTTGTCAGCGTTGTCAGAGATGTTAAGAGTTCTCCCTCTCATGTTTCTGGTAATATGTCTCTTTTACAGTCTTCAGATTCCCTGACCAACTGTACCACCTTGAATTACAGTGGTTTAGTGTGTTCGCTTGCATCTATTGGATAAACACTAGGATATTAAAAAACACATTAAAAAACTTTGAACTGTTTTTGAAAAGCAACAGAAACAGTTAACTCTGGTAAGAAATAGTAAGGGCAAGATGAAAATTCTATTCAAATTACAGTATTGAAGTTGTTTGAATAAGACTTTTTTTTTCTTCTCACAGTTAAGCAGTATTTTGTGTATTCAGCACTTCATCATAAGGCAGAGATTTGTTTCACCTAACTTTAGCTGGCTAAAGATAGGTTCCTAGTCTAAGCTGTGTGTTTCAGAGGATGATTCATTTCAGCTATCTCAGACACCAAGAGGGGTCTCATATCTCAGGCATCCTCGAATAGGGTGAGTCACTGTGAAGGTTTCTCTCTTCCCTGTCTATAGGAGCACTTACATAAGTAGTCTGGACTAGCTTAACTTCCAGACATCTCAGGTTAGAGGAGACGAATTCTACCCAAAGTGTAGCTTTAATACCAAATATAGAGAAGTAGCTGAAAGTCCAGTAGGTTTAATTGCCTCATGACTAAACTTACTATATAATATTATAGATTCTTGCTCATATGAGTCTTTTTTTCGTGCAATAATGCTCTTTTAAAGGACAGAATTCACTTACTGACCTTAGTTGACAGAAGGAAAAACTTAAACAGAAATGGCTTTTGCTCCATTTTAGAACATTTGTCATTGGTGAGACTTCTACACCACTCTTTGGTGTTGATGGTAAAAAGTTATTACTCCTTTAACTGAAATACAAAATGTAACTGAGCAACAAAGTGAATAAATGAGCATGAGAAAAAAACAAAGCAATGGGATTAGAAAGGAATGAACAGGTTAGTTGCAAAGTGAGTGGTACATACGAGGCAAAAAACACTTGATTTGACTTGGAAGACAGAAAAAAAGTAATGTCCTGGATCCAATTAAATGTCTACACCTGTAAATTGAAGAAAAATGTAATCAGTTTTAAAATAAATACAAAGAATAGTCTTACTGAGACTGGAAAATAGTCAGTGAATGAACAAAAAGAGTAAACAATGGAAAGAAAATAAATTCTGTGAGGAAATAAACTCCTTTGTGCTAAACAAATGTTAGCTGCTAAAGTAGTATTAAGTAAGGGGAAAGAAAAGAAAAAAGCTTGAGATGTGTTTTGTTATCAGCTCTGGTGCTAAGACTCCTTTTGGCTTCTTAAAGTTGCAGTGTCTCCAGCACAAAATGAATTGACTTGGTTGTCCATTTTCATCTGACCTTGATGGTCAGCTGAGCCTGGGATAGACTTTCTTCACTGAAGAATTCTGCAGCCCACAGTAATGTACTGTTTGTTGGTTTCACAAGCAGATTGCTTCAGTACGGAGGGAGAGTAGCATGGGGGAAAAGAAGAAATCAGGGTTGTGATAGTTCAGGTGTGTAATGCATGGACTTGGTATTTGGTGAATAATAGAAAATATCAATGAAAATAATTAAAAGTACTTCTAGATGCAAAAAAAAGTTTTCCTTAATGTAAATTCTACACATTTTGTTCTACTCTATTTGCACAGGACGTGCATTAATTCATGAAAACTTGATTATGGAAAACAACATACTTCATGAAACACTGAAAAAGCAAGTTAATGAAAAGTTAAGCCATCTGCTAACATACATTTGCTGATCTTTCCTCATCTCCCAAATACTTAATTACTGTGTGCTGTAGGTTGTATACCTTAGCTGTAATTCTGTCCTTCTTTTGCCCTTCAGCCAGATCTTTTCACATAAGTTCCTCCTCCTCTTTCAGTTCTAATAGTTTTGTTTGTTTGATGTTCTGGTTGGTTGCATTGATTGAAAGAATGCTCAAATTTGCATGCTAACGCCAGGTTTGCATATATTACAACCTGGAAAAACTTTTATATTTTGGAGCTAAAATTTTCCATGCTTGGGTTTTATCTAGAAGAATTCTTATTCCTAATACTTTTTTTTATTGTTGTTCTGATTTCATCCATAGAGATCTATTGTTTACAGTGGAAGAAAAACATTTTCTATAGTAGAAAAATTCCATGCAAAGAACATTTTAAGAGCTTTCTATGGTGATTATACAGCTTGAGTTAGAAACTCACAATCAGAATTGCCATTGCTGTGAAGTACTTTCCAACATTCGAAAAAAAATGGAGTTAATCTTGCCAGGTTTGAAGACTGGAAAATTGTCCTCTGTGTATCTCCAATAAAGAGCAATTCGTTTCAGCTATAAGTAGCTATGAAGGCAAAAATATGAAGGTAAAAATATCTGATAGGTTCTTCAGTCAACCCCAAAAAAACAGAGCTCTATTTGGTTACTACAAAATAACTATACAAATGCTGATTCAAAATAGGGTAGTTCGTGAAAAAACAAATAATTGCTAAAACTACTTAAAAGGAACTTGATAGCCTTTTCAGCAAGTGATTATTTAGGACTGTCTTCTGAAAGATAACTTCAGATTGGACTGAAGCATGTGAACTTCAAATGCCTGGGTAAAATTATATAGTGTGTTTAACAGAAAAATTATACTAGATTTTCATGATATCTTTTAGCTTTGAGTGCCTATGAATACACTGGACTATATTTTTAGTACTAAAAATACACTGAACTTTATTTTTGTTATCAAAGTCTGGAGTGAATGTAGTATTGTGTTTGTGTGAGAAGTACACAGGCCTCTTATACACAGTGTTTGAAAACTGTTTTATGAATGCAAGGAAGAATGTTATTACAAGACGTTACATGTACACATGAAGTTAATACTTTATAGTCTTTGTATATAATCATGTACTTGAAAACTGTGTCACAATCTTATCTGGTATAAATATAGCTCCAGTGATAACATATGGGGATCTGGCATGGTTTGTTGTAATCACATTTCTTTACCTATGTTGCTAATAAAAGCTCTTGTTATCATGAGTGGGGAAAAAATTACAAGTTACTGCTTAATTGCTGTGCTTTTTGCTCCTTCTTGCTCTCCTATTGTCAAATCAACAAACAGTCCGATTTTCAGATTCTAAAATACACAGCATTTGTTTTTGAGTGTTGCTGTATTTCTGTGAGACAGTTTTTTAAAAAGTTTGCTTCAAGATTGCTGAAAAAATTTAAACCATAATTCACTCCTATTTGACTGAAGTAGTTAATTAGGTAGATATGAATTTTTTTTTTTCCATTCTTCATAGTGTCGTCCTATGCAAGAGTTTCTTGGATTGATTAGTAGCAAAAAAAAAAAAAAAATCTACAAATGCAGTAAAGTACTGGCCTGGATAAGCCCTCAGAGATGTCGTTTAACATATTACTATGGCCAGAATATTTTGTGTTGGTACCTGAACCCCTCATCTTCAACGTAATTTTTCATAGTGGCTATTTCAAAGTATTCTTGCATGGACCTTGCCTAGAATCTTTGTTTAACTGAAATAGCTGCACTTTCCACAAGGAGTTCTTCAAATAAAAAGTAAATTACCATCTCCAAAAATTTAACTTTGTCATAATTTTCCTTGTATCCCATATACAACCTTGTAGTAGATAATTACTGAAGGCAGACAGACGTTCTCAGATACTTCCGGATGGTGAAAATTCTAAAATTCATCAGAAATGTTGCATTTCTTTAGATAAAGCTTGATAGGGAGAAAAATTGTCGTAGGGACTTGCTGGTAGATTATGAGCTTTAAGGGCAAATTCCTTAAATGCTGAAATACCAGAGTAGCTCTCCACTAGTTGCCTGAAAAGCCAGAATGTTTAGTGGACTGTATTTTTGTACTAAGCGTCATTAGTCTGCAATGCATAAGAAACAGTTAGGTGTCAATTCAAGGAAACACGTAACTGAAAGCATGTATTCCTGGAGAGTAACAAATTGATTTCTTTCTATCATTTGTACATACAAACTTAATGACTTTTTGTGTGTTGGTTTACAGAGTTAGGTGCAAGTTGTGATTCTATTTTTTAAGCATATGGAGTAAACATTGATTTCCAAGATTCGTCTCTCCACAGAACTGGAAGGATTGGATGCTCAGGCCTTGTTTGAATCACTGGGAACTCACAGATGTTTACATCTCTAACAATATTTTTTTTCATTTTCTCTCTGTTTATAGACATGCATATGTTTTCATTTACTCATGTAAGCAGTTGTTTGGATGTTATAGGAGCTCTGCCTAAAAGTCACCATTCAAATATGTCAATACTGTGTTTCTTCGATTGTTTTTTCAGGCAATGAAGAAGGCATCCAGGAGGCAGCAGAATCTGATGGCGATGCAAGGTCAGAGAAGCCAGGACAGCCTGCTGTGGAGAGTGAAGATTGGGATGGGCCAGGTAGGAAAAAACAACTGAAAGCCAAGAGAAATTTCTTAAACTAGATTCCAGTATTTTTAAATATTATTATTTTAGTAGATGTATTATGCTTTACATTGATTTCTAATGGACTATTCCTTTTATGATTCTTTGCAGTCCAGGGTACTGATGGATAAGTACTAAGGTGAAGTTCTTGAGTAAAAAACAGTTTGGGCTATACCATTTTGTAAATTGTTCGACATAAAATGCCTTACATACCTGCTTGATGTAAAGGAAAACATTGTTGCTGCTTAGAATTTAGGATTAAAATTTATCAGTAAGTTCTCAGTTCCATGGTTGTATTAAGGTAGAAGCTTCTCTGCTCTGTTTTATGAGGCCAGAAGACCAACCAAATGCCTATGTCTTTTCTCAAGTTTTGTGCCTACATTAGCAACATGTTGAGCTGGTATGGTACCTACTGACATTTTCAAGGACTTGTTTACCAGTTTTAGCCTGATAGAAATCATTTAGCACACCTCGTCGTTGATTTCAGTTGAAAGAGAAACTCTTAGTTTGCAGTTAATGAAGTGTTAGAACTTCACATTAAAGCAGTAATTCATGGAAACATTTTCTATTATGTACAGTGAAGACGGTGCAGGTGTAACGTTGCTAAGATATAAGATGTGATGGTAACATGGGAATACTTTCCAAGTATCTGTTCAATAGAAATATGTAAAACCTATGCTGTACCGTAAAAGTACCTTAGACGAAAGCGTAAATTGTTTTTCTCAATTAGGTAATTCTACAGTTCAATTCAATCCAATGTTTTCATGGGTATGGACTCTGGAATGGGCCTTAAAAATCCGTTATATTGACAATATTTTAATAGTGCTGTTAGAAAGTGTGCATCTGAAGCCAAACGTACTCTCAGAATTGCTGTCTCTCTTATGGAAATTTTCCTTAAAGAGGATGAGCACATCAGAAAATAGTTCCGGAAGTGTTCTATCAATAATTTATAATGCAATAATAATATTTCATTAGCAAAATTCTTATATTTTAATCACATTTTCATCCTTGCTTGATTTTGCAAATTACTGTATGCTCTTCACGAAGAGAAGAACAAAACTAATGGTAATTTTCTGAAACCAGTAGCTGGAAAATACAATGCAAACAAAAATGAAGACATAAAATGTCTAATTATTGTGATTTTATTTAAAATGTTTTTAAGGATAATACACAAATAAGATGATACTCTATATAAAGCACTATGGTGTTAGATGAAAACAAGATTTAGTATTGTAATACACTACAGTACACATAAAATAATACAAAAGACATTCGGATGTAGCAGAATGGCATTTTCCAGCTTCATAGTAGGCTTAAAGGCTGTCAGTGATTACCATATGACTTGCTTTTAATTTCATTGTAAATAAACTCTATCTGAAATCGGTAATTTTTTTGTTTCTTTTTTGTTTTTAGTGTATTTCAACATAGTTGAATATGCTTTTTGTGGGCTGTTACGGCTTTTTCTATGAGCTATCTTATACAAGAGTTTCAGAGGTATCTTTTATGACCGTATGGAGTAAAATGAGTAATTTTTATTTTGTTGGGAAAAAAAATTTCAGTTAAATGGTAAGATGTGTGTATTGTAATATTTATTGGTAGCTTTGACATGGGATAAGTTGGAAGTCAAAGCTGAATGTGGGAAAATTCCTTTTGACTTCAGAAAACTGATGACCAACAACATGAAAAAAGAAGCTCTATTTTATTTAAATATTGGTTTTTTACAAGGGTATAATATATACGAAGAAAGGAATGGATACATACCTTACATACATGCCACACTCTCCATCATGCATGTTTTCTGAAATGAATTTGGTTATTTATTGATATGGAAAAAGAAACAATCAACAGAAGATCATTTTTGAACATGCAGTACAAAGACAACTTCCTTCAGATCTTTGAAAAAAAACAAAGCATGAAATATTTTGCTTATTTAGAAACATATTTTAGCACAGCACAAACAGAACCATTAAAAGCTTTTTTTCAACAGCTTTACGAACTCGCAGTAGAGGTGCTACCTTAAAGATGACCATACGTTCTTTGTTATCTGGTCTGTCTCTGGTCTCCTTACTGAGATGGAGCTTTCTCAGAATCCAACAATGACTGTGTTCTGCATGATACAAGTTGCTGTCAACCGATAATGTGAACTGTGACAACTCAAGGATTCATATAAATAGAGCTGTTCTGTTATTTTAATATTTTTTTTCTTTTTTTAGCACTAAAGGAACATATTGTTATTTTCAGAGCCAGTACTTGCCAGAGACTGAAGTTCTGTGAGTTATTCATTAGAAACAACTTACTCATGGATGAGTCAAAATTAAGCTTCCGGCATTAATTAGAATTTTATTTTGTTTGAAAATTTGCATTGTTAAATGGTTCACATGCGTTCCCAAGCCTTTGTAATTAGAATATTTTTATGAAGAAAAATTTAAAGTTAAATATGCTATAGCTTCAAAGAGTTTCTGCTGAAGCAATCTTTCAACTCACATAGTCTTGTGACCTTCACTGACCATCAAGGAATTGCAGAGATAATGCCTACTCTGTGTAGTCACTTTGAGTGTTACCTGAATGTTTTTTAAACTAGCCTCAATTTTCATTGGTTTTGTCCTCATTTTTTAAAAATTTCTTTTTAATGAGAAGACTCCTCTGAAATAATGGAAACTGAGGTCAATAGGCTGTATATGGACACACCGTAAAGGACCTGATCCTTTTTCCATTATAGCCAACAGCAAAAGTTCAAGGAATAGAAAGAGTCTGCAAAGCAAGACTGGGCTTAAACAAATTTTATATGAAAAGACTTACTTTTTAAACGTGGAAGCAGAGGTCATTTTGCAGCCTTAAATATACTGTTTGCTATCAGATGGATGCCTTGATACACGTAGGTCTTATAGTTCTGTTGCCTTTGTATTATTGCTAGGATATCAGTGCATGTGAGGCCAGCGATCAGTGTTTTAACACATAATGAACAAAAGGTGGATCTCCTTGTGTCTTCTACAGACCATCCATCACAGAAGAGAATAGGATCATTCCATTTTTTACTGGATATCTGTACTACATAAGAACAAAAACCTCCTAAACTTGGGAACTGTGAATGAAATATCCTAGACGTTCTATGTTTCCATACCAGAACTTTCCAAAATCTCTGAAAATTTTAGCTACCAGGCCCTCAACTAAAACATTGCTGAACCCAATATAAGGAAATTATTTATTATATGCCATCTTGAGAGATAAAGAAAAATTGTTTACAGAATTAGAAATTACTGCTTGTTTATCATCCAGTGGTTATGCCTGTATTGGTGAATACAAGTTCAGTCCACTGTCCTTGTCATTTTAAGAGGCAGCAAATATGAACTGTAGCGAAAGAGAGAAAAGATTTGAATGAAAAAGTGTTTCAGAACAATTTTTTAAATTTTCCAAAAGCTATAATAAAAGTAAAGGTGATGCTAACTTTACCTATAAGAGAATTAAAAAAAAACCAGAAAGTTTAAAATGAATGGGAAAACAGTGGATGTAACCAGATGCTAGGAACTGTAATACCTGGTTAGAAGAAAAAAAGAAAAAAGTAACTAAAAATTTATCACTAAGTTCATTAATGACAGCAAGATGACATTTTAAAATGTGGTAAGAAAAAATCATTAGAAAATTGGTATTGATCTGTTACAGGTCAGGAATCTTAATAGTTACAGGGAACAGGAAAAAGGGTAGAGTAATTTAAATAATTCTAGTGTGCTTAAAACATTTGTACTGGAAAACCTATTTGTCTGTAAGTGATGACTGTAATGCTGTTCCATCAACAACTGATCAATGTGTTAAACCTGCTAAATCCTAGCTAATTTAAGCAGTCTGATAGTTTAAATTTAACTTTTTTGGGAGCTAGGTGACCCACTGTCCTAATCATCAGTCTTCGGTTCTCAGTTTTGAGATGATTTGGAAATTCTAGAATACTAGAGGAAACAAATGTGTTCGAAAACAGTGAATCAGGGTTGGTCTGGATGATGACAGACTTGTCCACGTGACAGTGGTCCCATTGGAAATAATGGGATAAGTGATGTAAGACCCTTTTAATAAAGGGGGATTAGTAAGAATGCCAATCCGCATGGGTTTATGGAAAAAATACATCTTGTAAAACCAACTTAATATATAATGGTGAGCTGAAGTATATTAGTTCTTTGCAATATGTTTACATTCCAAAGAAAATACTGAATAATGGACAGGTATTGCTGTTACCAGATCTGAATAACTTGACGTTAGCTGCAGCAAAATTTTTCTTTCAGTATAATTAAATATGAAGTCTTGTGCTTACAAGAAGGTAATAGAAGTTTTACTATAGAAAGCAGCGCGTCTGAAAAAGTCTTGGGATTTAGTGAACCAGGGTTGAGCCCGAAAGATAGAGTTGTGGCTAAAGGGTATGTTTGGGTTCTCAAACTATCTTGCTTGTCTGGTTAGCAGCCTTGGTTGATGCTGAAACAGGATTCTGTCTCCTGCATTCACACTTCAAGAATGATGTTAAAATTTGAAACAGGTTTAGAGGAGAGACACTAGAATGTTGAAAGGACTGGTACTATGAAAAAGTCTATGTCCTTTTCCTATTTATTTTGTCAAAGAAAATATTAAAGGACAACCTGATTACAAACTACTTTAAATTCAGAGTGAAAATCTGATAACAATGGCACCTCTTTCTAGCAAAAGTATCAGAAGATTAAATGGACGTTGAAGCTCCACAATTTCAGACACAAAGACCAGATTTTAGTGCTTAAAAAGTTAATTATTGGAACATTTTATGAAAAGTCATTTATCTGTCATTAGAAATATTTACATTCAGGATGAGATACTTTCCTAGAGAACATGATCCAGTTCTGTGGCAAACACTGGACTTTTTAAATGGGGTAGATTCCACTGGGGCAGAATCTGGCTGACTGGCTGACCATGATAATTCCTTGTAACTTAAATGGAATGAATAAATATAGTATATATTACTTTTATAAATATTGTACTGTTTGGATGCATTTGTAGTGAATAATTACTAGCAGTCCTCCACATAAGCAACTCTAAATTTTTATTTCTCCAGTAATTGTATATTCAGGCTATGTTAAGAATGATAACTTCCCCGTGCTCTTCTAAATTCTGTGCTATTATTTTGTATTGATGGAATAAAACAATACAGTAGAAGAAATCCCATACCTATTCTGTGAGTAACATGCAAGGGAAAGTTCTTTCACTGTAGACAGATGGTACACAATTTTCTAATTCTGACTAACTAAGCTAAAAAGATTCTCAAAACCCACTCCACCATCCTATGTGCTCAGTTCTTTTGACTTTCTTCTCACAGAGGTCCAATAACCAGTGAGTGTTTCAGCCATTGGTGAAGTTGTATCTGCCTTTTAAGGCAGAGAAATATTCTCTGTATTAGCAGTTGGGGAACTGAGTGTATGGCACTTACAAAGGTGAAATTAAACCCACTCGGAAATCTTGGTCCTGAAGAGGAATTGGATCTCTCTCTTCTTAATTCACACGCAGTATACTGTCAACTAGGTTACCCTTATTCCCTATGTGAGCTCTTACTTTCATAGCTGCAAGGAGCACAGCTTTCTTGCAGAACATGCTGATTTTGTGAGTTGGACAGTCTTGAAAGTCAGTCACAGAAGTTCTTTTGAAATGCATCTGAATTTTTTCTTAGAAAGTGAGAAATTGTGATTTGTCCACATATCCAAAATGAAAAAAAATATGCAGTGGAAAATAAGACCTAAAACTCCCATTTTCATGTTATGGTAATTTTTTATGTATTGTTTACATTCATCTCCACATAAAGTGAGAGTTTCCCAAGTGTAAAATTCTGCCTCCAGTAAATCAACAGAACTTCTGCGGTTGATAATAGTAAAGCAAGATGAGGTCACAACTCATGTTACATCTCAGAAGACTCATTGCAGCTCATATACATATATCAGAGAACTGTTGAAAAAAGTATGAAGGATAGTTAAATATAGCGCAATATAGTTTCTTTTAATTACTATTACAGGTTGATGTTTTTCTTAAAATGTATCAGAAAGTTTAAGAAAAATAGTAACCAGAAAATTAAATAGCACTTAAAATAATGATATATTGAGCTATGCTGCTATTAATGTTTAATAAAAGAGAGAAAAACAGGCTTTCATGTGAATTCTGGTGTATTGCATTAGTGAGATGTGGATCAGAAAGGATCTAGTGAACATCTGACACTCCAGATTCACATTTTTACCTGCTATAAAAGGTAGTGTGAAAAGCTTTTCTGAATAGATTTCCTGTAACCATAAGAATCACTGTAAATATGTATTGATTGTTGGGTTTACTGTGCTTTATTTAGTAGTACTATAAACAGTTTGGGTTACAAAGCAAAACTGTATAATATAGATTGGAATGGTTGGTAGACCACTGCAAGATGGAAACAGACATTAACGATAGTCTTTTTTTCCCTTTTTACTTCTTTTTCTTTTTTTTTTTTTCTTTTTTTTTTTCTTTCTTTCTTTTTAAAGCAGTCCTAAGAAGGACTTGGAGATTACTGTCCTGATTTCATTTCTTTTTTGATTGGGGAAATGTGGTAGATATAAGATCTTGGAAATGCTATTTGATGTAAATTAACAAAAATCCATGAAACATAGTTAACCATAGATATAGTCTGACAGTAAGAAGAATATTGTGAAGAAGCAGAGGAAATCATAGAACGACTGTGTGTTACTCTGACAGTGAATCGGTATTATCTCTGCTATCAGATAATGCAGTTATCATTAATTTTCACATTTGCATTTCAATCTTTGGAAGGAAATGACTCTTGCCGGATGAAGATAAGAGCTCTGTACCACTATAATGAACCATCATTTTATCCCGATGCTTTGTATCCATATGAAAATGAGGCTGGGTGGTGGTGTGGTATGTGAGGAGGGGGTGGGGGGGTCATAGAAACATTATAACAAAGTGTCAAAAATCACTACAGACTTTTGGAGCCCTTTATGAAACAAGAGGCAGTCTAAATAAATCTTCTGTAGTGAAGTGGATATTGGATTAAAAGCAGAGCCGGGCTCCCACACTGCGGGTTGAGAGGGTACCTTGGAGGAGCAGGGGGAGATTTCTGTGGATCTTGATCCAGTTTCCATCACTGGTTTGGAACTAGAAGGAGGCCATGTGGACACAGAATAGCAAAAGTAAGGGGGTAATAGTCAACAGGTTAACCCTTGGACTGCAGGTCTTGTTTTGACACTTGAAGGTAGGTGAAGTAAACGCTAGTGGACCACTGTCTTTATGGTTTCGGTTCTGATACTGGAGCTGTTTTAAGAGGTCACCACAGCTGTGTGTTAAATGCAGGATTTCAAATAATTTTCAGTCTTCTATACAAATCTGATCCAAATCTTCAAGGACTGTAGTGTTCCCAGTCCTTTTCCGTGCACAGACCCCATTTGTGTTAATGAACTGAAACTCTATCTGCAGAACTCTGCAAGGCGTCATTCCATTTTAGGTCTGGTTGACTAAAACCACTGTTCCCCAAGTACTCTTGCACTACATTCACCTTTATGGTGTAGTTGTTACCTATAACTTACAGGCTTCATCCATACATCATTGGGACTCACTGCCAAATGTCTGCTAAAAGCATGAACTCTTGAGGTTTGCCCTCCTGCCCCTTTTTTTTGTAACAAAAATTGAGATTCTTATATCATCAAATGAGTGTAAGAACTGATATTGAAATATGATATTTTAAAATTCCTTCTTAGTGTATAACCTGGGACCATTTGTAGGAGCACCAGGATACCCATCTTGCCATGACCAGCTGGGATTGATGAATTATTCTGCTGGCTGTAGCAGCTGTTTCCTCCTGCAGACCTTTCTCAGGTCCTCACTTCTCTGCTTTTATGTGATGAGCACATTCCTGTCTTGTAATGGGAATATGCAGGGCTAAGAGCTGTAAGGAAAAATAGGCTACATCTGTGTTAGTAAATTCAGTAGTGACAGAAGCTGAGTAGTATATACTTGTGAAGTGTTAAAGTGGTCCCTGGCATGATTTTGGTTGAGTCCAGCTGACACACTTCCCAAGTAGATCGCAAGGTGCAGGAGTTAAAGCACTGCAGGGAGCATTCTCCAGATGTATTTCCATAGAATCATAGAATGGTTTAAGCTGGAAGGGACCTTAAAGATCATCTACTTCCAACCCACCTACCATGGGCAAGGACAACTCCTACTAGACCAGATTGCTCAAAGCCCCATCCAACCTGGCCTTGAACACTTCCAGGGATGGGGCCTCCACAGCTTCTCTGGGCAACATGTTCCAGTGCCTCACCACCCTCATAGTGAAAAATTTCCTTGCAATATCTGTTCTAAATCTACCCTCTTCCAGTTTGAAGCCATTACCCTTTGTGCTATCACTACATGCCCTTGTAAAAAGTCCCTCTCCAGCTTTCTTGTAGACCCCTTTCAGATATTGGAAGGCTGCTGTAAGGTCTCCCCGGAGCCTTCTCTTCTCCAGGCTGAACAACTCCAACTCTCTCAGCCTGTCCTCATAGCAGAGGTGCTCTAACCCTCTGATCATCTTTGTGGCCCTCCTCTGGACCCGCTCCAACAGGTCCATGTCCTTCTTATGTTGGGGGCTTCAGAGCTGGATGCAGTATTCCAGGTGGGGTCTCAGGAGAGCAGAGTAGAGGGTAAGAATCACCTCCCTTGACCTGCTGGTCATGCTTGTTTTGATGCAGCCCAGGATGTGGTTGCCCTTCAGGGCTGTGAGCACACATTGCTGGCTCACACTGAGCTTTTCATCTACCCCCAAGTCCCTCTCCTCAGGGCTGCTCTCAATCCATTCTCCGCCCAGCCTGTATTTGTGCCTGGGATTGCCCCGACCCATGTGCAGGACCTTGCACTTGGCCTTGTTGAACAGCTTCCTGAGGTCCGCATGGGCCCACCTCTCAAGCCTGTCCAGGTCCCTCTGGATGACATCCCTTCCCTCCAGCATGCCATCCACTCCACACAGTGGTTTTATGTGCAGTCACCTGTTTAAAGGCTAAGGAAGTCTCTCAGCACATAAATATGGCCATATTTGGCCTCAGTGCCCAGAGCTGTTCTTTGGCACACGTAATTAATCTTCCTTTACTTTTAACAGATGTACTTACTACAGAAATTGGCTGTTCTTCAAAGCAATTGATCTTGTTGGTGGACTGCTCCCTGTACAGGCCTGAAAGATGAGAAAGTGAGAGTGGCTGTGTGAACTCACATGGAACTAGCAACCAAAACCTTTGCTGTCATCTTTCCCATGTACACATTTAACTTTTATGGGAAATAGGCTGTTGTGTGACCCACTGAGCAAGTGTCATGGGGAGGATTTTCATTTTATGGTCACACCTGACAAAAGAAAATGTCCACACCTGGACAAAATAAAATGATGCACAATAGCCAGAAATGGTGGTCACCAAGGCTTTAAGAGAAAATTGAGGTGTAGTACAATTCCCCTAAAATCTTGTGAATAGGCAGTACTAAATTTTGAAAACTAAGATATTTCTCATCTTGATGTCACTTGTCATCTTTTTCATGATTCAAGGTGCAAATATAGTAGGATTCTGTGAACTTGCGGATAAACATTACCTCATTTGACTTGCAACTTAAAATATCAAAAAGCAGTGAGTTCATCACTGAACACTGGAGCCTTTGTCAAGCATTCCAACTGTTTTGTCAGTTGGGATGCCATTTCCTTATCATTGCTTCACACAATTAACATATATATGTGAATTTAAGTTTAATTTCAAAATTAGTTGCTATAGAAATGAACCTAGTTTAGAAGTAACATTTTTTGTATGTACATTTCACATTTGGAGAACTTTAATTTTATTTAAACAATTAGCCTTTCAGAATATTTTCGAGTGCAAAACTTCATTTTTATGCTAGTCAAAATGCTTCAGAAAAGTGGAACTATCTAAAACCTTCAAGTCTATTAGTTTTTAGTTTGATGGTATTCATTTAGTATTCCTGGGCCTTTACTTACCCATTTGTGAAATATTTACTTGACATAGCATAGCTTTTCATTTTCAGTGTGTTAGATGTAAATTGTTCCTTTGAAACCATCTTAATCTGCAAGTGAGTAGGTTTCTAGACTAGGTAGACTTGAAATTGATCTGGTATCTTCCTGAATTATTTTGTACTTGTGTGTGTCCAGCATGAGGCAAGGACATTGGCCTGTCGTAAAAAGCAGTGAACTCTGAATTAAAGGTGATACACATTAGAAATGTATTCTATTTTGATTGACATTTATGTTTCAAACACAAAAGGCTTCTTGTTCTCTGAAAAAAGTTGATAGCTGGGAAAGGCATATGCAAGGGACGAATGATCAGATTCACTAGGTACTTCGCTTTGGACATGGTACGCTATATAGTGGATATTATGTTAAGTACAAATCCCTGTAGGTCACACAGTGAAGGACTCCTAGTCTGTGAAATTCTGCAGGGAATCAATGAACATCTGCATTACAATACATTGTTTCTTGTAGTTTCATGCACCAAGGGACCTGCAGAGGCTGGCAGAAAGCTTTGCACTTTTCAGCTGTCTCCACTGTAGTTTGGTCATAAAGGCAATATAACACCCTGGTAATTGCAAAGGACTAGGAAACAATGTCTGGTTTTGGAAACAGATGGGGCGAGAATCAAAAGGGACATGTAATCGGTCCACAACTATTTTGTTCTTTGTTGTGTTTTTCTCATTAATTCAGCTAAGATTATTGCATGCAGAATATTGCATAGCAACACTGGCTTGAACAGTTGAAGGGTGGATGTCTTAATATACTGAACTATATACACAACATAGTGTTATTTACCATGCAAAGCTGTAGTCCAGCAGTTGGATGCAAACACCTAGTGAGAGATGCTAGTGACTTTATTTCTTAAATTGGCAGGTTTCAGTTTGCTTCAGTGATGTATCCTGTGTTCAGCGTATCATTAAAGAAAATATTTTGATTTTCAAAATACATTTTCCTCCTATACCTTTGAAAACTGCTTTATTTGCTCTCTTTTAAGACAACATAACATAAAAATTGGAGTAATATAGCTAAACCAACAAAAACATTATCACCAGGAACTGTTGTACCTCCATTCCAAAGAACCAGCTTTTGCTGAGAGTAAAAAATCTAATGTGATGTGTGAGTGACAAACTGGATACTAGTATTTACCCAAAAAATTACGCAGTTCAGAATGGTTCAGAGTTGGAAAAGGGAATGGGACGTTGTGGTCATGGGACTGAGACAGGGTCCTCTATTCTGACCTTGACTTTCTCAGTATCTGTGTTTAGCTCAGTGAGACCAGCCTAGCATACATTTGGGTTTAGGTTTTTAATTACCACATTTCATTTTTTAGGGTGCTTTACCATCGCACGCTTAAAAGAAGGGTATGGATTGAATACTGTATCTTGTCTTCTCCTTGATGTAGGCTTCAAACAAGGGTGTCTGTAAACAATCTTTGTAAAGTGCAATAATGGTCATCATACAGAAATGCTACAATGAACTCTTTTATGCAATCACTCAGCAGTTATTCATGAACATGGGAACAGTAAGCATGGTTGTCTTAATAGCATCAGACCTCATTTTTGTGTAGTTACAAAATTTTTAGTTATTCAAACATCTTCTAATGGAATCAGAGAGAAACCCCAGAACCAAATACTACGAAGTATGGCTCAGAATTAAAACTAGTAATATACCTATGCTGATATTTGGGTAGGCAGAAGTAATAAAGATTAAAGCCTATGTTTGGAAAGCTGTAACTGCACAATGGCCACTGTCCTAGTTTTTCCTGCAGATAGCTGATTAGCTTAGACCTTCTAAAATAGCTGTGTAGAGAACATCTGAGCTCCTGTTTTTTGTTTTTTTTTCCCCCAAAGATTTCAAAGGTTTCCAAATGTGCTTTTTAATAATCAGGGCTGATTTCAAAACCTGTTTTTAGTCTATAGCATATTAAACCATATTTGTGGAGCAGATGCTTGCGTATGCCTGTTTTGCCAGTGTGGGCAACCAGTCCAGTGTATCTGTTGCATCTTTTATAGTATTTTAGGAAAAAAATAATCAAATTGTCCCATCATAGCTTACTCTTTCCTTTGCTCTCCTTTGTCTCCCGCAAGACCATTAAGCAATGTATTCAAGCTGGGAAACTTGAACAGCCATACTTGACTTCACAGGATATTCTTGGGGATTACAGATAGAAAAACTTTCCAATATTTTACATAATTCTGTCTTAAGTGAGTATTGCAGGATTATGCAGTGGCATATTGTTTGTTATACAAAAATATTGGCTGATATATTTCAAAGATTGAGGATAAAGCTGTGAGAATCATATTTTGCTTAGAGAAGATACTCAGTGTGGGCTTGAGTGGTGTGTGCTTCTCTGATTTTATGGCAGTATAGTTGTGTTGATTTTAAAGATGTTTCATTGACATAAAACCACAATGATGGATTATTATAGATAATTTAGCAAGACAGTACAATGTATACTATGGACATACTGTTCCAGAGTGTTGCGTATATGCATTTTGGACTGCGTGGTTCTTAAAGAAGACTAAATTTCAAATTACATCATTGTGTGAAAAAACCCCTTCATTAAGTTATCTGAAGTTTGATACTTATAATGTGGTGCCAAAACCACTGATCAGTTCATAAATCTTTGGCTTGCGTATATAAATAAATACTAGTTCTCATTAAAAAATTGAGACTATCTGGACAGCACTCATTGTAAACATTCACTGACAGTTTTCTTAGGAGTAATACAGTCCTGTTTTCAAGGTTTGTGTAATGCAATGTTGTAAATGCTTCATATTTTTTGTTGCAATTTGATAAAGTATGTAAAATTTTAAACTTTATTTACTTAATACTTTACTATTGTGATTTGTGCTGTATGATTTTTATTGACTTATTCTCAGAGAAAACCCTTTTTCCTCAATTAGAGAATTGCTTAACATTTGATATTGACTGCTTTTCAAAGTATATATTGGATCTCAACTTTTCACAGAAATTTTCTGTAAGAGGTGCTCTCTAAATATATGACTATTTCTAGCAGCAGAAAAAGAAAAAAACCTACAACAAAACAACAGATATTTTGGTGTGTTGCAGTCTGATAAGAGCTAGCGTTTAGTTTAATTGCTATATCCCGTAGCATTTTAGCCATCAAATTTTGAGCCTCTTCCAAGGAAATAATTTTTCTGTCATCTTGTCCTGCTAATTCTTGTTTTAATAGTTACAACTTACTTAGTTTTATTTTCTGTATCTTCATGCCACAATGCATGAATCATCTGGAATCGAAGAACGGTGTGATAAGGTTGTTAACAGGGAAGTGAACGGGAGCGGAACAATGTAGAATTTAAAATGGTATATACGTGCCAGAGGACATCTTCAGAGGACACTGGAGAGGAGTTCTTGTGTATTCCTATGGTCCCTTCAAACATGTGATCTGACAGAGCAATGGACAATGAGAAGCATTGGACTCTGTCCTACATGATGCACAAAGTAAGCTTCAGGTTCCTTTAATACTTTTCTGTAGGAATACAGCTGATTACAGAAAACCCGTTCTCCTTGAATTCTGCCTCTTGTCAATATGTTCTACAATGTCACATGCATATTGACAAGTGTGATGTAATAGATTAGTTGCTCTGCTGATTCCTTGGTCTCACATTGCTCAGTGGTCTACATACTGGGAAACTTAGTCAAGAAATTAAATAATACTTTAATAGTACTTAGAAACTGTGATCCTCCCTATTAAAAAGCATTGTTGCCATCTGCTTGCTTTTTAATTTTTCTTGTAAAAGAGACAAAAAATCACTTGAGTATGTAGCTAAGCCTGTCACATTACTTTCACCATTTCTCAGCTTCTGGGATCATTGCCCTATAAAAATGCTATGTGTGTTTTCCCAAAGCTTGGTCATATCATGACGCTTATCTAAAGAGAAAAATGATATATTTTTAAAAGAAAAATGCTGACCTAGTTAGTGAGGCTGAAACCATTCATTAATTAGAAGTCATAATTGCAATTACATGGTAAAATTAATTTATCACGAAAATAATCCTATCAGTTTTCCTTTTTGGAAAAATGGAACCAAATGATTTTAGCAGCCCATATTGCTTAAGGCTGATATTACAGTGATATTGGTTTAGAATGAATGAAGTAATCAAATTCTGTTTTCAAGATCTGAATTCTGAGACTGCATCAGTGATAGTTTATATATTATATGAGATTCACTTGAGTTGTAATTTTGTAATTACATATAATATATAAAGCATATATGCACAGATAAATGCATAAAAGGAAAATAGTGTGCTGAAATTTAAGAAGAGTGGATTGAAGATAACACAGCACATAATATATAGAAAAATTCATGTAATATGGCAAGTATGCTACAGTGTATGAAACTCAGAATGCCTTTTCTACCCTCAGGCTATTTAGACTTCCTTGATATTCAAATATTAATGTACATTAAATGGAATTTAAGGAGGTCCACCTTGCTGGACCTCAGGCAGACTTAGCAAGTAGTGCTCCTTGGGGATACCGCTTTATGTATATATTTGCAAAGATGTTATAGGCATGAAATATAGTCCTTTGATGACATCATAACTGTGAAATATGACTTTATTTTGTTCACCAGCAGTCAGAGCTTTGCTTTATCTATATTAAGCTGTCTGTATGCATAAATAAAGAATACCAAATACTGAAGCTGACTGCTGTAACCTAACATGGCCACCTTCAGCTGGAGTACTCATCACTCCCTGAGATGCCCTGTGGATGTCGGGGGACTATTTGTAGAGAAACATGCTGTCAAATATCGCTAAGTTTAACATTGTCTTCTCTCCAGAAATGTGGTAATAAGCACTCTTAGACAGCTATATGCCCAAATTCAGCAATTACTGATGCTAATTTAAATTTTAACAGAGGGCAGAAGTTTATTATTTTGTATCAAGGTAATCAGACTTGGTTTTAAATTCAAGGATCTCAAAATATATAATGAAAATTTCTGGTTCTGTTGAAGTAAATAGAAAAGTACACTTTGATGCCAATGGAGTTAATACCTAGTCTGTTAATGGCTAGTTAATGTATGAATGTGTATATTGTTTGCATAAGACTCACAAATACGCATTCTTTTTAGGAGAAAGACTGTCAGCCACAGTCACTGGGGGAGTGTTCACCTGCCTGGACTTTGTTATTAATGGGAGATAGGAACAAGTATACTTTTGAGCATCTGAAAATATCTTAAGTCTCCAAGAAAAAGACCGCATAGAATAGTGCAAGAAATACATGCTTTAATCTGTTTTTCCAGACTAACCTGGCATTTGAAGATAGAGTCAATAAGTCTTTTTTTATTTTTATTTTTTTCTCTTCAGGTAGTAAGAAAAAAAATTACTTTTAGAAGAATGCTTTTGGTCTTCTAGGCTCCCATCTTGCAAAGCATTTACAAACTTTTAATTTAATGCGTATGAGCATGCCATTAAACAAAGAACTACTTGCATGCATTAAGTTAATCACATATGTAAGTGTTTGTAGGACTGCGGCCTTAGGTGAGAAGCTCTTCCAGGAAGGAGTTGCCTTTATCATCATACTTTATACGTACTCTGCAAACTGTTAGCTTGCATAAATTAAGAGGGATGCAAATCGAAGCAATGCTAAAGGCCCCTTTCCACTCCTCTGACAATGTAAAAGGGCCTTAAAGGTTGAGTAAATTACTTCAGTAAGACCCAGAAATCTGCACACAATAAATAAGGACTTCAAATTGTAACTTCTTGAGTGTCTGTTAATTACAGAACATTATTTCATGGATTTTCTTGATTTTCTAACTTACTTCCTATTTTGAAACATTTTTTATTAAATTCCTTACTATACAAGATGTTTTGAGTCGTATATACTTTTTTAAATAAATAGTTTTTTTCTTTTAAGAAGTAGGAGCTAAATCTTGAGGCTGATGTTCATTTTCATTTCACAACGACTTCCTTGTCAGAGGTGGGATAGTAAAGTCTTACATTACATGTTAATTTTTTAAATAATAACTCATTTGGTTTCTGCAATCCTTTTTTTTTTTTTTGAATTTTAAAAACCCTGTCATATTTCATGGCTCTGATTACAGCTGTGAAATCCAGTCTTGTGGTGGCATGATGCACATGACTCTTGATCTTATTTTATTTGCTAGTAGTAAGATTTTTGCTAACTGTATGTATTTTTGCTGTAACTATATATAGGAATATACCAATATTATGAATTGGGAGGAGAAGATGTTAAAATATTGCCCAGGGATAGAAAACAATGTGATGTATAATGTCCAAAATGTTCCTAAGGACAAATCTTTTCTTAAAGGAAACAGTTAATATTTTTTTTAACTTTTACAGTTTCTTTTCCAAATAAAAATGTGCCATAAAGCTGACTGAAAGGGTATTCTGAAATACGTTCTGTGAAGCATCAGGGTCTCTTAGTTTCTTCTCCTGAAAATCAGTTTAATCTTCTGCCTATTGTTTTAATTATTTGCTAAGTCCAAGCAGTATTTTAGAATTATGACTGCCCCTTGATGATTTTCAAGCGTCAGCTGAAAAACTAAACCTTATCTTAGCAGTTAAGGGGAATAAAAGAAAATTTACCCTTTTAAAGCTCTTTTTTTCTCTCTGTGGGTTTCTTAATTGCGGCTCATCCTGTTTATAGTTTTCATCGCCTTTATTTCTTCAATTTTTCTTTTGTACAGACACTACCTACTGTTCACCTTTTGTCTTCCTTATGCAATATTTGTAATAATAAAACAAGTCCATATGTGCTGTTTTTAATTAACCTTATAGGTATGCATTATGAGGTAGAGGGCATGAGATTATTTAGCCAAATAAATTTACTTCATATGAAAACTGTATCACCTAAGCTTGTATGTGGTTCTCTCTTGTAATTGTGGCCCAATGGTTCTTGCCTTTGTATTTGTCATCCCCACCTTCCTGTCTGCACCTGTGTTCCCCTTCACACATGCAGACGGTCACAGCACTGGGGCTATCGAGGTGACAGCCCAGTGGTGCTTAGTGGAGCACGTCTTTACATTTTGGTTGCTTAAAACTGATTCACACAAAACGCATGCAGCAAAGAGGCAGTTTCCCCAATGTGCTCGTACGCACGTGCTGAAAAAAATGCCATTTTCCTTGTCAAGTTTCATTTCCTTAAAAAAAGGAAAGCTTTTTGTTCTTTCTATTCGCTTTTGATCATTCATAATTTCTGATCATCTGCTTTTATATTCCTGGTCTGATTTTGTTCATGCTCTTCATTTTTATTCTGCTCTGTATTCATTCTCTCTGTCATTTATTTCCTTTGATTCTGTTAAAGTCCTTTTTCCATGTGGTGTGTGTCTTTCATATATTATAATTATAAAATATTTCCGTGTTCTCCTCAAGCACTCCAAATTTATTTACCTAGCTTTCTAAGTTAGGATACAGTGTTTCCTACGGTATTTATCAAGGAGGATACAGAGAGAAATGAGCACACCATTACTATTCTTGGCTTTGCTGTATTTTCAAAGAGCATCTGCTGGTGTTCATTTGATTATTTTTTTTTTTTTTCCACAGCTACGTATATAACACATGCATGTGTATCATCAATTCAATGAAAACACCACAGAGAAAATGAATTTTATGAAATTGGGAGGAAGTTTGCAGCAAACACTGGATTATATTGGTGTTATATAGCTATCTCATCAAAAGGTAGCAAATGCACAAGACCTTTTGCGCTTTTCAATTTGAAAGAAAATGATTTCATTAGAAAAAAAAGAACCATCACTCTGGATGTTGGAGAATGCCAGAGCCTGATGAAACCAGCTGAAGAGACAAACTGAGTGTACGGATGCAGATTAGCCTTCAGAAGATGAGGGTGTAAAAGGGATTTAATGGTAGGATGGATTATAGAAATCCTTGTAACAATGTTAAATAATTATAGTTCCAGCCGAGATCAAAGCAGTGCTGATTGAACCCCCTCAAGCTGTTAACACGGAGTATCTTGAAGAAAAAAAAAAAAAAGGGAAAAAAAACCCCAACCCTCTGAGATTGGTCAGCCTGCACTGACAGTGTCCTCTGATCTGGGGAAGTTCTGGCTGTATTGAAGGTACAACTTATGGGGGAGGGAAAGATGGAGGGAAGAATTTATCAGTCTGAGTAGCCTATTTGGGTGGGGTTTTTGTTTGGTTTTTTTTAAGGGAGGAGGAAGGGGTTATTATAATCAATGTTACTGGAGTTCACACACTGACTGAAATTGCAGTAAACTTGTACACAATTGGCTTCTTTCCATATTGGAAAAAGGATTAAATTTCTTTAGCAGACCCCTGCTCTGTAACAGAAAATGATTAGACTCTTTTTTTTTTTTTTTCCCCTCCCTTTTAAACTACGGATCCTATATACGTACCTGCCCAGCAACAACTATTAGTAGTGATAACTGGAAGAACGCCTTTGTACTAGTGATATTTAGCTGCAGGCAGGGAGTACAGTTGCTATGCCCATTCAACAGCATTAAACATTTATTCTCATTGCCTTGCCTTCCTGGCATTCATGCCTGGAGGATTATGCTTATGCCTCTATTAATAAAAAAAGAGAAGTCAAAGTTAAATCCGTACAGTTTGGTGGTACAGTAACTTGTGGCATAGCCAAAGCTTTTCCTTTTATACAGCTGTCTATAAAGTGCAGCACATCTAGTTTGTTTCAAAGGAAACTTTGTAACTTTGGCCATGTTGAGGTGAATTTCCAGTGATGGCATGTCTGGTCTGTTCAGTTGCAAACGGAAAGCTGGAGGGTACAATAGATGAGTAATCAAAAGCAAGGGTGGAAATGACACCTTATGGACTAGATCTGTCTGAAGGAATGATTTAATCTAGCCCACTATTATTTTGCTCTATGGTTTTGTGCTGGGCCTGCAGGTGAGTGAGAACGACCATCACTGAGTGGGCATAAAGCGTAACAGCTGTCGGACATCTCCTCTTGGGCATAGCCACGTAGGAGAAAAGGTACTTCAATGAGGCATCATCATCCACACGCCAGGAAGACTGCACCATCGCATAGATTTTGCCAAGGAGTGGCCCGCAACTGACCTTAGACCTGCAGCTTTGGAAAGGTTAAATAATGCTTTTTAAGAAAAAGGACTGCAAAATTTTAGGTTCCTGGAAATGCCAACATACAGAGAGTCTCTCTCTCTAGTTCTGTGAACACGTGTATAGCTGTGTGTTTGAACAAATATAAGTACTTTGTTTTCTGGGTATACCCAGTGTACTAAATGCCAATCAGAGAGTATTTGAAAGAACTGCTTTATATTTCAGAGAATAATGATGCATGAGCAAACCCCAAACCTGTTATCTGATCCCTGTGTAAGAAGCTATAGTAATATTTTCTGAATTTTATAGGTAAAAGTTTGTATGAAATGATACTACTCTTTTTAAATCTCAAAGATAGTATTGGTTTATGAACTGTTGTACGTGACCTGTCTAGGGACTTCTGTTAGCCTATTACCTTAGGTAAGCTACTTCTTAATTGCGTACATTCTGAGTAGTCTTTTATGTTCAGGGGGCTTTAAATAAATCTGTGTACCTTGGGTCAGGGATGAAGACATTTTAGTGGCACCATCTCCAAGGGATTTTGTGGCTATTTTCTTTAAAAGTGTGAAAGTCTTTGCAGGCGTCTCAAAGTGTCTGTAGATGTCCAAGTTACAGGGACAGGTTTCGTGGCTCTGTTGTCCTGGCCAAGTCCTATGGAAAACATGGAAGTCTGTGTTCCGATGATCCTCTGGAGCATTGTCTCATCATGTGGCGTTTAATTGTGTAGAAAATACTGTGGCTAACCTGAGCTCTTCTGGTGAAGGTGTGATCTAAGACAAGATAGAAATGATTTTGCATGAATTGCTGAGAGATCTTGGCCAAGATCTGCAAAGTTATTTAGATATCTGACACTTGTTGATATACAGTGGTTTGTAAAGATAAACATGTCTGCAGGAGCAGGGTGTAATTTTTCATCAACAGGTATTTACACTGCTGGACAGATAATACCATTAAGTGAGCTTTAAGGTAGTGGTGTGCTGATTCAAAACTACCTGGCATCAATTAAGCAAGGGTTTTAAAAGACAGTAATTTTAAGTGTGAGCTTACTTGGGATTGTGGAGAAATTAAGTCCTGGCCAGGGATTTCGCAATTCCATTTTGTAAAGAGGCAATTTGAAGGAAGATGTTGATGCTGTTTGGACATATAGATATGTTATTTTTATGGTATAATTTTGGATGTAGTGAAAACTGGTGTGATAAGTGCTGTGGAGAAGAAATCAGTGTGCCAGCCTGTGCTAACAAGTGTAGAACTGTCCACATGAGTTTTTTATACTGGAAATGGGGAAGAATAGTTGCTTTTTACAGATGGAACATAGCAAGTTTTATGAATCGGTAGCAAAACTAATTAAGACTGTGTATTTAGTCTAGTTTATTTGAGGATGATTATATGCAGGGTTAGTGAGAAGAGAGAGAAAAGAGAGAGCTTTGAAACTGCTTTTAAGGACAATGGTTGAAGGAAGGAGGGGAGGAGAAAGGAGACCATAAGGAAGGTTTCTTAACTTGCAGGAAGAGTTTTATGGTGAAAAGGAACGTGGCCTTCAGAGACTGTGTGGAATCCTTTTTTTTTTTTTTAAATTTTTTCTTTTTTCCCCATTGTCTATGGTTCTGCTAATGCTATCAAAAATGAATAATAAAACTGGGAATCAAAAAGAAGTCTAAGTTATTCCATCATCAGTCTCTTTTGCCTGATGTAGTCATTCAATATGATTCTCTCTTTTTCTTTCCTGTTTCAGATTACCAACAAAGAATGAAAAAAATATTTTTTTCCTCTCCTCCCCCGCTCCCCACCCTTCCCTGTTGCTTTCTAACCCTTCCTGAAATTGCAGAGGAAGAGTTAATAATGTAACTAGCTCTAGTGCATGTTACCTACCTATTCTCACTTCTTCTTCACACTTAAAAACCCTTCACAGAGGATTTTAGAATGGGAAAATGCTAAATCAGCTCTTTCCCTGTCCTTGGCTTCTGAGCTTTTTTTTTCATTGTGCTATGGAAAAAAGGATCAGACTCCAAACCTTTAAGCAGTAGCTGCATTTGGAAATAATCTAAAGTAAAGAGATGTCTTTGTGCAATAAGGAACATCATTCTTCCCCTTTGTGTTCTGAAATGACAAATTATTGCCCCTTGACAGTGAATTTGAAATCAGATAACTGAGTCTCACTGGATGATTTTTATCTCCAGAGTCCGTGTAAATTTGTTGTATGCTATGTGTTGTGCATACTGTTTGTAATAGGATGGTACAAGCTCAGAGATGTATCCAGCTGTATGTGGATGACTCAAAAATCTGGCATTTTATATGTTACCAGAGGGGAAAAAAGCCTAGTTAGGCTTACAAATTTCCTAGTTATTTCCAATTGACTTTACTATTTTAAAACTAAATTGTTCTTCTTTTTAACATAACTTTCTACATTTTTATTTAGATTGTGTTTACAATGTGAATGGTTTTAGCTGTAAGTTAAAATATATATGATAAAGAGGGCAACCTTCCCCCTGTTTAGTGTCCTCCCCCTTCAGCCAGTCTTTGTGCTTCCCAGATATGAATACAGTGTAAAGATTCCAGTTGTTGCTCCCTGGCTGTGAAGATACTGGAAAAGGAACTGTTGGTGTTGCCGTCCCTTTTGTCATTTTTTTCCTCTTTATTAAGACATGATATGGAGAGGAAACAAACATTTTAGGCCTTGGATAAATAAGTGTATTGGAGATAGTTATGGCTGGTGTGTCTCATCCACTGAACTTAGAGATAAATACATGTAATGTTTTTTGGATTTGATACTTTTTAAGTGTGAGGTTTATCACACACATTAAAAATGAGAAAGGAAAGCAGTTGCCTGTAAATTCCAGCTTTCTGGATGTTTCAGTTTGTTTCTGAAAATTTGCTAGGAAGAAATCTATCTGTTTTCTAAAGAATTAGTTTCCTTTTAAATTAATATTATGTAACTTTGATAACATCTGAAAACTTTATTTGAATCTATTGCACTGTGCAGTATCCCACACCATATAGTAGTTTACATATGGCTATAGACTAGCAAATCTTTCTCTTACCCAGATTTAAAGATTTTCTGTTATCTGATAAATTAGAATCAAAATTGCACAAAATTGATTGGAATACAAGCCAAAATGTACTTTCCAGTCTCAAAAGCAAGGTTTAAAGCTATTATTTGAAGATGAGGTTTTGGCCACTGGCCTTTCTTTGAAGATTTATTTTTTTAAAACTAATACTTGTTTACGTTTCTGAGACAGGTGCCAATCTAAAACTTTCTGTGCACAAACAGTAGAAATTACTTTCATAAATTCCCCTGAATAGTTCACTGAGTGCTAATTGTAGTCATTTCAGATGTTCAGTTGTTAAAACTGCTCACACGCACATGTGACATGGTCCAACTCTAACAATTCTATGATTCCATGATTCTATATGGATATTTGCACATTGAAAGGACAGAGCATGCATCGATCTTTGTTTTCCATAGGTATCAGAAGAGGAGAAATTGAAAGATGTAACCTCATGTAATTTTTCGTACCTGTTTCCAGTAATATATTAGCAACACTCTAAATATCTGTCTTGTGTATGTATCGTAAAATATATTCACAACCAACCACTCATTCTTTATGTCATATCACTTTAAAACATTCTTTTTAGGTCACCTGTTAGATTTATGAATTCTTAGTGAGTGAACTAGGACAGATGCTCAGCCAAAAAAAACAACACCCAAACAAAGGCACATCTGAAGACTTAGTCCTCAAGCCTGATCTATAGTTTTCAGTGGCTATAGTGTGGTATACTGAAAGTCATGAAATCCTACTGTACTTAGCACAGATATAGTTCATTTCATCTTCATAGTGCTGTACTTTTAGTAATCATTGTATATAGACTCAGTTTTAATACAGAAACAAATCACCCAACCTCCTTTTTTTTCTGTACCAAATTCCCATGTTTGAAAAGCAGGGTTTAGAGAATGGCTGTGGTTTATTTCTTATAGTTATGAATTTAATTGCAAAGTCAAGTTAGTTATATCTCAGATATTTCTCTTCAGTGAAGTCCCCCAGCTGTGTGGAACACTACCCCCTCCCCACCCCAGTCTTCCCTTGAGTTTAGTGAGGCTTTTCAGTCAAGTTGGATGGTCTCCTGAAATTTTAGATTATAATTGAGCTGGTCTAACTCGGGTAATAATATGATTTGCTCTGCAGTATGGCTGCAAGCTAACTTCACTCAAATAATGAGTCCTCAAATACTTGCCCAGACACTGAGCAAGGGAGGAATTTGTGGGGGCTCATTTACAAGCATGCACAAAATACTGGGACATCTCACTGCCACCTGCAAACCAGAGTTGTGGTGCAGTTGGCTCAACAAGGAATTTAGGTCCTGACTTAGGGTTTCAGTTACACTTAAATTATTTCATGTAGTCTAAAGCTGTGGTAACTTGGACATGGATAACTAAAGGTGGTAGTTAAAACAAATCCTATAGGTGCCCTTTTTCTCCTGGCAGACTCTTCACCATAGCCCCCTATATAAATAAAAGGAGAATATTAATGGGGAAGCGGTTGTGGTGTAGGTTCTTCAGGAAGAAGTTATCATCCTGTTTATTATTGCCTCTAGAAATAGCATCTTCTGAGCACTGAAAAGAGGATTTGGAGATTGGAATGCTATGTAAAACAGCAAACGCTCCTGAGGTACCAGAACTAGCAGAAGCAACTGCCTGGTCTTCTAAAGCTGGTGAACCAGAAGGCTCTTCATGTCTTAGCCTTTCTTGTTCTTCGGAATCTACTTTGCCACTGCTGCATCTTAGAAAAGAGGCTACAGACTAGAATGTGGTGGAGTGGAATTTACAAAGCATCTAAATTGGGTGGAGGCTCTTGAGATACATCGCGGAGGACTTGGCCCTAACTGGCACACACAGTGTTCAGAACTGTGTGCAGTAATGGCGGCATACAGCCTGTGTGGTGTTATACTTTCTGTGTCTTTCCTTTGGACACGTCTTCTAAATTGTCACTAGACTGCCTCAGCAGTCTTTACTACCTCGTTTTTAAATATGCCTTGCTCAGTGGCCTACTTTGGCTCAGGAGAGACTAACTGGGGGGCTGGCAGTGCTATGGGTACACACATTTCTTTTCGTGATTCAGAGGTCTGCAGCAACTCAGTCAAAAATAAAACAATCCTTATATAAGCAAATAAAATGCGAATTGAATACAAGGTTCTTGATTTATCTAAAAACATTTGCTAAAAGTACTTCATTTCTTTTACTGCTGCAGTAAAATAATTTTACAGTTAGTAACATATAACTTACAGGAGTGACAAATTTGGTACTTAAAAAATATTTAGGTTAAAAAAACCTGTCACTTCTAGTAAGTCATTTTTAGAGTGTAATCACTTTAATTCTCCTCTCTAATTTTATCACCAGGAGACAAGCTCTGAGCCCCCTAACCTCCTGTAAAAATCTTCGTGCTGCTGCTTGTCATGGCTCCCAGTCGGAATGACAGAATGGGGATCGAGGCTGGCTTGGCTGATCTAGGAACAAGGGAAACATTTCTTAGTATCTAGCAGCCTAAGCGGTAGATAAACATCGTTAATGTCAGGTCACTTGAAGTCTAAGTTTAACATAAACCACTAACTTGTCAGGAAATACAGCATGAAACTTATGACATGTTCTACTTGGGCTGAAAAATCTGTAAGCATATAGTGACAGTAATATTGCACTGGCACAGTTATTGATTTAAAGAGTTGTTTACAGCCCTGCAGAAGACAAGCTATTTAAGCTGTACTCGGAGTATCTGTTCTCTTAGAGTATTCTAACATAGTTATAGTACAGCAAAGTATGATTTACATTGTAGTATTACAGATTAGCATCACTGAGGCAATAAGGGCCTGTGAGGAGGGGAGTACAATGTCTCAGTTGCAGGCTAATCCAGCATCACTGGAGTCCAAAAACCATGTGTCCTGCTTCTCTTTGCTTCCCCCCCTGTGATTTTCACGCATTAAGAAGCTACCAAAACTGAGAAGCTTTTTAGTCCACCATTCATATGTTTGTTTGAGTTTCATACTTTTTTGAGGTTTTATTGTAAACTTCATCAGAAAACTCAGCAAGTGCTGGAAAAAATATGTAGGAAGTAAAAAGAATAGAATAAGTTGAGGCAGAATTTTATAATAGGATCTCTATTAGAAAATACAAGAACTTCTTTTTTGAGTCTTGGCTCATATTTCAAGGATGTAAATTTTTCTAGTTTTTAAACGCCCTTCTCTCCCTCTATTATATTAGTCTTGGATTTTGTAGTCCCAAGATTAGGGCATCCAGTTAGAAAGGGAGAGAGCTGACTTCATGTCTGTACTTCCAGAATTGTTTCTACTTCAAACTGACTGATTGTCTGTTACAGAGAATTCTGGAGGAAGACACAGGAATCCACATCTCTTGTCCTTAGACGATGACCATAGAAAAGGTGCCATGTACATCATGCATTCTTGGCTAAAAAATCATTAGTATCAACACAAAGAGTGGATAGAGAATTTCCCCCTCCCTTTTAAGAAGTGTTTTTGGAGGCAAGAGATGTGGGTTGGAGTCTCCTAAGAGTGAACGAAAATGGGAGCCAAGTGTCCTGGTTCCTAGAACAGAGTTTTTATGAAATTATGGTCACCATCACAAGTTCCATCCTGAAAGCAAATGTGTCAGCTGTGCTCTGTGCTGTACTCTGCAATGTTCAGGTATGTTTGCTTTGCTCTGAGGGTAGAGAAACTCTTTGCTTTGTCTCTTTGCATTTTGATAGATTTAGAGGGATATTAACCTACCACCCCAGCATGCAACCGCATTTGAGTTTAGACACCTATGGAATCAGAATAAAGAGAGTTCTAGATATATGTAATGATAAGCAGCTGCTGAAGTGAGATTTTCTACATCCTTTTCTTCAACGTTGTTACCTATATTCCACTGAACTTCAATTAAGAATTAAATTATTAAGTCTTGACCCTGTCTTTAGTTCTGATTCGTATTGAAAATGTGTTTTACATATCGGAAAGAGAAAGCATGAATAACTGACATGAGTTATGAATAAGAAGAAAGTGGTGCTTTTTATTTAGATTACTATGCAAGACGTTTTCCTTTCACTGATAATGTTTTTAAAATGTAATCAGAGTTTTTCATCCAGGAGAGCCTTGATTCAGGGAGACATTAAGTATTAATGTATCAATAATTAATTACTAGTTATTAATTAATAACTATGAATAATACCACTATTTAGAATCATAGAATAATTTAAATTGGAAGGCACCTCCAGAGGTCATCTAGTCTAACCCCAGCTCAAAGCTGTGCTAACTTAAATCAGGTTGCTCGGGACCTTGCCCAGTCAAGGTTTGAAGATCACCAAGGGTGGACATTCTACAGACTTTCTCAGCAGCGTCCAATGTTTGATTTGCTTGCTTAGCTCTTCCAATGTTTGCCTGCCTTTTGTTGTGGAAATTTTAAAAATTTTCCCTTGTTGCAACTTCTGCCTGTTTCTTCTTGTCTTCTCCCTGAGGACCTCCAACAGGAGAGTGGCTTTGTGTTGTCGTTTCCCTCCCATTATACATTTGAATAAAGCAGTTAAAACCCCTTAGCATTCCTGTCCTAACTTTGATCTTCCCAGCTCTCTCATCCACCCCTTGCTGCAGCCCCCTGGCAGTCTTGTGGTCCTCCACCAGAGTCATTCCATACATGTATGTCCTGCTTACTAGACTGCTACAGAGTGCAGGATGCAACTCGCCCTCATTTCTGCAAGAGCACACTGAGGATACATGTCCAAATTTTCTACTCACAGGTTCTTTTTAGCAAAGCTACTTTCCAGTTGGGCAGCACCCAACCTGTACTGTTGCATGGGGCTAACCTGTCCCAGGTACAGGACTTGGCATTTGCCGTGGCTGAAATTCATGCAGTTTCTGTCAGCCCATTTCTACAGGTTCTCAGGTGCTCCCACCTATCTGGTATCATTTGCAAACCTGAAGAGCATTCTTTCCTATTGTCCAGGCCATTAATAACGTTGTTAAAAAGCATCGGCCCCAGAATTGACCCTTGGGAGATGCCACTAGTAACTGGCCTCCAGCTGAACTTTGTACTGCTGTTCACAGTCCTTTGATTCAGTGGTTCAGCCAGTTTTTTACCCAATTTGCAATCTATCCATCCAATCCATATTTTAGCAATATATTTATGAGAATACTCTGTGGAAAGCCTTTCTAAAGCCCAATAATATCCACTGCTGTCCCCTCACCTGCTGAGCCAGTCATCTCATTATAGGAGGCAGTGAGGTTGGTCAGGCATGATTTGCCTTTAGCAAATCCACGCCAGGTGTTCCCAACCATCTTCTTGTCCTATATTTGCCTGATCATGACACTGAGGAGGATTTGCTTCATGGTATTACTAGGGATATAGTTTAGGTTGGAAAACCTGTAGTTTCTTGGAACCTCTTTCTTACCTTTCTTGATGGTTGATGTAATGTTTGCCTGTTTCTAGTCAGAGGGGAGCTTCACTCCCCACAGTTGCCACAGCATTTCAAAGGTGATGGAGAATGGATTCATAGTGACATTGGCCAGCTCCCTCATGATCCTTGGATGCAGTCCATCTGGTCCAATGGACTTGTATATGTCCAGTTTTCCTAAGTGCTCCCTTAATTAATCTTCCAGTCCTGTGGATAATGGTCTAGACTCTTATCACTAAGCTCAGGAACCTGGGAAGCCTGATGGCAGACCTTAGAAATAAAAACTGAACCAAAGAAGGCAGTTAGTGCCTCAACCTTCTTCATGTCCATTGTCACTATGGTCTCTGTCCCACTGAATACGAAGCCCACATTTTTCTGCATTTTAATTTTTCCGCCTATGTTTCTGCAGAAGTATATCTTGCTGCCCTTCAAATCTCTCCTTATTTTCAACTCCAGGATAGAACAGCACTTCAGGAAATGCTTAGATGGTCCTTTTAATTTTGTCTTATCTAAATGTAGTCATCTATACGTTAGTTTAAGCTAGTCTTCAGTCAATGGAGTGAGATAAGCACCTTTACTCATTCCATTTTAAGATAGTTATCTACAAGAAAGGGGATAATTTTACCTCTTGGAAGATGTCTCAGTTTACTACAGACAGAACCTGGATGTGTAGCTTATACTTGACAGCGAGTTTTTAGACAGCTGAAGTTAGTCTTCAGCTGTTAACCACAGTTTAAACAGCTAACTTTTGAATTCTGCTCATAATTCAATTAAAATATGTGCTCAAGTTCTCTCCTGAATTGTCTTGGTTCCTCAGTAATGTCAGAGTAACAACTGTAGGCTTACCCATTTGGTCTTCCATGATAATAGTTATCATAAAATCATAGAATAGTTTGGGTTGGAAGGGACCTTTAAAGGTCATCTAGCCCAACCTCCCCTGCAATGAGCAGGAACATCTTCAAGTAGATCAGGTTGCTCAAAGCCCCGTCCAGCCTGACCTTGAATGTTTCCAGGGATGGGGCACCTACCACCTCTCTGGGCAACCTGTGCTAGTGTTTCACCACCCTCATCGTAAAATATGTCTTCCTTATAACCAGACTTATAACTAGTCTTCCATCTTTTAGTTTAAATCCATTAGCCCTTGTCCAACTGCTAAAAAGTCTGTCCCCATCTTTCCTGTAGGCCCTCTTTAAGTACTGAAAGGCCGCAATAGGGTCTCACCAGAGCCTTTGCTTCTCCAAGCTGAACAACCCCAACTCTCTCAGCCTGTCCTCATAGGAGAGGTGCTCCAGCCCTCTGCTCGTTTTTGTGACCCTCCTCTGGACCCTCTCCAACAGGTCTGTGTCTTTCCTGTGCTGAGGGCTCCAGAGCTGGACACAGTACTCCAGGTGGGGTCTCACCAGAGCGGAGTAGAGGGGCGGAATCACCTCCCTTGATCGGCTGGCCACACTTCTTTTGATGCAGCCCAGGATGCTGTTGGCCTTCTGGGCTGCGAGCGCACATTGTTGGCTCATGTCCAGCTTTTCATCCGCCAGTACCCCGAAGTCCTTCTTGGCAGGGCTTCTCTCAATCCCTTCATCTCCCAGCCTGTACTGATACTGGGAGTTGCCCTGACCCAGGTGCATGACCCTGCACTTGGCCTTGTTGAACCTCATGAAGTTCACACGAGCCCACTTCTCGAGCTTGTCCTGGTCCCTCTGGATGGCGTCCCTTCCCTCAGGTGTGTCAACCACACCACTCAGCTTGGTGTCATCCACAAACTTGCTAAGAGTGCGCTTGATCCTACTATGTCATTAATGAATATATTGAACAGTACTGGTCCCAACATAGACCCCTGAGGGACACCATGTGTCACCCACCTCCATCTGGACATTGAGCCATTGACCACTGACCTCTGGATGTGACCATCCAACCAATTCCTCATCCACTGAACAGTCCACCGATCAAATCCGTATCTCTCCAATTTAGAGAGAGGGATGTTAAGAGGGTTCGTGTCAAAGGCCTTGCAGAAGTCCAGATAGATGACATTCGTAGCTCTTCCCCTGTACAATGATGTAGCCAGTCCATCATAGAAGGCCACTAGTTTATGCTGTTCTTTCTGTTTAATTTGCAAGATCATGAAATAAGATTAGTTAAATTCAAGAAAAGATAACTGGGGCCAAATTCTGCTCTCAGACTTCAAAACTGACTAATGTATTTAAACGTATGTTTAATATTTTTGTTTCATATAAAATATATTTGAAAGCACACTGAGTGGCCAACTCTTAATAATATCAGGAAACACTTTCAACAGTCCTCCTTGTCCTGAGACTACAGAGAAACACTACCAAAATGTTTTTGAATGGTTTATAGGGATGTTATTTTTAGTCAATTTACAAAGAAGAAAGAAAACAAAATGTCATAAGATTTCTTACAGTGCAGCAAAAAAAGTTACGAATATCTGTAGGGTTAAGGTGTCTTAAATCTTATTTTCTTCTTTTGCATAGAACTGCTTTGTGACCAAATAAGTCACATAGGGGAAAGTTTTCTTTAAATTTGAAAAGCAAAGTTCTTTTTGCCTGGCTTGAAATGTCTACAGCTTAGGTTTTTTTTATCTCCACACACTGAGCAACTGCAATTACAGTTATAGTCTTTGAGGATGGTAGGTTATCAAAACTCTGGAAATCATGTTCATATCCGTAGGATATCTAAATAAAGATAAAATAGTAGATAAATTTTTCTTATATTTTGCAGATTTACATCCCACTCTCTGTGTAAATGCATCACTCCCTGGGGCTTTTAAGGCTATGTAATTAATGTTTGTAACATGATTATTGTTTATTACAAAAATAATCGTGCACCCTGAACCTCACTAGAGGTACAAAGTCATGAGGGACATATGAAATAGTTATTTCTACAGCTTTTATATCTTGTTGAAGCCCTATTAAGCTAAAACAACCAGGGAACACATCTTGAGATGAAAACAATGAATTGGTTTGATGATGAACCTTTGATGATATTGTCTCTATAGGGCTTAAATATGTAAAGTGGAACATGTTTTCAAAAGCCACCACAAGTGCCTGAGTTAGAGGCTCTAGGGAATGGCATCCAGTGAGCTGTTTCCATTATGACATTAATATACTGTACAATGCAGTCCACTTCTCTATATATTGGATGCTATGTGATTATGTTAGTCTCATTTTCTCCTGGAGCTTCTTTTATTAAGTTGCATAAATCATGAGAGCACAGTAGCCATGAGTCACAATCCTGCTTGTTCACCAAATTCATTGCAGGTAACCGCAAGTTGTATGATCATTTTTTCAAGGGTTATCCTTGAAAGATATAGTAGAGGATTTTTTGTTGTTGTTTGTGGTTTGCCTTAAATGTAAAGGCACTTACTTCATTAGGTGATGTGAATAGCAAGCTAATGCTTCATGCTCTGTTAAAAACTCACCTTTGAAGGAGTCTTAAATGAGGTTACTGTATTCTTCAATCTCTCTGATGCTTTTGCAGAGAAAAAGAAGGAACACTTGAAAGTGTTGGGTTAGTGTTTGATATTTTTCCCATCATCTCCCTTCTCTTAGGGGTGTTGTTTCAACTTGACATCTGTGCATTGATAAATGTAAATTCTGCTTTAATAACAGTTACACGTGCAACTGCTTGTGCATCAGGATGACAAAATATGCTGTACACTGTCCTATCTAGTTTATCTTTTATGTTAAGTTTAAAATAAGTATCTTTGATATAGCAACTAGTTTAATAATAAGGTTGCTTCATACAATGACATTAATGAGAAATCTAACTTGTCTTTTTTTACTGAAAGTTAACTTAAGTTCCTAGAATATTTAAAACTGCATGCTAAGTAAAACATGTAGGAAAATGATAGGTTCATAAAATTTATAAATTAAAAGGCCAGGAAAAAACATCCCATTTGACTAGCAGTGAAGCAAAAAATACATTTGAGGCAGAATTTAGATACAGTTTGAAGCACAGTATACCCTTAAAGCAATAGCCTATCCTATCATAATTCAGGTTGGAAGGGACCTCAGGAGGTCTCTGGTCTAGTCTCCTTCTCAAAGCATGGTTTGCATTGAGATGAGACCAGGTGGATTGGGCCTTTATCCTGTTGGATCTTGAAAATTTCCAAGGATGGAGATTTCATGTGTTTTCTGGACAACCTGTTCCAATGCTTCACTGTCCTGACAGGGTAAAAAGTTTCTTTCCGTACCCAGTCTGAACCTTTCTTGTCCCAATTCATGTTCATTGTTTCTTGTCCTCCTGGCATGCATCACTGTTAAGAACATGGCTCCACCTTTTTGATGACGTCTTAATATTGCAAGGCTGGTATTAATACCCCCTTGAAGTCTTCTCTTCTCCAGGCTGAACAAGCCCAGTTCTTCTCCATCTTCTGCAGAGTAAGTGCTCCAACACCCTGACCATCTTGATGGTTCTCCGCCCAACTTGCTTCAGTTTGTCAATATCTTATAACAGAATGCCCAAGACTGGGTCTAGTATTCCAGATGCGATCTAACAAGTAGTGGGGGATAATCACTTCCCTTGGTCTGCTGGCTGTGCTCCTGTTAATACAGCTCAGGATGCTCTTGACCTTCTTTGCGGTTGGCTTTACATGTTGGATTTATAAGTTGGCTCATATTCAGTTTTCTGTCAACAGTCCTTTCCAGCAGAGCTGTTCTCCAGCCAGGCAGTGCCTGTACCATTGCAAGAGTTTGTTCCTTTGCAAACCTGGGACATTGCATTTGTCCTTGTTGAGTTTCATGAGGTTCCTGCAAGCCTATTCCTCCAGACTGTCTTGTTCACTCTGAAAGGCAGTGCTGCCTTTGAATAGATTCCCTCCCAATTTGCCATCATTTGCAAATTCGATGACAGTGCATGCCAACCTGTCCCCCAGGTCACTGGTAAAGATATGAAACAACACAGTTCCTAGCACAGATCCTGCAGTACTCCACTTCTTATCAGACTCTAGGATTAGTATGACCCAGTGACTACCAGTTGAGCCCAACTATCACAGAATCACTGAGTCACAGAATGGTTAAGGTTAGAAGGGACCTCTGGAGGTCTCTAGTCCAACCCCCCTTTTCAAGCAGATTGTCCAGGATTATGTCCAGATCGCTTTTGAGTATCTACAAGGATGGAGACTCAACAACCGCTCTTGGCAAAGTGTTCCAGTGTTCAGTCACCCTCAGTGAAAAGTGTTTCCTCATGTTCAGATGGAACCTCCTGTGTTTCATTTAGTGCCCACTGCCTTTGGTCCTGTCACTGGGCACCAATGAAAAGAGCCTGGTTCCATCTTCTTTACACCCTCCCTTCAGGTACTTGTATACACTGATGAGATTCCCTCTGAGCCTTCTCTTCTGTAGGTTAAACAGCGCCAGTTCTCTCAGCCTTTCCTCATTTTGAGAGACGCTCCAGTCCTTTAATCATCTTTGTGGTGCTTTGCTGGACTCTCTTCAGTATGTCCATGTCTGTCTTGTACTAGGGAGCCCAGAGGTGGACACAGTACTCCAGGTGTAACCTTACCAGTGCTGAGTAGAGGAATTTAAATTTTGAATTTAAATTTTCTATAAATAATCTGTTGTATTTTTGATAGTTTGATTTGATGTTGGAGAATTCTTTTAAAAATGTCCAGCCTATTTGAGTCTAAATTTGCCTACCTGCAGTTTCCAGCCATTTCCTTACATCTTTGCTATATCTTTGGTTGCTTGATCAAGACCTCTACCATCGTATTTCTTTTCACCTTTTAGGTAAGTGCACATCCAACTCAAACCATAACATTGTTTTTGATAAGGTAAGGAGACTTGATTTCTTGACTTTTCTACCATAAGACATCTTTCCTGGCCTTTTAATTATTTTAATGTATTTCCACTAAACCTTCTCAAAGTTTTCAGCTTTCTTCTGGGAATTGGGGCAAGAGAACTGGGCACAGAATTAAAGTAGACCCATGCCAGTGCCATCTTACCCGGTTAATATAACCTTTCTACTGCTGCACAATATATCTTTCCATTGCTACTGTTCAGTAACAGTTGCTACTGTGCATTTCCACTTTTGGCTACAGTGTTCAACTGGGAAATCCTGTCCAGCTGATAACAGGCCTGAATCCCCAAACATTTTTTCATAGACAGTGCTTCTCAGAAGAGAGTCCTCTGCCCTGTGGGTATATCCTGCGTTGTTTGGTCTGGTGGGCACTTTGTTTTTCTGTATTACCACACACATTCAGTGAGCCCAGATTTGCCAGCTCATTATGCTGTCCTGCATCAGCCTTCTTCATTTAGTCCTCTCCAATTGTTCTTTTTTCCTCAGACTTTATAATTTTTCATATTTGTCATTTGTCTAGTTTCTGTTAAGCTTTATTTTTTGACTATGGATATCTTACCCCTAATTGAAATGGAATATTGTATTAAGTCAAATGCCTTGCAGAAGTGTAAATATAATAGTGGTAATGTATGATTTTTATCAGCTACGCATGATCTTGGTAACAGAAAACACAAAGTTAGTATTTTAAGGTATTTTCCCTAAGCATATGTTGATTGGAACTAATTTTATTACTTCTATTTAATTCTCTGTTAATTAAGCTCTATATCATCTGTTCAAATTGCTTTGCCATGTATCAATATCAGACTGACAGGCCTATTATCCAGGTCATTCCCTTTCTGTTTTTAAAATATTGGCACAACGTTAGCTGCCTTTAGAACAGTCGTGAGAGTGAGTCCTATAGTGGCAAGGAAAGAATTCTTTTTTAAAGTAAATCTTTAAAAATCAGCATATGGAATTAATAGAAGAAAGCATTATAGAATAAAGAAGAACATGCAAGAAAATAATAGTAATTGGTAGCATTCACAAGCATGGTAATGCGCACCATAATTGTCAAGGAAATATTTGAACAGATGAATAAAGTAATTAATTTTATTAATCTGACCTACAATTCAGCTTGTATTCCAGGAAAGGTGGCAAACAAAATATTTGGAAAGAAAAGTCCAGAAACCAGTGAGGCTACATAGTGAGTCTCTCACTGACTTCGTGAGCGGTTATTCAGAAAGTAGTCCTTTTTAAGTCAATGAAACTCCCGTGTCCACATGGTTCGCAGTCTGTTCTCTAGGTGAAGGTAGTATCATAAATGATAAACACACATCTCTAATAAGGAGATCTTACATGATATATTGGATATTTAAAGACTGAATTACATATTAATAATGAAGAAATCCGATATCTGTATTTTAATAAAACATCTGATCCTCATGAAACCGTACTCCCAAACTGATTAGTTCAAACTGGTGTATATGTGAACGCAATCACATGGAGTGAACCTGGCTCAGGAATCATAAACAAAAGGTTTTCATAAAATAATAGAGTATTGAATTTTTAGGGCACCATCTGGCAGTGATGTAGAGAGATCTGTTCTTGGTAAGGATTTATTTCTTTGGCTTTACTTAATAACTTCATTAATTATTTGAATAAGGTTATTAAAATAATACTAAGTTGAGAAAGCGTTTTAGAAACTTCTAGGAAAAAAATGTATGTTTCTTTTAATTGTCTAAAACCTACTCAGGAATTAAGATCTAGGTCTGGCATTGGAATGAGACTGAACCAGTTACATTCTAGGTTTCACGTGTCTCAGTAGCAGAAAAATACTGACAAATTTGAAAAATATCAGGAAAAAAGAATAATAATAGTGATTGGAGGCTGTAGAAGACAAATTTGTGGAAAATGTTAAAAGGTCTAGTACATTGAATTTGCATAAGAAGTGGCTTAAGGCTCCATGGGGCAGTCATGAACTATTTAGAACTGTATCTTTCTGTGGCTGTGGCCAGTAAGGGATAAATTGAGAAAGATGATAAGCGCATGGCAGTCAGTGGTGTTTCCCCTATTATACCTAGGCATCTTCTGGTATTCTGCACTCTGCAGCTTCCTTGATCAGATGTCATATCTTTACATTTACATTTGATAATCTTGATGAACTTTTCTTGGATGAATTTCTCTTATTGCTGTAACTTTGGCCTTCACACTCTTGCCCTGGTGTTGGGTAGAAAAATAACCTCTTTTGGTATATTTTAAACCTTCTGTTTGATTGTTTCATTTGATGATCTCTGGTTCCTTAAGTGTAAGAAAGCGGAAAGTTTATTACTAAACTTGCTGTTCATGTTTTCACATATCCCCTCTACTTACTTCTTTTGCAACCCTACAGAAGGCTTACAGTACTTAGGAAGAAGTCTGAGAAATAGAAAGGTAAAATATTGTATTTGCTTCAAAAGTAAGGTAAATTAAAAGTCAATGAAATGAAACTTAAACTTCATATCTGTAGAGCTGAATGTTGTTAATTTTTTTATATACAATTTTAATATGAAATTTTAGAAAAAAACCCTGTTAAATTTGTACCTAGAAAGGTCCAGGACAGCAGGCATGGTCTGCAATTAAGCAAATTGCAGTGTGTGCCTCTACAATCTACAGAGTAATATGAACAGTGGTATTTATTATAACTTAAAGTTTGAATCTGCTGCTACCACAACTTAAACATATTTAGAAAACAGTCAAATTTCAAGATTATAATATCAGAGAAATTGAAAAGATTGATGTGGTTGTAAGTCCCAGTGGTGGACAATGTAGTATTTTCCCTGGCAGCTTTTTGGATAGAGCTGAGTTCATCCTGGTTTAGATGTTGCACAGGGTGGGGGGCCTCAGCACTTCCAGCTGCTTCACTGTTTCCTAGATCATGCCCTTGAGAACTTTTACGTTCCTTGAAAGCTGGAGGATTTCCTCAGTAATTGCTGTTATCAGGGATTTATGCTTAAGAACGAACTTTTCTTCAGTTCAGATCTTCTGTTTTCTAACCTGTTTGGATTTTGATCAAGAATTTTTTTTATATCATTTTGTTTACAATGTTTGCACCTTTTCAGCAATCAAATATTTCCCAAGTGAATTGTTTTTTTCATCTGGACAGGTTTTCAGTAGCTATAATGCTCTGCCCCTAATATGATAGTTGTATTTTTTTTTAGTTCTGATATCTCCCCATAAGGTAAAGGGCCTTTTTGAGTTGTACTAAGAAGGGCGGGGTGAGAAAATACAAGAGTGGCTCCTGTGGCTCCTTTGTGGCTCTTCAAAAACAAAAACTTCATCTTGTTTTCCCTGCCAGTATTTTCTGAATACTGAGTTGCAAATGTGGGCCTTCAGGTGCTTAAATCACCTCCAAGCTAAACTGCAGACTGGAAAATCGGTGTCTCCCAAAGGCACGGGTAAGCTGGGAAAAGCCCTTGCTGGGCCACTTGCTTAGAAATCCTGGGAGTTTCGTGTGCCTCCAACATGCTTACAAAGGATCTTTCTTAAAAAATATATTAATTTCAAAGCAAAGTATTGAGGTATCTATGCTTGGAGCCTGGAGGAGAATGAATGGCCTTGGAGGATGAAGCAGGCGGATGGATGTCCTTCACTCACTGCACAGTCGTGCTTTTCCAGGCTGTCCTCACTACTCAGCTGAGCTCGCACTACTTGTACACAGGTTCAGGTGTGACCTGGGGATTGTTGAGAGGCACGCAGTACCTCCAGTGGTTGCCTTAGACCCACAGAAATCATTAAAGGTAGTTGGAGCACACAATTCTTTCCTGTAGGAGTTTTTCCTCCTTACTTTTTCCCCTCATCCATCTAAGGACAATGTGAGAGGATCCTTGAAAAGCAATTCTTGCAGAAATCTTACTTCTCGTGCTGCTTTTCGTAGAAAGAAATAAGTGGGAATCTTTCCTTGCTGTTTTGATTATAGTAAAGGTGCAGCAGTATTTGCTTTGTGTTATCCAGTGCAAGTGTTTATTAATCTAAATAATGGAACTTCAGTTATCAGGAAATTCTTGTGCCTGCTTAAAGTGCTGAAGAAAGTATGAAGTCAGTATGTAGATGCTAATTTTGCGGGAGAGCTCTGGAAAGATTTCCAGCTTACCTTAGCTCAAAAATTGTCAATTTTACTATTAGCTTATTTCCAAAATAGCCAAGGTATTTACAGAACTATTATATATCCTATTGAATTGGTATGCAAGTCTGAATTCAGTTTTGTAAAGAAAAGGGATCTTCCTGCCCCTTAAACGTTAGTCTTTGCATGAGAATCGGTGTTAAATAACATTAATGTTTGTCTTAAGTTGGACAGTAAGGATAAGTAAATAGAGCAAAAGCAACCAAATAAATGGCATAGATAAAATAAAACCTGGTCCATACCTTAATTGACACTGTTGTGCCAGTCATAACGTGGATTTAACTGGATAAATATGTTAACAAATTGCAGTTAGGACAGTTGTTCAGGTGAGGTTCTGGAAAAGGATGGTACTTCAGTTTTCCTGGGTTTAGTGCTTTGTTAGTGTAATATGTTGGTACTTTTAGAGTAGAAGTTCCTTATGATTTCTGTTGCTTAAAAATTGTTTCCTCTGATACGTTGTTTGGATTTTTCATACTTCTTTTCATCATACAGTCATTGTCATTTGTATTTTTGTTGTTTGTGTTTATGCTTTTTGTTATAGCTTGTTATTTTTTCTGTATTTTTGGTTTTTGTGGTGGTTTTTCTTCTGAGTTTGGAAAAATGGCTGCTTGACCAAGGAACTATTTCTGCATGATTAAATTGCATCATATCTTTTTTCTTGCCCACGGAAGATCCTGCAGTTAACCTGGCTTTTTCTTACCTCTCGGTCAAAAACTGCATCATTTCATAGTGAGAAGACTACATTAAAACACACAATAATAATAATAATAATAAATGTTAATCAAAAAACTGCATGTGTCTTTCTGATTGTGCCAGTGTTGTGGTATTCAATTATGCAATTTTCATTGGCATATTAATCATCTTTTCAACAAACAAGCCGGCGTTAATTAAAGCAAACCATGGATAAAGACATGTTGCCGGATCATCATTCCGTTTATCACAGCGCACAGGCTGGCCGTTAAGTAAATTCTGGACTGTGAGATGAATTTCAATGTTGGCTTCATCTTTTTTGTTGGAGTTTGAATGCAACTCATCTAACAACAACAACAAACTTCAGGCTTCATAAGAGAAAGATGAATTTATTTGTAATTAATGGCAAAAGAAGAAAGATAAAGTAGTTGTATGCTTCTGATGGGAATTAGAGTATTTGGAACCAAACCATTTTTGAGGATTTCTTCCCCCTTCCACTGCTTCCGCTTTTACCCTACTTCAAGTTTCACAGTCCTGAGAGCAAGGAATAAATGAACCCTCATCTACCTGTATAAAAACAGGTTCATTTTAGCTTTGGAATAATTAGTAAACTGATTGGCGTTAAATATGCAATCTGTGCAAAGAGAGAAAATGAGACTATCTGTTTTACTCATACATGCAAGAAGGAGGTGGGAGGGAAATGCACTTATATCTTTGAAGTGAAAATAACCAATGATTTTTTGACAAATAATAGTTGCATGATAAATTTTTCAGACACCCCCCCTTAGAAATGGCTTCAGTGCTGCAAGTGTGTATAGACAAGAACACTTGAATATATTTGTAGGTCTCTTAAAACAAGTATTTGTAGGTTTTTTCAAGTGTTTATAGGACCATGAGCTTGTGGAGGGAAGCACTGTATGCTGCGATATGAATAGGTACTTCTTAACATTATAATACTGGTTATTGTGCTTTTTTAAGAGTTATTATAGAGACTGTTGAGAGAGCAGGTGACGGTTTAAGGGTTCCATTCTTCATTTCATTTAGTTTGTGTATTGTTTTATTTGAACAGAAATACAGTTTATGCTTCTACTGTGCAAAGTACATGCTTCATCCAACAGAGACCACTGACAGTGGCATGGAGTGGCTTGTTTATTCCTTGTTCGTGTCTGTTTCCATCCTGAACTCAAGGCTGGTGGTCTGTCTTCAGCACTATGTATCCTAAGTACTTTAGTCTAGATTCCTCCAAACACAATTTTACCAGGACATTGAACGAGTTCCATTTTAAAAGAAAAGTTTATTTACTATGCCTGCTATGAAAAATATATGGAAGCACTAGTGGGGTATATGGTCATGTCTCAAATTAGCTTAAGAGGGTCTTGGATGACAGCAGTTAAAAGTGTGCCTTGCTGGATGTTCATAGTAATCTGTCGTTTTACCTACCTGAGTTTTCCTGTGTCTTTCTGATAATCAGTTCTCTAAGCTGCTTTGCATTAGACTGTCTAGACTCGAAACTTAATCAGAATACACATAGAAAAATTTGATTTGGGAAGAAGAACTATTATTTAGCTAAATAACAATGGTTTTAATGTAATTAGGTGTGCGTAAGTTAGGGGGAAAAAAAAAAGGCAAGCAGCTTACACCTTGTTGGAAAAATTAGGAAATTCAGTTCAACAGGAATTTACATTCTTGCTCTCTATGTTCCTGGGCAGGATATACTTTTAATTCTGTGCCGTCTTCAGTGAGGATGAATTTTCCTCTGTTAATAGAGTCACAGGTCAAGAAACCAAACCAGTTCTCCAGGAAATCATCATCATTTTTTTTTTTTTTTCTAAATGGATTTCCTTTTTGAGGTATCTCCACTGTGTACTGCAGTGAAGAGAAACCAGAGCTAGATTTTACTGAGCTAACTTGGTTAGGAGAGACTGTCTATGTGCACCCTTATTTAGCCCTGCAAGGCTAATTTGACTTGCATGCTCTGTGATGCCCCAGTTAGACTGTTTCTGCAACTTAGGACACTTCATGTTCATGCTACCTCAACTACCACTGTCCTGCACAAAGAATATATAAAGTAGATAGATACACATTCAGAATGGTGAACCCCAGTTGTCACTTTGGCACAAGAACTTAAGAAAGACAACCTAGGGTAAAAATTCTGCCTTCTCTAAAGTTGCTGCATGTGTTGCCGATTTAAATACAGGAGCTTACATAGTCTATCAAACTTGATCATTCTGCACACACTTAGTCTATTAGAACTGCTGATAACAGTTTGTGGTCTTCGACGATCTCTTATTTGGACCAGCTTTGTGTCAGTGAAATCAGATCTGCGGTGTAGAAACAGAGTTCGATACACCATGACTGTTTTACAATTCTACTTTAAATATATCAAATCCTGTTTAAAATCATAACCTAAGCCTGTTAGAAAAATAATACCATATTTCAGATAAAATGAGTATGTTGTAAGGTATTGTAAAGATATTCAATGTATAATCATTTGATTGTCTTCCAATGTGGTGGTTTTGTTCAGAAGCATGTGAGCTAGTTTAAATCTTCTTTACTGTATAAATAAATGAAATTAAGCTCATGACTTTTAGTAGTTCAGGTCTTTTATAAAGTGTCTGAATATTGTCTGTAGCTCTAATAAGATACTGTTAAGGAATAGGAAAGCTTTCATAGGGTTAAAATGGACTCTAGTTAGACTGGCTAAATCATTAAACTGTTTCATAATAGGTTAGAGGTACATACTTCAAAATGAATTCTACCTTAAGTACTATAGTGAAGTATAAGTGGATATGGCATCTTGTGGACTCTGAAGAGTGAACTCAAGGCTTGCTTTTCACTCATCTTGACAATGACCCACAACTGACCTGGCTGTAAACACGTACCTGCCTGCTGAAACTGAGAGTCAACATGGTTGGATATAATACTGACTGCATCATGTCGCTCACTTGCATTGTGCTGATTACAGAAATTTCAATGTCAGTGTCATCTTGACGGCTGATGTAATCAGTGTAGATCTTTGTCTGTCTTTAGTGTACTAGATTATGAGAGAAAATTTATGTTTGCATTGCAGATCCCCATGGCTTGCAGGATCTCTCATCAGAAGTTTTGCGCTAGGTAATATGCTTATAAAATGGAAAGTACAGCAGCATTTTGTATTTTATGAAGCCATTAGTCTGTGGAGTTTGGAGATCTGAGCATTCTGAAACCTTCCTCAGTGCTTTTGAATGCTGTGAGAACGGAGCAGAAAAAGAATTTAAAATGATGGTCATGGTCAAAGGTCTATTTCATGGTAAAAATTGGAAAATGGTATAATGCTGTTGTTGGTTTGTTGATAGAGGCCACCAGATTAAAATGCCATTTATTATATTACATTTATACCTAAGCAGGGTCATATTACATTTTATTATTTACTACACTGTTGATGGTGGCTAGTAAAGATCATCAAAACTACTGATGAATCTACAACTGCTACAGCTCCTTTGGTTTTTTAACAAGAATCTGAATAGCAGTTAATCAGCACTGTAATTAATAAGAAGTGATTTCATACAGTTGTCATTATCATTTAATGTCATTAATATCCATATCATTTATTATAAAAGTATCCTGTACTAGGTCATACACAGCTCAGAGAATCTAGTTTGCATGTGTAGTGCAGAATGACTGTAAAGTTTGGAAATGTTTTTGGAAATGCCAGCAGTTACAGTTTTTAAAGGAATTTTTGCAAAATTGTGTACATATAGTACATTATTGAATAAAAATTAAATTTTCTTTTATGGATCAAATATTTGCAGTTTTAGTGTAGCGTGAAACAGCTTTGAATCTTTCTGATACAACAAGGTAACAAAAATTTGTCCTAAGAGTTTTATGAGTCTGCTACAAAAATAGAAGCAGTATAAGTATCATGTAAATATGTCACCTTCTCATAGTATTAATAAATGGGAACATAAAGCATGCCCCCTTTTCTTTTTTCGCATAATTTAAGTTAGTTTATTATTTGAAAGCAGCAAGCAGTGAGTGCTTGTTAGGTATCATCAATTGGTCACAGATGTGTAAATATATCAGTTCTCTGCACAGAAGAGAATTACATTACCTCAGTTCACTAGGAATAATTTTGGGGTACAAATATAAATACTTTGTTCTGCCCTTGCCCCATATGCTTTGTAGATTTGTGCAAACAGCAAAAATGTAAATAAATGAGTGCAAAACATTAGTAGATCACATTCGTATTTTACAGTGCCTTCACATTTCACTGGCGTGTGCCTCCAAAAGGAGCAGCAGCTGCAAATCAGATGTGTTAATCTTACAGGGAAAGCTTGGATAGTTCTACCTTTTGGATCATTCATTCATATAAAATGCAGACAGAGTAAGACACTCGCTTATAGTTTTTCATCATGTTTTCATCATATGTGTCAGCATAAGATATTGCACTGATGCAGTTTTGCAGGGTATATTTTAAAAGGTAAGTAAGAAGGAGTGAAATGAGAACTGGCATTATTTTTAACATATAAACAGAAATTCATCCATCATTGGGAAGGAGGGGTTGTGGTTAAAAGTGCAGATGAAATTAGTCTTGACAGTTAGTGAGGAAAGAAATTTCGTTTGCCTTTACTTTGCCCAGACAGTCTCTTCAAAGGATAAAAGGTGCCTCCTGTGGGAGTGTTTCCATGCGTAATTTCATCCACCTGTCCTGTTTGTAACACTTACAGTTAGTTTGTGAAATCTTTGGGTGATAATATGGCACATTTTTCATTTTCATAGCAGCGAGTGATGCCTGGCTAATGAAAAGTCAGAGAAATAGTCTTCAAAAAGAAAATAAAACCTCGATCCTCAAAACCTTATTGAGCGTGCAGTATAGAAGGCAAGTGAGGGGATATCACTGCTTCAGGGGAGTCCGAGCGTAGGACTAGGAGGGGCAGGATTCGGCTCAGTTTGGTTGGGTTGAATATTGTGTGGAGCTGGAGACATTCTTACAAGTATCCAAAGCATGCCGGAAGAGTGTGAGGGGTTCAGTGCGATGTGAAAGGCTGGTGGAGAAAGTGCTCCGGGGTGAGGCACAGTGCCTTCTGCCTTCCTTTTTTCATACATTTAGAAAGATTTCCTGAAGCACCATCGATGTAGGGTCTGGCAGTTAAGGCCTGAAGGACAATTTCATACTTCCTGCAATCCTGCCCTACATTCTTTCTGGATTAGTTCAGTAAAATTCTGCTCTGCTTTCTGGGTCATTTCTGTCTCATTCTTTGTGTATCAGGAACAAATACTCAGGTCTATTTTAAAATATTCTCACTTGGCAAGTAAGGGTGCATGTACCCCCTTTCTTTAGAGCTTTGAGGGTAAATTAGTGCTATCTTGTCCTAGTTTATGCTACTGTAATGGTGGGAGTTTTTTCTTCATTCTAGAGTTTAAGTAAATTAAAAAGCATTTTGCTATGTGTTTTCACCCTCAGAACACACAGTACATACATTATCACTGGAGTTAGAGAGCCTATAGGTCTTTATTCTTTATGTAAGAATAGGTGATGTAAGATGTCTTTAAGGAGTGAAGCATTTTTTTTTTCTTTTTTATAGTGCTCTTTTGGTATCCAGACTCTGTATTTTTGTACACAAAGATACATTTTGTGGGTTTTTTCCAGTATTCACAAAGAGGTGGAAATTATAAAGCACGCAGTAATTAGAAGTTGATTTGTTACTTCACTTCTTTTGAAGAAGTGTTTGCACACATCCAGCTCTAAGTATGTGATATTTTGCATCTGCCTGCCTCCTTCTTACGAGATAACTGTGTTTGATTACTGCTGGGGTTCCTAGGAACCCTTGCTTTTGTTTGTTTAAGGTCTAGGATATGTCTTTGGACCCAGAGCAATCGTTGCATTTGTAGGATAGCGCACAACAGCAAACTAGGAGCACATCCAGAGCAATTTCATGAAGCGGAATACTCCAGTCCGAACTGCAGGGTGTTGAGCACGGTGGAGTTGAGCTGTATGGAAACAGAGAGACTGTCATGACTGCCTTACCCCTGCAAACCCGGGACAGCCTTCCCTAGCCCTCCCGGTGCCTGGCGAGCTCCAAGGGAGGAGTGCCAGCTGCCGAAGCCCTGCCGGGCTGGCCAGGTGGGTGTCCCAGGCATGGCTGGGCAGCTCTGGCCCAGGGGTGCAGCATGGCTGCGGGCTGCAGCCTCCTGCGGGGTGGTGGGACCAGGGTCACCCCTGGGCTGCTGGGTTGCGGTATAGGGGCCACCAGGAGAAGTAGAAGTGGGTGACATGTCTTCCTACAAAAGGGAGGGAGGGAGAGAGGGAGGGAGGGAGGAAGGAAAGAAGGAGGGGAAGGAAGGAAGGAAGGAAGGAAGGAAGGAAGGAAGGAAGGAAGGAAGGAAGGAAGGAAGGAAGGAAGGAAGGAAGGAAGGAAGGAAGGCCTCCAATTTGTAGAAGCTGAATGGCAGCTGATAAGAGGAGAGAGGCTGGTTTGCCACAGCGGGAGCACCAGTTTAACCATTAGCTGTGCAGACCTCTGAGCTCGGCCATCACTTCCAGCAGGGAAACATCTCACTGCATGCAGCGCAAAATCCCATCCGATAACAAGAGAGGCCCTTTTAGGTGCTGCTAGAGCACCAGTCTGACCAGTAACACACAGTTCACTGAATCACTGATTCCAGTTGGAAAGTTATCTGCTGTCTCTAGCAGCGAAATCCTGACTGATAAGCGAAGAGGCTCATCTGCTGGTAGCAGAGCCTCCAGTTTATCAGCGTCTGACCAGCTCATAAATCAGACTAGTGTCTGTTTTTATTTTGTTTTATCAAAATTTATTTCTATCATTGTAACAGTTAATACTTTAATAAGAGAACTTAGCTGGGAACATTAGGAAGTTAGTTAGAGACATTTTGCAGGCGCTTTTTCCCTTGTCAGTGACAAGGTAAGGTAATCCTATACACAGGCTGCTATTGTGAGATGAGAAACTGGCCTCCTTCACTGCCAGAGACCAGATGCACCTCTCTCTATCCTAATCTGTAAACGACTTAAAGGAGCCTTATCTCGGGGCTCTTCTGCTTCATTTCATGCTTGATTTACTTTAATTTGTCTGATAGGGCACAAGGATTTGGAGACGGCCCATCTTTCTGCAGAAAATGTTCAGATTTTTTTTTCCTTGGCATTGTTGTGTTGGGGGTTTTGACTTTTTTTATGTGGAGGAAATCTTGCTCCAGTGCAGCAAGCTGCTTGAGTGTGTTTAGATTTAAGCTACCCCAGCAGAAAAGAGTTTGTGAAGTGGTATGATTGTGTGATGGGCCACATTTACATTGAAATCACATTATACGATATATCTGGACTCCTGAAGGGAGCAGTGCAGTGGAGCGCTTGTGCCCACAAGATACTTTGAAAGGGCTATATATAGTGGCAACAATTGATACGAGATTTTACAGGAGACTTTATAAATATGTAAATGGGTGTTATCTGATTGGGTTCTTTGGCTACACATCTGTACCTCAGAGGAAGTGGAGCTGTGAGAACTACCAGGAAAACAGTAGTTTGCATTCTAAGTGAGGCTGAGAAATAGAAATGTCTCACAGGTTGACAGCAGGTCAGGGTGGAGGTGCTTTGCATACTTTGGAGGTAAGCCTCTTTGATGTGAAAGCGATCTCTTACTTCCACCAGAAAGGTAGAATTACCACGAACAATTTTCATTTGTTTTATAACATGGCTTAGATCGGGAGCCATTGACCTTTAGCATTCCTTGTTATTTCTTTAAATTGCTTATGTGATATGGCACTGGGGGGAATTGCCTTTACGTTTTTTGCATTTTAAAAAATGTACTTTCAGTGACCCATGGGAGAGAAAATAAAGTCTTTGGTACATTGATCCCTTGATTAGTTATTTCCTAAATGAAAATGGAAGTACTATTAAAGCAGTAATAATGCTATGTCTTAATAGTTGAGGAGTCAATAAATGGCTCCCATGTGCTTCATTAAAGTTCTTAATGAAGCCATTTTTGATAGCTGAACTTTACATTATCTCTGCTTTAGTCAGATACTTTTTGGGGGAAGGAGGCAGTAATTTGATGGAAAATGGTTTTCTTGTTCACTCTAGTAACTATATTACTAAAATCCTGTGTATCATAATATCTGTTTCATAGGGTTATGCAAAACCCATCAATCGTAAATATGGTTATTTGTAGCTGTACACAGAGAATATTTTTTTTTCCTGGCAATTCATGTGTTTTATTTTATGTACTTATGTTATGGCGTAACCATATATTAATAAAATGTAGCATTTTTTCATCACAGTGTTTCCAAATTGCTACTTGCAGGATGTTCTAAGTACTTCTGTGCAGCTCTGCTGCAGTGGCAGCCTCCTCTTTCCTTTACACCCTTATTGCAGTAGTTCTTGGTGGTTTAATTTCTCCCTCCTTCTCCTGGATTGCCAGCCCTGGCTGAACCCTTTATATTTTGACAGGAAGGATTTAGAGTCTCTGAGATGAACACACCATCCGGTGATGAGCTAAAAAAGGGCGTGAAAGGCTTGTGAGCTCCTCTTTTGCCTTTCATGAACTCTTCTACAACCAGTAGAGTGGATGCCATGTATGTTCCCTTACACGATAAATATGAGGAAGAAAATCTCAGTTAGGTCTTGCAGTTCTTCCTAATGGGCTCTTCACCATGGGGAAAGTTGTTGCCCTGGATTGCTTGGGCAATATATTTGTTGTGTTATCATAGCTAAGTGTAATACTTATCATACAAGCAAAGAAATCATAAACACATTACAGCTATACATTTTGTATTATACAAAGCTAACAAAAGCCTCTATTCTCTTCAATTTTCAAAGTGGATGGTGTAAAAAACGGTTTTGGAGTCATAAAAGCATAATATAAAAAAATGAGAATACTGAGTTATTTCCTCTGTGACACTGGCCAGCTCCCTGATGCCTAAATTTCGACCTTGATTTTCTGATGCACTGTTCTGGGTGTGTAGGACCTGGTTTTCACAGGTAAAGGTCTTCACTGGTGAATTAGAAACACATTGGAAATCAAGTTCTAAAGTCAAACCCAATCCGAGCTGCACAAAACTGAGAGACTTTCAATTAGGTTTGATATATTGTTTTTATTAACCATGAAAGAAGGCTAATATTACCTTAATATCTTAAATAGGAAGATGTGATGCTTTCTTCACTTTTATGTTTCCAACACTTTGAAATCTGGTAGAAAACACGACTAATAGATACATTATTAGAACTGTAAATACAGAATATAATCCAGTATGTGTACATCCTAGTTGACTGTTAGGTAAGTATCTAAAATTCCTAATGAAGGTTGTGTATTGAAATGCACATATGTAAATGTCTATTTTAACGATTGAATTTTAGTATGTACATGCTTTTCTATAATATTTGCTTTGGCTGAACACATCTACAGTACTATAAAAGAGGATTCTTTCGATTTCAATTTATAGAAACATATTTTTGGTTCAACTAATAATAACTGAGAAATAAGTAAATAGAAATAATAAACAGAAATAAGAAAAGGGTAAAAAAGAAGCTCAGAAAAACTTGAATATCTAGAAGATTAAATTAACTGTTAAAAAATCAGTTCCACAGAGAACAGGCTTTTTTTTCTTTTTATCTTTTTCATAAAAGAGACTATATTGGAAATTCATAATAACCTAATATAAATCAAAACGGTCATTAAACTGGTTTTGATTTTTTGTATTAATAATGCTGTATGGTGCTTCCAATATAATGTCAAGGTCTGAACAAACTGAGTCTGGAAGAGAAGGCCAAAGGAGCTAGATATATCTAGTCCTCCCCGAGGTAGGTAATCCACATAGAGCTGTTGCATAAAACCATCCTTCTCCATTTAGGAGAAAGAGATACTGACACCATTTTAGAGAGGGAGAGATGGATGACTCCCAAAGGTCTTATTGATGCTCAATATGTTGCTGGTTACATAACAGAAAAGGGGATACTGCTTCTATAAGGATTTTTGAGGATATTCTTCATGAACAATTTAAAATGCTGGTTTTACAATGCTATATTGAATGTACTCTTTTCTTCTGAATAATATTTCAGACGCAGGTGAGTCTTCAATGGGAAGGCAGCTGATCGGTTGGCTTAGTTCAGTAGGTTTTATTAATAGGTAATTATTTATAGTAAATATGCTTAAAATAACAGTAAGAAAGGAAGAGAGATCTGGCTAACATGAAAATTCTTTAAAAATATATAAATGGTGAATTAAAATTTTTGTCAGATGGAAGTAGCTTCCCATATAAAATATTTTGCAAGGCTTTTTCTTTGAATCCCAGCCTCTGTCTCTACTGATATTTATGGTTTCACTAAAACGTTCAGGTAGAGAAATACCTGCCCTCATAAATCATGTACAGATAATACTGGTTCAGACGCTCTCTGTCCAAATTGATAATAGATATCTGATTCAAAAGAAATGTCTTGTTTCTCAAAAGTTCTACGGAGGATGCTGGAAGATGGTAAAGCCAAAACCCACCCCCCTAAAACCCCCAAACAACCAAAACAACCCTTTTTTTAAAATTTCAGCTTTGCTGTTATCTGTTATGCTAGTTGCAGGCGTTGGCAACAGAGTGAACCACATGATGATTGTCTGATTTGTCATTTATAATTCAGACTGCTTTCAGAAAGTTGAACTTAAGCGTCTATACTGACGCTAAATTTTGCCAAATTAAGAAATATAAATGCATTATAATCAGGAAAAAAAACATATAGGTCTCCCAGTTTGGAGCACCATCGAGTCCTCCCACTGCACTGTTTTGCTGTTAGAAATGGAAAATGCACCTGGTTTCTTTTTTCCTTGTTTTTATGTGCAGAATTTTTTTAGGGTAACTTACTAATTTATTTATAATTTGGGGGGGATTCTTGGGAGTTTGTTTTTCTTTGATGTATTTACTCTTGCTGATGTCTCTTCTCTTGCTTTTGTAGTTGTACTGTCGTTCTGTGACTCAATGGATACAAGACCGGAAACGGCATAAATTCAAATGCTTAATTAGCACAAAAGAGATTGAGTTTTGAGGAATTTTTACCTTACTTTATTGGGATCCCTGTTTTGGAAGAGGGTTGGACTGAGTTTGAACTTCTTGGGTTTTGTTTTATTTCCTTACTTGCCAATAATTTCGTTTCCAATGTGACATCCATAACCTCAGAAGCAGCAGCCAGGCAGGGCCACCCACAGGAGATCTGGAGCGTCTTTTGGGGACTGGGAGAAGGAAGGCTGCTGGGAAGGGGGAGTGGAAGCATCGCTTGAACCATGTGTCGCGGCTCGGGACGACAGGTTGTCCCCTGTAGATGACAATTACATGGTACATTCTTAGGACAGCCAAGGACAAGTCTAGACTGTGGTCTGATACCTTTAACATCCTTCCTTTTATTTGTGAATTCACTGTGCAGTCTGTGAGTTAAAATTAGAGTTTAACTTCAGTTATGATTTAGATACAATACTTACATATTTTCCTTATTTTGTCCTCTGGATGCCCAAACCTCTATAGTTTTACACATCTCTCATGGATAACAAATTGAAAGTATGTGTGTTGATTTGCTGGAAATGAGTCATACACTAAAATCATGCAGATTCCTTTGTATTCTTATAACCATGAAACTGGTATGAGCACAGATGAAAAAGTAGGTGGAGTTGGCCTTCAAAGAGGTGCTCTAAATCTAAACAAGCTGTATGAATAGCATTGTCACAAAGGAAAACTGAAAAAGACAACAAAACCAACTTCATGCTTCAGAAGTGTTTCTGTTGCAGGTAAACGTTGCTGTATAGACTAAAGCATGCTTTAATTCCTACAAGTCTCCTGTTGAAGATACTCTGGGACATTTTCAGAATTTTCCTTGTCTCTCAAGTGCCGGTGTCCCAAAGCATCCTTATCACAGAGAGATTTTTAAACCTTTCTGTTGGTTGGTATTTAGGGACTGACTCCCAGATATCGGACATTTCTTTCGTAGAAAGGACTATTGCTGAACAAGATTTTAAGATGATGTAAATCAGCATTACACCTTTCATATCTGCCTTGGCCTTGAGCTAGCTATAACACTGATTTCTACCAGCTGATGATTTAATTCTGTACTCGCAGAAATAGTGGTTAAGAATAAACTTGTTGAACTACAAAGCAGTGGTGTATGGATGAACAGAACATGACACCATTCGAAGAGAACAATCATATCCTGCAGTCTTGAATATTAAAAAGCAATAACAAGATAAACAGCCCTGTGTGTTTCCTGGCAGCATTTTATTCCATTTTATGTCTGAGTAATTCCTTTCACCTCACTGGACTTTTGATTTTTATGAGTGAAAATGAGAAGGCCAGTTGTGTCACTGGTGAAAGTGCAGCATTTTGAGTGAGTTACAGAAAAGCTTGGGTTTTTTCTCCTATCCTTCTGCTACTTTATAATTTAAGCATATTACCCTACCATAAAGTAATCTACATTTAACAGACTATCTGCACAGCACAGGAAAAGTTACTTCTTTTCAGGGATTAAATTTGTAATTGTTTTAATGATGGCTGAGGGCCCTTACCGTTTGGTTAGGTGAATAAAGATCATTTGGAATTAGATTTATGAAATAATGTCTCATTCCATGCACGAAGGAAGAAAAAGTAGTTTGTTTGATGACAGTCTTTTGCCAACCTGTTTCCATTTCAGGTGGTGTCTTCCAGGTGTTTAGGTCTCATTTTTCGGTTCAATGTTTGTTTTTCATAGTAGAAATAGTTTCACCAAGTAATATTAGAAACTTTCTAAAATTATAGGGTGCTATCTTCTTCAACTATCTTTGCAATTATGATACGGAAATATTGCATCAGCAACTTTCTAAACATAGTATGCAGTGGTGACACGAGTTAATTGAACAGTTAGGAGATAATGCAGTATCATTGACACGATTTACTATGTAATTACCATTGTTTCCAGTGGAGTTATCATGTCGCTACCACCTAATATCATATGTTATTTTGTGATAACTATGAAATTAACTTATCATCCTGTTTTGAGAGACTCTGTTGGTCTTAGACCAACCACTCTCCACCAAAGTTAAATATAAGAGCTTGGTAATAGACTGACCTGCCCACCAGCTTTGGAGTGTGGCAATTAAATTATAGGTCTCATATTAAAGCTTTGAAAGAATATATCGCTCGATTCATTTCGTTCAGAGTCCTGAATGGCTTAACTTCTAAATATTCTTTTCCTGCTGCAAGCATCTATCCATCTGAATGAATCTGGCAGTCTTTCTACAACATGAGGAGAAATATTATGTGATTCAGCAAAGCATTTGAAATGTCTTACATTTAACATAAATATTTTTTCTGATTTTTTTTAGTTGTGCAATGGGGAACAAAAATGTTTGTACAGTAATAGCATACTATATTCACCTTATTAATTTATTTCTTAAGTTCCATAATTTCGTTATGATCTGAGCTTTTGCATTCATTATGGTCGGAATTTCATCTCAGTGAAAATGTTCAGGATTTTTGGAAAGTTCCCAAAATGATAGAAATATCAGCAAAAACTTGAAGAACCAAGGCTGTCCCTTTTAATTTAAGTATAAAGGAATAAGAAGTAAAAAAATAGAAATAAGTGTTCTAGTTTATTTTACTTTAGATTTTTGATACAGGTTTTTGTGAATACGTGTCTCCAGGTGAAAACTTTGATAAATAGTTCAAAATCTGTAGCTTTCCTTCTCACTTTTTACTTGTGCAGCTGAAACTTGAGGTGACAATTAATTCAGGTTCTGTTTTCTGCTGCAGTATTTTGATAAGTGTTTACATAAACATATATCCTGTGTTTATGCATCTAAAAATGATCTTGAAGCAGTCAGTTTTATTGTAATTAGGCTTGTCTCTTGGGATTTGCTTTATTTTTTTGTAGAATGAACTGTGGTGCATTTCAATGTAAACGAATAACTTTCCATTTTATTTTCCTATTAGAGTTCATGTTGTTCACGTAATGTGTCTTTTTCCTCATTGAGTCAGCAAATGCATTAGCGTTACCAGTCAAGACAAACCATTTGAGCTGTTAAACACATTGTATGTAGGAGTAGCAGAATAACCTGAGGGGTCCGGTCAATTCATCTGCCATTTCTGGAAACAGGCTTTTTATTTGTTTTCCTGAAATAAGTTAAATCGGCTGCTTATGTCTAAGTCTGACTTTTGTGCTACAGGACAAATAAAATATGTGAGTACTAGTGAGGGGGTCTCCAGAATATTGCACCCTGTTATCTTCTGGTATGGTAACTTAGTCTCATGTACATTTAATTTTAGTAAAACAGACATTTAGTTTTACTAAAACAGACCTTGGTTATACTAATTAGCACCAGACTTTGACTGCAAATATTTTCTCTCATATTCAACATAAATTAAAAGGGTATGTTTCTCAGTTTCTATTTACATCGTGGGTTTGGTATATTGATACGGAAGTGTGGTGGAATTTTGTATATGTCTGTAAGTGTGCCTCTACTTGAAGTCCCCACTACTAAATGCTCTCTGCTGCACAGTTCTGCTGCTCGTCCACAATGGCGTGCTTGAGTGTAGGTTTGCTGAATGAGCATTGTAGAGTAAATCAACCGTGCTGTTGTGTTGGAGATTAATATTTAAAAAAAAAAACAGGGAGCAAGAATACCTAGACAAGAGTACCAAGTGTCAGGAGGGAGTCAGCGGTGTTTTGTAGCTAGTAAGAGAAAAAATATTTTAGCAGTTTTGTGCTAACATGCTAACCTTTACTTTCCGAGTATATTAGGTAAGAAAAAGCTTTGAGGAGACTGTAGTGCCTTTCTTCCAAAGTGCAGGATTTTCTCTCCACATCAGTTTTAGATGGTATCTGTGATCAAAGGGACATATACTGTTCATATGCTTCCTCTGTACTTCAGAACGAGGGGTGACCTGGAGGGTATATAAGTGCCCTTGTGTGGTTGCCTGGAAACTTTGGCCCACACAAGTGTCAACTTTCTTTCATGGTTATAAAGGAAGACTGAGCCTCACAGAGAGCTTTAGTCTTAGAGAAAAAAGGTCCTTGTGTGTTTTAAAACAAGTGTCTCACCAGGAGATAATGGTAGAGCAGTGGGTTATAAATGATGTATTTTGTTCACTTCGCCTTGATAATGGCACAAGGGAAAAAAAGTTCATCGCTCTCTTATCAAAATACTGTGACATTTCTCCTTCAACTGTAAAATTTCCTATCACATTCCTCTGCTGCAACAGAAACTAAATTTACTCGATTGTAGAGACTACATAATCTCTCATCAAAAGGTGTCTTTTTTATTCTTTCTCTTCTCCCTACTTATACTTCAGGAGAAGCTCCAAGGTTGCTAAAATCACTGTTTTCACAATTAAGTAAATTTGCTTTTAAGGAGTTTATACATCAGCTAGTAACTACGGTGCTATGCCACGCAGGCTCTTTCTCTATCTTGGCCAAAGGCAGTACGCCGTTTTTTGTTGTCATGTCTTTTTACACTGATCACACTCATTCTTGGTGCTGTATTTTGCATGAAGCAAATCACAAGTGAAGGTGACTACTAATTGTTGAATACCAAAAGCGCTGAAAAACAATTGAGCTTCTCTCAAGTGATGACTTCTTTTCAGTAAGTACAGATTGCTCTTTTATACAAGGGATGGCATTTTTTGTTCCTGCAAACAAATATCTTTCTGTAGCATTTCCAGCTTACAAAAGTGCAGATCTGTATTTTCTTCTCAGGCAAATATCCATTTAAGTTTTGGTTTGCCATCGGCCCAAAGTGTGGGTCTCAAACTGCACATCTCCATGGTTTGTAAGGTTGCCGTTCCCTCAGATGGGAATGGCCATGCACACTCAGTCACGCTGTTTGGGACCTGTCTCCTAAATGCCTTTTCAAAGCTGGCTGAAGTAAATGGGAAGGGACACCAACAGGTTTTGGATGAGTTAGCCTTTGTCCAATACAGAGGAGCCGTATACTACTACATGTAGCAGCCTGTATTTCATCTGCAAAAGTTGGTGTGAAACAAAGGTACGATCACTTATAAAACTATGGAAAACTGTTATGACGAGGGACTTTTCTGTTTTCATTACTGTAATGGCATAGATCATAAAATAAAGTGTTTAAATCCAAAGTGTATGTCCATTTACATTTTGAGAGTTACTGGTATAATAATACTAAAGGTACTGAAAAATCAGTAATGATATTTGCAAACCAGATTCCCATAGTGAAAGTTCAACCATGCAGCTTTTGCCCAGTATTTTGCCCATATCAGTTTCTAATATGGATATATAAAAGAATTTTATAGAACTACAGCATACTGCTGTAACTAAAACGTTAACAGAAATAAATAGTATTGCTAAAATGCAGAGGTGAATCTCAGGATGGAAACACACCTAAAAGAAAATAACAGTCTAGTGTGCGTGTGGAGGGTAGCCTAGAGTCCAGACTGCTCACACAAAAAATATTTTGTTTCTTCCGACAGAGCGAATATTGAAGAACTGTTATAATGCCAATATAATGATTGGCTCCTTACAATGGATCCTGCTTAGAGTTATAATGTTCTCAGAATTAATCTCCAGAGACATCTAGAGGATATGTGGCATTCCCTGCAGGACTTGGAGCTGTGTACTTCAATAGTAGACTTCTAATAATAAGAAAAAAATGCCCCACATTAATTATGTGAAACTGTCCCAATATCAAATGACCATGTGGATAAAATCCCTATCTATGTGTAACTGTGTTCTGTGTCTGGCATGCAAATGTTCTGTTTCAACCAACTGTGACTTTTTAATATTTCAGAGAAGAGTTTACTACTGACTGGATCATCCTTTGGGAGAAATTAAAAGTGGAGTAATACAGGGATACCAAAATTTTATGATACATATGATGACTGGGGGTGAAATTGGGGATAAGTGAAAGTTCATTTGATGTTGCATACTTCTCTTTCATCATCACATGGTAATCTATTGGAAGATATATTGTCTTTAATCATAGTCTGTTGAAACACAAGCTTATGGATGGACTGTTTGTGAAGTGCATGACACTGTTTTCATATTTTTCAAGAGAAGGCTCAACCATCTGTTGCGTTTGAGAAACTGCAAAGGATATTTTTATACAAACTGCACTTTTATTAACAGTACAACTAAAGAAAAGCTCTTATTTTAAAAATTTACATTTTTATTAGTTGAAACTGTGAGATTACATAGCAATTGAATTTTTATTTGCGTTGGAATGGTCAGTGAAAACAGTCAGCATACCCAAGAAATCTCCCATGCCTTTGCACAACTAGGCTTTGTTTCACAGGACCAGGGTCAGTGGTGCAGTGCGTTCACATATTAATCAATAAATGTGTGCTTTAAATACTAATCTGTAAATGTATGCTCAGATCAGCTGGGAATTTTGTACACGTGGCATCATGCTGTGTTAAAGCAAAATTACCAGTGAGGAAAAGAGGCCTGCCATAAGCTTACTGGTTTACCTACAGACCTATGATATGGCACAAAAATGTACATGTCATTTTTTACTTAAAAATGGCCAAAAATATATCTTGAAATGAATTTACTCTTCCTACAAATTTGGCAAAGTAACTTAACCACTAGAGTTTCAATATTTGATTGCCATCTCCAGGCTAGATAGTGTGGGGTGCTGAGGGGTGAGGGGGCAATCTGAAATAATCACATTCTGGAATACTAAAAATGTGAACCTGGAGTACAAAAACATTCATCGTGCTTTCTGAAGGCATGTCATAAGCAGCAAAATGGGAAAATCTTAGCATCAGAATTAATGTGGTAGGTGTAGCAGCCTCATATTCTCCCTGTGTGACATTTCCTGATTGTACAACAGTTACTTGAGGGATCTTTGATTCCAGTGGCCAAAATTGAAACAGGGACTAACTCTACATAAACTGTCACACTTCTGACAACTCAGTGGCCTTAAACGTGGTTCAAGGCTTTGACAAACACCCCCAAATTTGTAATACAATATACAGGATATCAGAATAACTTTGGTTTAGCGTGCCAAGTGCATAGCTGAATGAGAAGAGAAAAGCAGATGTCACTGAGAGGCAAGGGGTACTTTGCACGAACAGAGTAGATGCAGATTGATTAGTATACTGCTTGATTGCATTTGGTGATGTTATGTATTTCATGTGATTGAGATAAAAAAAAATAATAATCTACACGACAGTCTGACCTGGGTCTGGTCAACCCACCTCAGATTCTTAGCAGAGTAGCTGTGAACGATATCAATTTGCTTGGCAATGTGAGTTGTAGAAAACAAATCATGCCAATCTTTTGAAGGCTACGGACCCTCCTCATTTGTTTGAGGGGTCAACACGAAGTGGCAACTTAAAGGTAGAATTTGCGTACTATTTGGGTCTGACTGTCTAACTGTATTTGTCACTGCAGCAGCTGAAATTGCTGATGGTCCCAAGAATATGAAAAACATGAGCTCTTTATACAACAGATTTCTTGGTTTTCATAGCAAGCTTCTTTGATGTCTTGCAAAACTTATTTGGTTTAGTACTTGTATTATTTTTTTAATAGTCTGTAAAAAGTGTACGATGGCTACAGACTGTACTATGGACAAATTTATGATGAAGAGGTGAAGGAAGATGACAAATGTTGCCATGCAAATATAATATTTTTTTTTTTTCTGAGAGTGCTATAAAGATAATGAGTGAGAGAACTATAGACTATTTAGATTTAGATCTAGAATCTTTAGATTTTAGTCAAATATTGATCAACTGTTATACAAAATTTTATTCTCCAGACATATCCAGTTTAACTGCTTGGACATGAATGCTGTCAGACAGTCAAAACATGGCGTGGAGCTGTATATACATGGCAGTCTCTAAACTACAGTTTATTAAAATTGTTATGGACAAGCAAGTTGGGTATTGCCAGAACTGACTGACATCTTGAAGGCTGAGATGAAGTGAAAAGTTGGAAGTAATTGCAAACGTCACTGGGACAGAAGTCATGCAAATATACATAGAAGGGCTAACTGTAAAAGGGAAAATGATTTTTGACTTGGGAAAAACATAAAATAATCTATCTAGAGAACTTTGAAAACATTTATGTTGAAAAGAAGAAATTAAACATTTATTTGTTATGGATTTTGAGATGAGTAAGTCAAGATGCTTGTTGCTACTTGAGCTGGACACAGTTTTATTAGAATTTTTAGATCTATTTGCAGTCAAGGGGACATGCTTGCTGAATTCCAGTTTACCTACATATTTCAATATCAAATGATAATACATTGGATGAAAGTAGCAAAAAATAAGATCAAAAAAAGAAATTCTGAACGATTTCTATGCAGTACACAGTATGCTCATGAATTACTGAGTGCAAGGTCTATGGTACTGTATGGGTCATTACAGTAACGCTGAATTTTAGGATTCTCTGACGCTGTTTTTGCGGAAACCAAGAGAAAGATCTGAGGACCTGTGACTAAAGGTGAATGAGAAGAAAGAAGAAAACAGAAAGATTTTTACAAGAACCCTTGTAAAAATGGAATGATGCTCTGTGTAGTGGGAATACACTTTTTGGTTTATTGTGTAAGCAAAATTTTTGTACTTGGAGGTTTGATAGCAAGAGCTGCGTTAGGTTGATAGAGCAAATAACATCAGAAACAGTAAAAAGAGAAGGGATGATTGAAGAAACCGGAGACACACACAGCTCTTACTCCCATGTTGCCTGTGTGCACACACTCTTGTACACACACACGCTCTCAGGGAAGAGGAGGGAAAAAGTCACTGGGACCCCGAGTAAGTTGCTCCTTTTCTTTCTTCTACGCTTTCATTTATATGTAATACACAAATATGGAACTGGGGCAGGGGTGAATAGCCCATATAACCGTTCTCCTCACCCGCCTTCTGGCCCACCTTCTCCCAATTATTTGTCAAGTAGATAATCTGACTTACAACATAATTATGTTCTCTAATTAATAATGTGCAGCACAGGAGAAAGAAGATCACTTAGTATGGAAAAATTATGGTTTAGAATTAAGGGTTCAGATATGTGAACATGCTATTGTGGGTTAGCAAGTTCCATGCACTCTCTAACTGCTGGTAACTGTCCATTAGTGTGCTTTAGATCATGAATTCAGAGTGATTTGACTCAGTCCTTTGACCAGCATTCATTTAGCCAGCCTCTGTTTTCCTTTCTACAAGTCACAAGCCTCAAACTCAGCACACGTCTGCATTTAGTGCCTTTAGCAAAGAGATTTAAAGCCTCAAAAATGTCATTATGTACAAGAGGCATGCAGGGTGGGTGAGATAAAATAATTGGTTGCAACTTTTCTCAGTTGGTAAGCGAAGGCCAACACAGCAGTTTAAACCCCAGGGCCCTTGGGCAGGACCCTAGAAAATGTTCTGTTATTAGCAATGTCTTTTGGTAGGCGAATTGTATAAATGAACTCCTGAATGGTCTTTTCTTGGTGTAACTGCTGTGAGTGTAAACAGATGTGAAAAGAGAGAAAGCAATAATATAAAACCATAATGACTGGAATTTGTTGTCATTTCTTCTTTTAAAATATTTCCACACATTGAATGCTGCTTTCTTCCATGGTGAAGTGAATCACAGGAAATACATTATTGATTATGTTATTGTAAATCATTTGCAGGTGAGAGATATTTTGTATTATTACTTGTGCAGAGTCCAACACTCATGAGATAAAAAGGCCAAATGGGAATTTCACTTGATGGAGCCCTGCGCATCAGATACTCTTCTGTCGGGGGCTGCCAGTAGTGCAGCAGAAATGCCAAAAAGAGAGGTATTAGGTAGAAAACTGACAGCAGCCTGCATTTCTGGAACTGGACAACACGAATCAGGTAATCATTTGTATATATGTCTATGTACATTGTCAGCATTGTGGTGTTGAATGCAGGTGACGTGGCCTTCTTACGGGTGGGAACTGATCTTTTTCCCTTGTTCTGTTTCACAGACCTAGTGCAAGAGGAGAGTCAAGCCTGCAAAAGCAAGCGCTGAAGATTTTCAGGTATGTGATGTTGAATGCTTGAATCACAAAACCATTGCTGTAACAGGAGCACTTCAAATGTTTGTGCTGTCTGTAGAATTCCCATCGCCTTTAGCATAGCTCTCCATTATAAATAGAGATTTCTATTATTTTTTTTTATTATTTCTTCAACTTCTGCAAACATTTTACAATTCTCTCCTGTAAAAACAAAAACAAAAGAAAAAGTGGAACCAGGGGACAAGGACAACTGTGAAGAGTTATCCTCAGCTTATTCATTGTACATGCTTTTGTATCATTAAAAGGACTATGATACAGCAACTGGCAGATTATGACTTCTCTTAGCTTCAAGCAGATAGTGCCAGGAAAGTGAACAGAGACATGATATACTGAGTCTAATTTATCATACTGTTTTTCTGCCTATGAAGCTTGAAACAGTGAAGTGTTTAGGTTGAAATACTGATCAAATTCACTGTTTCTAGAGAGTGGCTTTCAGGTTTAGTGGAATGGAGTGAGAATGAAGGAGCTGTTAAGCTGTCAGTAGCTGTTAAGCTGTTGGCATCCCGAACCCCTGGCGAAAAAGAAACCAAACACTTTTTCTGCTCATAAAACACAACCACTTTCCTCCAGAAAATTTTTATTAAAAAGGCTACAGTGGAATCCTAATTATGTAGTTAGGAAGTCATTCCTAAAAATCAAAATACAGTTTTGAACATTTTATTTTTTTTTAGTATGCCCTCACTTCCAAAACAAATCTCTCAGCTGAAACTGAACTTTAAACAGGCCCACTGATGTCCTCCACCTCTTCCATTCCGCTGTCATGCTGTGTGAGTGGTTCTCATCGTAAGGGTTGAAATGTTCTGGTGTAGTGAATGTTGTGTGTGTGCTGGAAATTACCACTGATTTCCTCTATGTATTTTTTTTTTCCAGATTCCCCAATTTATCAGCCTAAAATATTCCAGAGAAAATCACTGCCAAGTTTCGCATTCATCATGGCTTTCCTTTTTTAAAGGAAGAACAGTAACTGTAAAAACATGTTTGTACAAAGAAGGAAGTAACTGCAGAGAGTAATTTCAGACACCTCAGTTTCAGTGGAAATCAAAAAACTACTGAGAGAAGGTGAAGTGGTGATGGGGTGAGCATTCTGTAGGAACACTGCAAAATTACACTGGACCATCATGTTGAACATGGAGGGCCTAACTGAAACCTGCTGAGGTCAATTAAAATCTTGATATTAATTTTCATAGGTTTCAGATTAAGCTCATCTTTATTTTGTGGAATTATATTATGATGGAATTTTTTTTATCCTCAGGCTTAGACACTTCTGTCTTCGGACTTCTTGTTAAGTCTCCTAATGATGCTGGTTTTAATTTAGTGTTCAAGTTCTATTCCTCCCTGTGAGAAATACATTTATAATACAAATAGAAGCTAGGAAACGGTTACCTGAAGGTGGTGTTCTCATACACAAAATGTTTTTTCCAAAATGCCAAGTTTTGTCTGATGGAAATATTTAATAGTTTGACTCTAAATTATTTGAATAAACATCCTTTATTAAATACAGTTGCAAAAGTGGTTGGTGTGATAGTCTGTAATCATTTACTCAAATTACCGATCCTCATAGATCTTTCTTCCATTGTTCTGTCCACTATTGTTGATAATCTTGAAGAACTCTGGATCTGCACTTCTGGATGCCAGACTATTTTAGGCATTGCGTCTAGGAAAATACTAATTAGTCTTATCTGTGGCACATCATTACAAGGCGTTAAGTTTATCTTTCCTATGCATAGGTACAGGTTTCATATTACATCAAATGACTGTGACTATATTCCCACAGTGGTGCAGCTGTATCTGCAACACTACATGGTCCCAAAAACTTGGGAAACTCATTTTCTATGTTTCCCCATGAATCCACAAAGTAATGAAACATATCAGTCTGAGGATAAGTTATGGATATGGTTTTTTTCATAATATATCTGGCAAGATAGCTCTGAATCAAATGAATAAATCAAGACTGTTTTTAGCCCTCAAATTTCATGTGCTTAGATGTCTGTAGCTGATGAAGAACAGTGTGCCAGGAAGCAGGATTCTCACTGGGCCATCTCCCAGTCGATGCAGCCTGTATCCCTTGAACACTAAAAGGAAAATCACAGCGAACCAATTACTCTCTCTCAAGCTCTATCTATGCAGGTTATATTAATGTGTTGTGTTAATGTGGCAGGGAAACATGTGCCAAGAGCACACTGTTGTACAGTATTGTTAAACTTGGAGTAGAGAAAGGTATGTGAAGGAAGCCACAAACAAAAGGGGAACCTTTATATGAGCCTCTCCAGTTAAAAGTGTTCCCTTAAAGTCAGGAATGTGGATTGGCCAGCTGTCCCGGGGGCTAATTTAGACAATTTGGGATAGCTAATTCAAAATGTTTGAAATAGCGTCACTGAGAATTGTCTGCTACTAGCATTTCAATATTGTCCTATACAATAATCGTCTGTTTAATCAGATTACAAAAGAAAACATTGACTGCCTGTCTACCTGTGTCCAGAGGAGTTTTTGTAACCCATTCTTATATGTATCTTGTTCGTCATTCAGTTTGTCATGTTATTTTGTAACCATGGAGAAGCAGGGAGGGATGCCTGTTGGTCGAATTTAGATTTCTCCGGCTGAGTGCAAACCAATTTTTGAGAAAAATGAGAAAACATTTCTTAAGGTAAATTGTACTGTCACTCCCTTATATCATCAGTGCAAAATGGATTTCTTTCCAGATCATCTGAACTGTGTAATTAGCATATTGTTAAAGCATAGGTCTGAAAATGCAAAATTGTATACATTTTTAGTGACTAAAGATAAATGCAATTACGTCAAAGCAACTAATAATTGGTCATATAATAAAAGTTAAAAATTTTGGATAGAACTGTGGCATTTTCTAACAGCTTTACAACCATTTTCTCTTAAAATTATTCTTTGCAGATTTTTTTTTAAAGCTACCTGTGTTTTGAATAGGAACAATTGAAGGTAAATGTGAATAACCGTTGCTCCTAAAATGTTATAGCCCTTCCAAATGGGACGAGCCATTTTTGGAAGCGGATAGCATTTCGAGTCAGTCATCAACTCCAGACATAGTGTGTGTGATTTTGGTGCTGTGCTCCCTTTTAACTTAATGAAGAATCTCTTTAACATTATTTTCTTACTCGTATTCTCCTGCTGTTTTGGTTTACAAAGGTGGGGGCTAATTTGATGTAAATCATCTGTCAATCACAGTTTTCTTTGCATTGCTATTTTCTGAATGGTTTGTGTGCTTTAGACTTCAAAATTATCCATATGCTATATTGCTCAATAACATTTTAAAAAAACAATATGGTTGCTGGTTTTAATTCATTTATCTTGCCTGTGTATTTAGAGCATGTATAAAATGTAACTTCTCCGTCATGTCACAAAAAGTTATTGCACTCTTGGGTTCATGAATTCAAGAAACATGACATAATAGACTGGCAAATATGGCCTTGTGTCTTCTGATGATGATCCAAATCCACCCACTTATCTTGATCTGCCTATATTGTTAACAACATGGGATGTCACACAACAAATTTTTCATTTTAACTGTTCTTTATGTACAGTGCAGTGTGGAATTTACTTTTTATTGCCTCTCGGAGGGAAGTATCATACCTCTCGGTGAAATAATGGTTTTGTCAGACACTGGTATCTTTATTGTGTAGTGCTTTTAAATTCTACACTATTTATACCAAGCTCTCTTGGCGTAGGACAGGTGAGATGTGATACCTCTGTTTCTCCATGAGAATACTTAAAGCTTTGTGGATAGAGAAGTGTATTGTTGATATGATAATTGTGAGAATTGTGTTGTAGGTTTCAAACAGAATGATTTTGTTCTTCCAAGTGCTCTATGAATGTGCAAAATGTAAACAGCTACTAGAAGTGACTGACAAACCTAAAACTTCTGCTCACAATCTTCATATTGATTTGCGTGCCTCTTCCTACTGTAATTATACTCATTACAAAGTGTAGACATTGATTTGCTGTTAGAGGTTTTATTATATTTGTTCATGACAGGGAAAAAGAGCAGTAATTTTATTGCGTGCACTGCCAATGTTTAGTTGTCAGGAGGTATCTAAATGGATGGTTGTGAAAAAAGTCAAAGAATGATGCATGAATGTACAACGCCTGGGATCAAAGAAGAATCTAAATATAGGTGACGCATTTGTCCTGGCATGACACTCAAATTGAAATACCTTTAATTGGTCTAAATATTTCTAGCAAGATGACAATAAATTAGAAAAGGAGATCTCTATATACTTCAATGGCAAATAAGAAGGGTGTTGTGGAGTGAATGGTTTGCTTTCTTCTGTTACACGTAAACTTTTGGAACAATTGAACTCAGTATTTCAAAGGGTGTCATTTGCTATTTTGTGAATGTATCTAAGAGATAAAAAGCAATACATAAACAGATATTTTTCTACGTACATAAATTTGTTGATCATAATTATTTCAAGAGTAAAAACATGCAGTGGTTGAATTTAGATAAATTTTGAAATTAAATGAAAGCAAATACTGTATGTGAAAGTAGTCCTCTGTCTCTTTCTCTCTGGCTGTCCTTTCACTTTATTCAGAGGATTTAGTGACTGAGCTTTGTTTAACTATTCAAAAAAATTGTACGGAGTATGTATCAGAAACATAATCAAAGCACCCTTGCAAGCCTACTTGCCAGAGACAAAAGAGATGCAGCATACTTGAAAAGGGCATCCCTTTCAGAATGCCAAGATATATTATTTTTTGCTGTGTGTATTACAGTATCACCTAGAAGCTGTTGGTTTCTACTGACACAGAGTTTCTTTTGTCCGAGATACTATACTTCATAGATAAATAAAAATGTATGTGTATACATATCTATCTATCTGTAATGTATATCTGTGTATCTGTTTTACATTTTTTATATGTATATCTATACATGCAAACACAATGACAGTCCCCTCTCTGGATTGCTTGCTATCTGAAAAGGCAGGTCAATAAAAGGTGAGAGAAAGGAAGTATTACTGCTTTCAGAGTTACAGAGAGGTTATGAGTGATTTTGGAGGTCCCATAGGAGGTAGGCTTAGATCCAATTCACCAAGCCCAGATCTTTCAAGTTTATGACAGAAACGTTTCCTGCAAGACTGGTCTTCTCTAAAACGCATATGTATCTCCTTTATTTGATAGTTTCTTGGAACTGTTCATTGTGATATGCGTGAGAAACTACTACATGGGAGCTATCAAGGGTTTGAGTTACCTGTTTATAGGAGTTTCTTTGGTAGTGCCTTTTGAATATCTGTCTGTCTCTCATTTTAGAAAGCAATTTCCAGTATTTTTTTATTTTATTTTTTTAAGGATTATATGTGTAAGTTAAGGTGCTAATGGTACAACCCAGCCATAGACGAGACTTATTTTCCCTATGAAATTATAATATTGATTTAGAGTACTAGCATATTTGTACTTGCTTACAAAAAATGTGAAAAAATACAAAAGTTGTATGGAGTATAGTATGACGTTTTTCTCCAAGCATTAGCAATACTTTCTTCTTTATTCACTGTAAGTCAGTATAAGTTTACAAATATGGAATTTCCTTTTAATTCATTATGACCTTATTGCTTCTACTGTAATTTGAAAGGCCATATTGCTTTTAGTCTACATGTTTTCTAGTTTCAGCTTTATAAGACTGAAGTACAGTATCAGGACCACTGATACAAAAATCTGCACCATCAGATCCCACGAATCTCCTCTGATATCATCCAGAGAACACTTGGTCTTTCTTGCAAACCTGAATTGTTCACAATTCAGTCTTCATCTAATCTTTCTGTTAGGATGTATCCTTAGTTTATTTCAATTTTATTATTATTTTTCTAATCCACACAGTGTTCTTGGTACTTTTAGGACTAGATGAAATATGGTCACTGCCTTCTTGGAGGCTGCAGCGTAATTTAGGGGCAGTCCAACAAAGCTTGCTAGCATTACTTGGAGATAATTTAGGAATCTCTTCATGGTGTTTGAGTAGAGACTTCAAAGCTGATACCTGTCTGAAAAAAAATATTTGAGAAGAGAGAAATGTGCATTTATTTGAACAAGGGCAGCTGAATAAAAAGCAAAAATAAACATTTTCGTACATTTTATTAAGCTTCTACTTAATAAAATAATTTGGACTTTTTATTTCCAAATGAGAACTGCTCCCTGGGTCTTATTTCTTCATCACTTAGTTTTGACATACTGTAACATTCTCCTCGTGGACATCTACTTTCACACCTGGATACTGGTGCTGTTGTAGAAATCATTCAGTTAGTAGCTCTCCTGACTCCTGGTGGTGGGAGGTTAGCAGCAGGTCATTGAGATTCTCTCTGTGGACTGGAAGATAAGATCCTTCATATTATCTATTGACTGTGTAAATTCCAGAGTTTACAGAGGTTCAAGGAGAAGAAATAATCAGATACAGTAAGAAAGATGCTAGTAACACATGATGCTAAAAAGATGCTAAGTCTGCCCAGTGTGTTGGCGATGTTCATGCTGAGTCGTAAACAGTTTTTTTGGTAGAATAAATTAATCTTCTTTGGAGTGTTGTGCTTCTGTGATGAGTACAGTCAAGAGAATAGGTAAGTTTAGACTCAGGATGCTCTCTGATGACTGAGACAAGATACAGATGTCAGTGAAAAGTCTGTCAGCTTCTGAATTGCATTTGATGAGGGTAGGAAACACTGTTTGGGAATTTGAAGGGGCAGATTAGGCTTGGCTGGCAGATGGTCTGTGGTCAGTAGGGGAAGAGAGAAAGCTAGAAACCAGTTGTGGGAAGGAAAGCATATGTGCCTTCCTCTTGTTTCTCTGACTTTTACTTCTGGACATTGTTAGAGGCTGTCACTGGGAACATGGGTATGACCCAATACTTGCCATTGAGGAGGAACATTGAGGCCCAGAAGGCGATAGGGAGAGGGGGGTGGCAGATGAACTGGGCAAGGGAGCAGTGTCCGGGGGACAGGAGACAGGGTAGAAATATGGCTTTTATGCTGAGGTCCTGGAATCTGAAAAAGAGTGGTCCAAGGCTCAAGGGGGCTGCATGTATGTTCAGATTTTTTCTCATGTCGGAAGGCTTGATTTTGAAACTGTTAACTACACCATTGGATATGTAAAAGTAGGATTTGTCTAGATTTTTTTATCCTTTTAAGTTAATGCATTATGTATCTTGTTAATGTATTTTGTTAACCGAGATGAAAACATATGGGGAAAAAACCTGGTAGAATAAAACTGCCCTTCTCCAGGAGTCCTTGTACAGCAAATTGTGCCTATCAGAAAGGAATTTTTAAGTTGAAAAGTATCTATGTACATCAAAATAATAGTCACAGAGAAAACAGAAATTTTCTCTTTGCATTGATGCATGTGATTTTTTTAATTGGGGAGGAAGAGAAGGAGCAGGTATTTTTAGGGAAGTTTTTATGCTATTGTATTTAATTTTGTAAACTGATGGTTTTATTAGCAGGAGAATGAAGATGTCAACCTGCAACCTTTTCAATATGATCGTTTCCTCTACTTAACTGTTTTAACTCTATATACTTAATACTCAGTAACAAGCTATACTTTGTATATTCTTATAGTACATCACCACTGCAGGATAATAAGAAGCTGTTATAAATTGTTATTAGTATTTTTCATAGTATTTCATAGTATATGATAGTGTAGAGGCAGTTGTAATGCTTCAGAGACAAAATAATTCTGTAACCCGGATATATTCTGAGTTACAATTCTTTTGATCTCTGTTGACACTGTCTCTTTAATGGCTGTGCCTTGTCAGAAGTAGTTTCCTACTTCTTCAAAATAATAAATTTCTTGTATATGTTGTGTGAAGTTTTCAGAAGCAGTGATTGCAACTGTTAGAGAAAGTTAGGGCTCCTGCGACCCTGGCCACCTTATTTAGGCTGAAATTTCCATTAAGGCCACAGAGGATGTGGACTTGTTCTCAGTCATTGTTTACAGAGGTAAAGTCTAGGCTGTGAAGAGTCAGTCTCAGGAGGTCATTTTCCAGGAGAAAGACCGCCTATGTCCTCCTGCCGCAGGACAGGCCCCAAGTGCCAGCCATGGCTGTTCCTTGGGCTCCCCAGTCACAGCGTCTGTCCAAGGAGCAATGACGTATTCAGAGCCTGGGCTCATAAAGGGGGAGGTGGTAAGGGAGAACAATTTGGGCTATGCTTTACACACATGATGCCCCTGGGACTTACTCATATGAAGGTCAAGATCGTTCCTGTAGAGACGGCTGCCGCAAGGCCAAAATTCTACTTAAGTCTTATGTAAGCCTCAGAGCAGGATTTAGGCAGTGCACAGGACTTGTGCTCAATCTCTCTTCCAGGGTTTATTTCCCTCACGCTTACAAGTCTGCCTTATAAATGGGCATCGCTCTTTACATTGGCTTCAAAGTCCCGGCTAAGCTAAGATATAGCTGCATGTGAAATCAGTGTGACAGTCCAGACTGAGGCACTGAAGGAGAGAGTGAGAGTACTCTGGTCCATGTCCAAAACCAGCAGTCAGTTCCTGTTTGGCAACAATGTTAAAAAGCTGTGTTGGTCATTGCTGGTACTTGATCATAGAAGATGTAGATAAGCACATAACTCATGAGTGCTGGAGCAGTGCAGAGCCATGTGTCTGTTATGCATGGCCATCCCCAGCAAGTGCAGAGAAATGATTAATTTGAATCTTGATATTGTACATTATAGTTATACTACATTTATCTCTATTTATAATAATGTTACTTTTCATATAAATTAAAATTATAATAGATGGAACTATATCTTGCATGCATGCAATGGAGCATGGCATTCAATCTCCCTTTGTCCCAGGCGCCCTCTCGCCTTCCTGATCTCAACAGTAACTAGATCGTTTGGATGGTCACACTAAATACCAATAAATTTGAGTCTTTGTTGACATTTTTGTCTTTTTCCTGGTACACTCCTTCTTTCAGAAATTTGTTGCGAACATTGAAAGGAAATAGGGAAATCACGTTAAAGCATCTGCTTCTTTTGCAAGACATTTGGGCAGTTTGGCTCACATACTCTGAGCTAGAAATCGGCATCTAAGCACTGGTTTCATAGCTCTGAGCATGCATATCTGATAGAAAGCAAATAACTTCATCTGCTATTACACAAATGAGAGATGAAAATAGATCCTTCTATGTCTAAGCGTAAGTACTGTAAACTGAGAAGACACCACAGATACAGTCACAGATGATCTCACTGCTCTTGCTTTTAGAGTTAAAAAGAATACTTTCCAAAACATTTTTGTTCATTTAATACATTTCATGATGTCAATATTAATACAGCAGTCTTCATATTAAGTTAACTTTAGTAACTTTCTGCATTCACTAACAACAGAGGCTACCTTGATATTTTTCCTTTTTTCCAAGTAAAAAAGAAATTATTGGGTAAACATACAAACATCTATTAATTATTTTATTTAAATATCATATATATCTATGCAAATAATATTGTAAAAAAGAAAATGTTTGCATCTTCCAGCTAAAAGGATTCCGAAAAGTCCTAGGGAAAGATTGGTGTAGATGACAGCGAAATATTTAATTCTCTCCCTGCAGAATAGCATCTGTCTTAGAAAAGGCTTCAGTCTGAGTTACATAAGCTGTATTTTTCAATTGTGTCCACTTTCTATTGCTTTACATACAATGCTCCATATACCTCTAACTGTATTTGAGCTATATGAAGCAATGAAAAAGCAGACAGACTCAGGACTGAAATGTCTTCGCATATATCGGGGGAGAATCTGCACACAAAGGGACATTTATCAGGGGCGACTGTTCCTCTGCTGAGGAAAGAAGCATACCCGAGAGTCCAGAAACAGATGAAGATCTTATCAAGAAAACCCTCTTCAGTAATATCATCAGCCTGCTCTTGCCAAGTCTGGCATTTCTGTATCGTGTGTATTTGTGATGGAGAGAGAGGGAGCAAAGCTGAGCAAGCTACATGTAGCTGGGATAAAGTACCTACTCAACCCACTGGGTCTGCACAGTGTTAGAATATAATTGGGAATCATCTTTGCCAGTATCCATGTGAGAATGGAGTTTACAGTATTCCTGTCACAGAAAACTGCAGGGCAGGCTCTTCAGCTGCACTGGTTGCCTTTTGGGATTGGTTGCCTTTTGGGATTTTTTTTTTGGGGGGGTATTTTTGCAAGTATTTCTACTCCAGTTTTATCTCAACACATCCAGGGAGTAACAAACCTCTTGAACCGTGCATTGAAATGTGAAGGTGGAAAATTATTGAGAATGACAAAAGTAATATTTTTTTCTTCTTGTATGAGATTTAGACTTTGAAAACAGAGGTGTAAATTACTCTTGTAGTGAGTAGACTGAAAACTAAAGATAGTTTCTTCTATTTCATTGCAGGATCAGGATTTTGCCATGATGGCTGGGTTTATTTTGCCTGTCTGTAGACTAGATGCTGATATAAACAGAGATTTTTCATATTATATGGAACCCAACTTTGAAGCACGTGAACAAGTCTTTGGCATGTCTTAGTGTATCTTGAGTAAATATCTTTTTCTTTCTACTTCTGTCTCTTTTGTTTTTTTCTTTGAGCAGGTTTCTGTAAGTTCAGCAAAGCAGTCCAAATAAAGGAGAAGTCTATACAACTGTATAAGAGTCTGTTCTACTAAAAAGCTAATCAGACTCTAGCAGCAGTGTTCATTATGTACTACTTCCTTTCTATCTTCCAAGAAAAAACAGTACTTTTTGTAATAGTTCAGCTTAAGCCTTAAAAATTATTTTGGTGGTATACTTGATGTAAAATTATTATGTAGTTTCCCATGAGCTGTATCTTTAGTAGTTACTCAATTTATGTGCTATTTAACATTTATTTAATTAATCGCCCTCCCTCCCAGCCCCCCCAAAATGTAGCAATTGCATTGTCATTTCAAATTGATGCAGGTGTGTTCACCACTGTAGGTCTATGCCTTTCTAACTTGGGATGGGATCCTGTGTTCCTACTAAGTTCTGTAGATTACAGGAGTGTGAGGCACTATAGGAATGTAAAATTGTTTTCTCTGTATTAATTTTATATAAGCAAATGAAGACTTTACAAATAGAGCACAACTTTAAGTTTTTGAAGGGTCAGTGCATACACTTCTTGAAACGATGGTCTCTGAAAACTCTGCCTGTGTTGCAAGACATAGTGCACCTTCACATGACTGAAGCTAGCTCTGCATTGCAGTTGGGAATATGGAGCAGCTTTGGTACCTGTGCCTAAGGTCACATCAAACAGGCTGGAGTACTATGCTAGTCTGGTGGTCATAGCTGGAACATAGTGTGAACTAATTGACCATTAATGAAACTTTTTCTCTGAGAAGTTTTATGGCCTGCGTGATGATCTGGCTGCTTGGAGGTACAGAATGGGTTTGACCAGATGTCAGGTGAAATCATGTCACTGGGTGCAGTGTAGACATGCTTTAAGTGTTCAGTTTAGCCAGAATTCAGCTGAGCAATGAGGTATTAGAATAAGTATACTTTATTTTGGTGGTTTAGCTTATGAATTAAGCACTGTAATAACACATATGCCTCAGTTAAAAAAGGGTAATAGTGTTTACATTCTGTTTCTAAATGTGAATTCATGCGCTTCTGTCCTTATGTTTCAGGCTTGGAAATGTGTATGTCTTCTTTCCTTCTGGCAAGTTTTCTGCATCCCTCTTTTTCTTGAATATCTTCTGTTACCATTTTTCCAGGCTGTGTCTTTGTATCCTGATTAGACCCAACTTGGGTCTTCAAATGGTTCCTTCCCTAGACTCCCTCTCTCTTGCCTTGTTTTCTAAATGTATTCCCCCCGCCCCCCCTTCTGTGGTCTTTTTTTCAGAAAATCTTTGCCAAGTCTTTCCCTATCCTCACTTTCAGAATATTTTTTCCTTCCCTTTATTGTCCGTTGTAGGACAGCGCTGCTGCAGATAAGGATAGCACCTGCACTGTCTGCCATTTGCAGTACTAGCAGCAGGTAGGAGAGATAAAGAAACTCTGCTTCTGACTTTCGGGGCTCGAAAGAAAGGTAGGGAGCAGCAAGATTTTTGTTACAGAAAATGGAGAAGCCTTTTCATTTGTCATCCTTACCTAGAGTGCACAGCTGCCCTGTAAGCAGCATTGGCAAGGTGGGGCGACGTTAGGCAGCTCAGTTAGGAATGAAGTGGCATGTGGCAGCTTCTCCTGCGTTGTGTTTGCTATCTAGACCTGCTTCTAAGTGTAGGCAAAGGAGAGCAGTAGCTTAGAGCAATAAGTACTTGTGGGTTATCCTTGTGTCTGCTTCCCTCATGGCCATTGTGCTAAGATGTCTGGTTGACTCTACTCTTTAAGAGGGATGGGACCAGGGAGGATCAGGGTTAGGAGGAGGAGTTGCTGGGGGGTGACAGCAACTTCAGAGAAAGGAAGAAGGCTTCTGTGTTCAGAAACCCTCCACCCCTTCAGTGACAGCAGTATATCAACCCTCCCTCCACAGTGACAGCACAGAGCTGTTTTCTCAGCTTTCAGTCCCACATCTGTTCCTCCTTCCATCCTTCTCATCCTAACAGTGGCCTGGACGTATTTTCTCATCTTTGGGGCAGCAAAATTAAGTTTTGCCTTTGCTTCTGGACAACCTAAATAACCTCTGTTTTTTGCCAAGACCCCTGTGAATGAAGTTTTCATTGCAAAGCAAATTGTAAAATTTCTTTTGAAGATTGATAGTAATTTAGTCCATTACTGTTTGGACTCCAGTGTGAACCTGTCTCATGTGTGTATGTGTCTTTCTAGTAAGATAGTTACAGTTCTTGTATCCCACAGCAGACTTGCAGTGCTGCAAAACAGGTTGTACCCTGACACCCTCCGGATCTTCTTACTGCAGAGTCAGCGCACTGCAGAACGGGTGCAGTGCTACCCGTTGTGGAGAGATGTGAGAATTAGCTAATACAATGTATGAAATCCCTAACAGGCAAACATGGTAATGTGAGATGGTTGGCCATTTTCCTAACATAGCTGTGTGAATTGCCTGTTACTCAATGTTCTTCCACAACAGCAGTGGCAACCGTCCAGTTGGTGCTGGAAGGGGATGCGGTATTCACTCATTCATCATGAAGTTCCATGGCTTAGCATATTTTGGATTAGTGGTTCAGACTCCCAGTTACATGTTTTAGAGTTTTGGGCTATTGAATGAGCCCTGTGGAAAGGGAATGTTTCTATTTTGCCACCTCCATTACGTTACCTATTCCAGTGCAATTACAAGCTAATTCAAAGCTCTTTGTGTTAGGCTAATAGCTTCTGATTCACTGCTGTCAACCAGTACCTCTTTGTGCACTTTCATACTGCTTACCCGTCCCCCTACCACTTACCTATGAAGAACATTTATTTTTTCCCTGAGTAGAGGCTCATCATAGGCAAATCATTAATGGAACATCAAAAAGGTCCCATCTGTTAGAGTTGCATATGGCTAAAATCACAATTATCAAAAGTCTTTCTTTTTTCCCCATTCTTATCCGCACAATAAATGTAGTTGTCAGCAGGATAAGTTCACGCATCGGATAAGGTCACAATTTCATTTAGTGACAACTTCCAACAGCGTGAACTTACAAGGTTCGATTTATTAAAGAGTCAGAAAGGATAAGATCACTGCATGGCCAGCCTGATTTATCAGGGTTTGACTGGAGTACTTGAATAGAGAATGTCGTATTTCAAGTTTATGTTCAAAACTGTAGTTTAGTGTGTGTTATGTCTCAGAGACTTGAAAATTGAGGGAGGAGAATTTAGAGGAGCTATCTCAATAACGCAGTTTATGTCTGCCAAGCAAGTGTATGAGCATTTAATATTGGAGCTACCTTGTTAAGAATCACAGAAGTGGAAATGGGATAGTTCTCCGCTATCAGTGAACTGCTGTGTGCAAATGTACACGTTTGTTAAAATGGAGGTAATCCCCGGTCAAATATTAATTGCAGATTCTTCCTGTGCATACAGGACAGCAGGCAGATCTTGGGCTCTGGGCTGGGCAGAGCTTAAGAACTTCTGAGAGTGTTTTTAACTTGCTCGTTCTGACTTCAGAGAAGTCCTTGTTTGAAACTACAACATACACGATTTCTCTGCCACACGAAAATATTCATTAGAGAGCCAGGTGGCTGTGCACTGGAAATATGCAAAGAAGGAGCCATTTGCTAGTGGAAATTGGTAGAGCACCATGATGTCAAATAACCAATCTCTAATTATAGCAGAGAAAGAGCTTACTCATTCTTTTTAACTGACTCCACTTAGAAAGCTATTCCTGATAAAAAACCCTACCGCCACAGCTATCAGTGACTTGCTTAGAAATGTTAAACATTTATAAATCTGGATACACTTATTTCTGAATGAAGTAGTTCACTTTTTCTTCCCCAAAATGCTGTTCATCATTCACCTTCAGAGGTACGCTCCTTTGATTCTTATTCCAGAATGTGGGTAGATGGATGAAAGCCAGTATTATTTTGTTCAGAAATACTATATATAGTTGAATTCTTCTGGTATTCAAACTGTGGTCGAATGCTGTTAAGGGCCAAAAGCTGTTGTTCTGTGGTTCCTGTGTATACTACATGTTTTGTAGAGTTGTTTTAAATGATTCTGATTTTGCTGTAAAAGAAGACAAAGCTAAACTGATCTCTCCACCTTGAGTTTTATGCCAGCCCTATATGGCATCCCTGAAACAATATGTGTGCATAGGAAAAGAACCCTAAATTGAGTCATTTCATTCTGGTTTTGTATCCACCAAGGTGGCCTAATATCTTAAAAGCCATGGGATGTTTTGTAGCTGTACTAGCGAGTCATGACTTGGGGCTTCTTTTACAGTGCAGCTATCATAAGTCTTTGAGTAATCACAGACTTTAAAAGTATGCTACATCAACAAGATAAGAGAAACAGCCCACAGCACTAACAGCATTATCTTTTACCAAAATTGATTAGCCCACACTATGTGTCTCAAATATTTTGTATAAACTTACTCAGCAAGCTGGAAATGTGTTCCTGAAGAACAAGCTTGCTCTGTAGCAAGGAAAAGGGAAGTAAATAACACTAAATAAAATGTCTCTTAAATAATTTTTTTTTACCTAACTCTCAAAAACTAAAGGCAGGGCATCACTTCCTCTTTACTTAAGTTTCTTAGTGCTGCTTCTGTTATGCTTCTTGCTGTCCTTTTTAATTGGACTGTTGACAAGTCTAGGATGAAGACTGCAAAATGCAACTGCTTCTTGACTTTGCCATAGGAATGATGAATCTCAGGGGTGTGTATGAATTCTGTATATTGTAATTTGCTGTCATGTGAAGGAACGTTATGTTCAGTGTTCAGTACTGAGGTGGTCTGTTGCAATTGGTGATCGCTAGAAACTCCAGTGTTTGGCACAGAATTTTCTGCTTCCTTTGGGCTGATGCGCAGATTAAAGGAAGCTGCGGCAGTTTTTCATTCTTTCTTTCCTTTTCTCCCTGCTTGTTGGGATCTCCATGGACAGGCACCTGTGAAGAGTCAGTACCAGCTGAGTCTTTACACTTCTTACTGCAAGTGGTGATACAGCAATAAAATCTCCACTCCTCTTCCTTTTCCTGATGTAATCTGTGAAGATGCTGAGCAGTTGTGCAGGGGACGGTAGCTGCAGGAGAGCGCTTCTGACTTACATCTGAACTTCTTCTGAGGCTGAAGGGGAAAACCTTGTCTTGCTGACACAATTAACAGTCACAGAGTGAGGTTCTTTTTTTCCAGCAAACTCCCTTGAGGTCACAAGTTGTTTGGGGCCACAGATAAGGCACCACTTAAACCAGCGTCCTTGTGGGAAGCTGGCAGTGAGCAGGGGACAGCCCCGACCTCGTCAGCGGGCGACCGGGCCCATCTGTTGCTGCAGTTTCAATACCATTCACCAAATAGGAAATTTCAGAGAAGCAAAATGTTGTAAATGAATGCAGGAAAGTTGCAGGCTCCTTGCTCTGGGGTCAGGGGAATTCAGGAGAGGATTTTTAATAGTGACATTTGTAATCTTTCTTCTACAAACCCTCGTACCAGCCCCTGGCCTTCCTGCTTAGGGCAGGCAAAGAAACATATACAGGGATTTTATGAAAGATGCAGGCTCTGGAAGGGAAAAAAATAAATCTTAGCAGATGCTCGTAGACCTTCACGTGCAGCGTTTTTTTAACTTAGCTCTCTTAGTGTTAATTTTTCCCCCTAAACAAAGATTTTCAGTGAAAAAAAAAAATCTTTGCCAAGGATCAAATTGTAATGTGCTGCACCTTGTACAAGCATAGCCAAAATGTCTGTGTTTGCCAAAACATACAAGCAGATTATCCTTCCCAACCCTAACATTCACCCATAGCGTTAAAATGGCTGCTGGTCATGGTGACCAGAGAGAAATGTGTCTTTTTTGGAGAACTATGATGAAGGGAAACAGGAAGGTTATGCAGCAAAATGTCTTGTAACCCCGTGCGCAGTCTGCTACTCTGTCATGGTGTTCTGAGTGGAGGGGAAAACACAGCAGCTTCAGTACAATTCAGCCTGATGTTACCCTGTCTGTAGTGCATTTCAGTGTATTCATACGTATTGAAATGTATTGTTCAAACTACAACTTGGGACTATAACAAAAGAGAATAAAAGAGAGAGAATCCATATTAACTTAATTATCAACTGGAGGAAAAAAATACAGTTTTGGAAAATAATTGCTTGTTTTTATGTTTGCCTCAAACCTGAACTACTTACCAGATGTAAGATTCATGTTATTAATTTGATTTAAAATATAAAATGTAATGATGTGTACCTTAAAAGTTAGGTAGGTTTTTTGATATCACTGGATGATCTGCCCTAAGTTTGTCGTTCTTAATCCATTAAAAGACAGGCCTGCTTGTAAATCCACAGGTACAGATAAGGAGTCACTGTTTGACTGTGTCTGAACCCTTTTCAAATGAAAAATGTCAGTGGCAGAAAGGGAGGCTGAATTATTTTTTAAAAGGGTTTTCAAAGATTCTCATGATTCCTCTGGTATCAGTTAAATGTGACATGTCCATAGACATGGCTGTTTTTTAGTGTGTAAAAGCAAGCAAATGCTACAGTTTTCATCTCCACGTAGAGAGAAAATGCTGCAGTATGCCTAAATGATCAACATGTTACCTTGCAACACCAGAAAGATTTCTCTCTTCCATAATTAACATATAAAGAGATTTTTTTAAAGTTAATACAATTTGTAACAATGTGACTGTGAGAGGGAACAATGCATTTTTTAAATTTTTTTTTTCTGTTTGGGTGCGTATATATCACATGTGTACATTAGATATAATTAGTCCATAAGCTTTCCTGCTCACATACTGCCTTTTAAAATGTCATAGCACTGTTACGATGAGGACTTAGCCGCATATATAGAAGCTTTTGTAAACTGATACAGCTCTATTTCCTAGATTTGTTCCAGTTTGCAGGAAGGATCTGATGCACAATTTTACGTAGAGTAGTTTTGTAATCTGCAACACTCAGAGGTGAAATTTAGATTTCTGTGCTTGAAAATGGAAGCTGGAGCCAAGTCTTCTCTTTGGAAGACGGTCGAGATTAACCCCTGCGGACAAGGAAAAACTTTGCAGCCTGGCTGTAACATAAATCCAGGCATCCATGGGAATGGTTAGCTCGGGGAAGTCTGTGGAGACTGCCTGTAAGCCAGGAGGGGTTACTCACTTCCTCCGGCCCAAGGTTCATTTCACAACAACTGCCAGTTCTAAATCTGGGACGAGTTGACTTCTTGCACAGTTGGACTTTACCCTGTTTGTGGAAAAGCACCGTCCTGATTTGGGGTAGAAGGGACGTGCCGATGCAAAAGGCAGGAATTACTGTTGCATCTGGTTGGTATGGAAAGGGAGGAAGGGGCTTTAGCAGGCAGGGAAAACAGGGCAGGAGAAATCACAGCTGCAGCGGAGTTGAGGTGAGCTCTGCCGCTCCTGAGAACAGCAGCAGATTTTCTGCCTACCTTCAGGAAGGCCAAAGCTTGGGAGTGCGATAGCATGTAAAGATTCAGTGAAACGGCTAACAAGAAAAGCGCAGATCAACCCCTCCTCCTTGTTCCATTTTATTGCTCTTAAAGTTTGAAACCAGAATTTATTTGAATCGTTTTAGAAAAGATGTTAGAAATTGTGTATATAAACATAACTGTTGCTACATTTTTAACTGAAACGTTAGTTCATAGAAAAATAGGCTTATTGAAGAGACTGCTTTCAAAGAAGGATTGTCCAGACTTTTTTTAATCCTGAAACAAAGTGAAAAATATGTTGGGGAGAAAGGTGGTGACTGAATTTTATTTTTCCTTCCACAGTAATGTTCAATTGTTTATTATTCTTTCCCTTTTCACTGGAAAAACCCAGGAAAGTTAAAGTGAGCTAAAGTAACAATTTCACTTGTAAGTGTTAATTTTGAAGTCCCTACTTTCTGCTTTTTAAAAAAATGACAAATTAGTACACAATTAAAAAAAAAATCACTGTAGTGCCTCCCCATTGCTTTAACATATTTTGTGTTAAAACCTTAAGCTAACAATTTAAATTATTTTGGGTCTAATTCTGAAATGTTACTGCCTGTAAAACCTCACTCGGTTCAAAATCCTTTTCTTAATTATAGTAAAAGTTTTTAGTAGTTTCTTCAAAATTAGTAGAGTTGTTGTGGATTTATATCGCTATTTGGTATGTCTCTAAAATTTTTAGTAGCTGAATGCTTCAGAATGTGGACTTGTGACAGCAAAATGCATCAAGGAGGTTAACGCGCTGGATGTGGATGCTATTGCAGTCTCTCCTTTCAGCTATCATCTCCTCCCTCCTCAGCATTTCTTAAGAACTTTTATGAAACTGCTATTCTGAATAAAAATGCCTTCAAACTCGAATGTGTGTGAAAAGATGCAAGAAAGGAACGGGACTTTCTAAACCAAATTTGAACATAATTATAAGGGAAAAAGGTTTGTTTTTCTTTTGCAGGATGACAAGATCAGTTGTTTTTCAGACAAGCATAATTAATTCTCATTATATGGGTCCTCAGAACATTGTGCGTATAAAGCTGACACAAAGGCAGAGGTGGTTGTTGTCAAGGCACAAGTGAAAGTACTCTCAACACTGCTTGTTTCCTTTGTTTGCAGGAGAGTTGGAGGTGGTCCAGAAGGACGGGGAGCGCAAGATTCAGAGCCGGCAGCAGCTTCCGGTTGGAACAACATGGGGGCCTTTTGCTGGGAAGATGGATCTGAATAATAACACCTTGGTATGTAGATGCTCCGAGAAGCTTCACTTCGTTATATTGTGTGTCATTCTTTAGGGAATAGCCTAAATTACTACTCAGCCGGAGCATTTGAAAACAGGCATTGTTAGCTTTCACGGACAGTGGTATTTGGCTCTTTTCCAATTAGTTCATCTGTGGCAACCGTCCACGTAAAGTTATTTGGAGCACAGGTTAATAGTATTAAACTTGTTATTTTACAGAAGAAGGAAAATGTCACTTCCTTGTTTGCTGAATCAAGCTGTTGCATTTCAGTAGTAATAGCTGATCTTTTAGTGGCTTTTTAAATTTTTGATGGCATTAATTGCTGAATACTTAATTTATATTAATGGATGGTGTAGAAAAAAATAGCTACATTATTTTAGGATAAAATTCATTAAATTTGCCTTACTGTTAATGTTACTGAACACAGCAAGATCTTCCATCAGATTAAGATCATTTTGAAAGGTATCAAAAGGCACCTGTCATAATATATTCTCTATTAGCCTTGGTTTTTATTCTGATTGCAGAAAATATGTGGACCGTATTACTTAAAAGTAATGCCTTGCTGGTCTCACTGAATATCATGTCATTCCTAGGTCTTCATTTCATTTTTGTTTGTATTGGTTTTAAGTCTGAGCTTCAATATTAATTCGTAGAATTGTTTAGGTTGGAAAAGACCTTTAAGATCATGAAGTCCAACTGTTAACCTAGCACTGCCAAGTTCACCACTAAACCATGTCCCTAAGCGCCACATCTACACGTCTTTTAAATCCCTCCAGGGATGGTGACTCAACCACTTCCCTGGGCAGCCTGTTCCAATCCTTTCGGTGAAGAAATTTTTTCCTAATATCCAATCTGAACCTCCCCCGGCGCAATGTGAGGCTGTTTCCTTTCGTCCTAATGAATCACCCTCTGAAGGACCACAGGTCTCCCTGCAGACTGGAGGGAGGAGGGAGGGCTAAAATATTTAATGTGTGAGTATGGGAGGTGATGTTGATTGACCCTTCACTACGAAACTAATCATTATCAGATATTCTTAGAATGAATTTGCAACATGTCAGCAGTTGATCATATTGTTTCATTTCTGTTTTCTGAAAAAGATGTAGAGCAGGAGTTTGCTTCTCCTTTGGTAGCACAGGCATATATTAAGGTCTGTTATTACTTTGTAAATGTGGGCAAATACCACATTTGCTGTAACAAAAACATTTAGCTATTTTGGTTTTAATGAACTTATAATTAAGCAGCGAGCAGAGTTTGGTGATTATAATGGGATGGAACAAGTTTCTCAACCCATTTCAGAGAGATGTGGGATGAAAATCTTCAGGACTTTTTTTCTCACTAAACTGGAATGATACTGATTTGTTTCTTGTCAAATTAAAAACCATAAAGTCTATTTTTGCTAACACTTGAAAGATTTTACTTTTGTTTTGCCTACTAATACAGATACATTTGGAAATCTGAAAAAGTTCCTGTAAACAAAATTGCAGTCCTCAGCAATATTATTTTGTCCCCTGAGCAACTCCATCCCTTGAGATAGTCAAAACTGAACTGGATATGATCTTGAGCAATCTGAGTTAACTTCGAAGTTGGATCTGACTTTGAAGTTTGCCCTGCTTTGAGCAGGAGTTTGGACTGGATGACCTCCAGAGGTCCCTTCCAACCTGAATTATTCTGTCATTCTAAGTATTGTTTCTTTTTCCTGAATATCAGATGTTTCCTGTAATCCTACTTTTTTACTTGAAAATGCTGTGTGAAGAAAAGTAAACGTTTTGATAGAACTTTAATTTACTGTTTAAGCAACACAAACCCAGTGCCAGCTTCTACGTATTTTTCTTTTATCTTTTTTTTATTTTTTTCTTGAAAGTATTCTGGTTTATTTATGCTTTTTCTGTTTGCTTGACACATTTTATTACTTTTCTCACTAGTGTACATGCTCTCTGTTGTTCATAAAGGGAGTTGTGTTTGTTTACTTAAGTTATTTATATCTGTTTTGGAAAGCTCATTTGGGTAAAGCCTCACCTCCCTAGAATTCAATCAAACTTTCACATCAGCAGCTGACAGCAGGTTTAGTTCATTTCTGAATGAGAACTTAAAACATTGCAGTGTTATAAACCTCAGATGATTTTTGGAAAAGAGCTTTAATGTGAGATTTTGGTATAGAGAGGACAGGAAAGAAAAATTCAGGGAACCGCAGGTGAGTAAATATCACAATTTTTGCAGCTGTTGTCTTTATTGTAAAATATGTTTGTGGCTGACTACAAGTATCTTAACCTGACTTTACTGTTTAGTCTTACCAATGTGACACTGCCTGACAGGATTCATTACCCAGCCATAACAGTTACAGCTTACTTACTAACCTTGTACTCTGCACTGTATACAGCCTGTACATGTAATATCCTATTGAAGTGCTTCTTATTTCAAGCAGTGCTGTGTTGCTGAATGCAGTCTCACTGCTGTTGGCTCAGGAGACGGAGCAAGCTAATTAATTCAGCACGATAATTAATTGAGTCACCGTGCCAGATGTCAAATACTTTTTAGATCTTTCAAGTTTCTGTCTTGAAGTATATTAACAATATACATCTCAGGGTAGTGGAAGGTTGGGTACCTTGAACAAAAATGATTTAAGTGCTGTTCACAATTGCAATAGGAATAGCAGCTGTTGACTTCATCAGCAGTGCCGCAGCACTGTCGGGAGATACGGGAGAGTAAGGTCCATATCAGGACTGCAGAATACTCAGACTGTAATGGTGGACTTGAAATAGTTCAGCGTCTAATGAATTTGTCTCATCTAGGAGTTACCCAATACTCATGAATTACAGAGTGATCAAAACCCTTTATGAAATAATGTACCCCATTGCACTGGTGTTACTGTTGATGAAACAATCTGCATGCAGTCACCAGAAATCTTAAGAACGGTGATTTTAACAACAAAGAGCGAGTCTTGGATCTTAAAACTTGTCTAGGCATTTAATTCCCATTTCAATCTGAACTTAAGAACTTCTTGTATCATTATTACATATTTATAGATCTCTATTTAGATACTTTTATTATATTTAGAGTGATAGATCTCCTGTTTAGATACTTTTAATGATCTGTTCCTGTAATTTTGCCAAACTGACAAAATTGTTCTGCTCTCACCTGCATGCATAGTTTGTATCCATTTGTGCACTTGGGCATAGAGGTTATTGCCTTCCATTTCCTTCCACTTCTTCCACTTTCCGTCAGCTGTTCCATAACAGTTGATAGTCCCAAGAAAATGAAATGCACAGGAATATCTTTTCAAGCCTAGAAAGGGTGCTTCTAAAATAAGAGTTTGTTCTCTTGTTTTACAGTAAAAAGAGATCACCTACGTGTTTTCAGATTCTGTTTGAGATTTAATATAATCTTGCTGTTTTGACAAACAGATACCTGAAGAGTTTTGTACAGTACTGCTTTCTATCTCCAGTTGGTGAGAACTCAGCTCTACAAGGAAGGTGACACGATGTAATTGCTAGTTTTACGAGGAAGGCTCCAATTTTGCGCCTTCCTGCATCACAAAGAAATGCAGTAGTTCGTGGGTACCTACAAGTAGACAGGAATGTATTTCTAAGCGTGAAACTCCTAGCTTGTGATTTGTCTTTTTAACAGGAAAGCAGATTTGCACAAATGTCACATCTAATGTGAACAGACAGGTGAGAAGAGGAGAAGACCCCTCTACACTGGTCCGACAAACTGCTGAAAGAGCAGCTGTGGTGCCTAAGCAGCTCTAAATTCAAGGCACTAGCAGCCTATTTAAGAAAAAGACATTTGCTTGCTTTTTCCCAGCTGTAAATATTTTCCCTGTTTGAGGGGACGGCTTGGTGGGAATGAGGCCCTTGGAAACAAAAACGGCACAGAACCATGTAGCCCATGATGGACGTTGAGCAGCAGCTCGCACCATCGCTCCAGTAGTTGTGTGGAGGCATTCTGAAAGGCCTTTTCCCTTGGCTGCCGCCATCGAGTTTTTGGTGTTAATCTGTGCCCGTGGCAGGGTTTTGCAAAGCAAAACAATGAGCAGCTGGATCCTGCCCCCCATTCCCGTTGTCTTGTCACAAGGAGGAGTGCGTGGGGCAGGCCTGTATCGGCCTGATAAGGAAAAGAGGATTCAACGTGGCTGTGAAGGGAATCTGCGGGAGGAAAGTGTGCAGGGCTGGGCCAGGCGAGCAGTGGGATACAGCAGAGACCCTTTAATGGGATCTGGGAGATTCAGCGCCAAAGCGACACTTCTTCTGGAAGATATCCTCATGAAACTGTTTGACTGGGTAGTGTGTGAGGGGCTGAGGAGCCAAGGTTCAAAATGCAGTTAAGTTACCCACTCGCTAATCTGTGGCTGGTCACTTTGGGTCAAAACCTCGTATCCGTAGTAGCCAGCAACTTTTAATCTTCAGAGTTGCAGTGTGAGGCTTTGCTGGGCACTTTGGTTGGAGGTGCTGTACGGCCAACGAGACAGCCGGCAGCCTGGCTGTAGTCAGGCTGTAGTTAGGCTGTAGTCTCGGGTTCTCTTGTTCAAACATGGAAAGGGATAAGACAGTTTTTGTCTTCAGATACTTACTTGCAAATGGGGACTTTAGTTCTTATTAGCACAAAACCATTTTTATATTTAATTACCAACAACAGTGTGTTGAATAATGAACCTTGATGCTAATCTTTGTTATACTGGGTTTATGCCTTGAAGTACCTCAAGTGACTACAAAAGCATTTCTTTCTCACTTTTACTGCTGTTACTGTCAGGCTCTTCATGTTTAAAACTAGTTTAAAACCACTTTCTTCTGTCCCAGACACGAACAGATGTTAATGCAACAGTGCTTCTGGACAGCACGTTGTGTCACACCTACAGCGATGTGCAGGTGTTGGGGTTGCCCACTTCATAAAAACTGAAACATTAAAAAAAATGGAGATATGCCGAGGTGATGCGGACATCCACATGGCCATGCACAGTGGTGTTTGAGAACACATCACCTCATATTGCCTCACCTTTTATAGTGCTCTCCCATTTATATAGACATGGAGTTGACGGGAATGCAATGACAAGAACTTTTTTTGAAAATTTTGTGCGTAATTGTAGTTTAGATGCTTCTTTTCTTTCAAAAAAAAATAGTTATTTCTGCTCCCTTATTTACTTTTACACAACAGAGTTAATTTAAAACATGTTACTAATATGATAGCAAGATGTGGTAATGATCTGAATAAACATCCTGTTTTGAAAAAAGCTGAAAATATTTTTTTCCAGCTTGCAAAAGTAGTTTCCAGAACACTGTCCTGGTTTGAGGACCAGACAAACACAAATAGGTGATGAAGCAACATGGTCCTTGAAAAGAAAGAGCACATTGATTGTGCACCTCTGTCTAAATGCTCTTAGTACACTGGTATTAGTACTGCATGCCATTACCGTAGCCTTAATTTTAAGATATTAAATGTTCAAGGGACATACAAATATGGTTTGTTGAAAAAACGCAAACTGAAACAAAACACAAATGTTCACAGGAAGATAGGATTGAAGTTACATTGTTCCTTTTTATTTCCTTATTTCTGCATCGATGATTTCCAGAATGTAGTATTATGTCACAGCAGTTTTTTGCATAAAATCGCTTTTGTTTTTTAACTTCTTTTCCTTGGCTACAGCCTTTTTTTTAAGACTACATGTACCCATGGTTCATTTTGACACCTATTTATCAAAACAGCAGAACTTTTAACATTGGTTTAAAACTACCACAAAAGGTTTTTTAAAATAATTCAGTTACTTGGTGCTTGCTATAAGCATCTCCATTAAACAGACTTTATCCTAATACTGTTGTAATTAAGTAGTAGACATTACCAATCATTCTCATTAAACTAACTCAGTTCCCTAGGAGAAAACTCAATATACTATCTGTCCTATTTCAGCAAGCTTCATTTCAGCAGAGGGGTCCTTCTCAAAGTGGGAATGTACCCTGGGACACATTGCCAGGGAGCTGCTGAGAGCAGAGCGAGGGGACGGCCCAGGGGGAAGAGGTGAGGCAAGGTCAGGAGCCTGGGAGAGAAAAAGGGCAGGAAAATTTGATTCAGGGACTCCCAGGCAGCAGAAGCAGAGGGAGACACCATCTGCAACTGCCAGGCTCTTCCGTTTTAGGATGTGGGGAAAAGCAGAGAGAAGACAATGCGTACAGGAGCACATATTGCACGTTAAGCTGTTTAGAGAGAACCGTTGCAGTAAACGGTGCAGTAGCAACATATTCTTGTGCTGCTAGACTGTGGTCATCTAGTCTAATCTCCTCTGTATCATAGGCTCTAAGACTGAAATGGTTATTTTGCTATTGTAGATTTTGCTAAATTTATAGCACAGCTCATTTAAAAACTCTAAGTGAGAAAAATAATTGATTTAGCTCCATTTAAGGTCATTCACGTAGCTCAGTACACTGAAATACCTAACAGGCATAAGTTCAACACCCATGTTTAAGATGAGGAATTTAGCATTAATGTTGTCATCTGCAGAAATTTTTAAAATTCATACTTTTTATAATATTTTTTCTTATTTATGAAACATATGTATTATTATAGACTAAGCAGTTATAAAATGTCAGATTTAAATATTCAGCAGTTTTTGAAATAACTTTCTTCTCACTAAATGTGAAAGAACACCATTTTTTTTTACTCTGAAATAAAATTCAGTTTCTAAAATGTTGACACCTTTTTTTCAGTAGTTTCACATCCATAGAACAAGCATAGGAAATTCTACCTCCATCACTTTATTGGAACATAAAGCTATGAAGGTGCTTGTGTCTACAAAGACGTTTGCATTGTTAGGCCAAGAATTACAGTGGACGCTGAACTGAAAGACCTGGAGGCTTGTGTTCTCTCTTTGACCACTAGAAAATCAGATGTCCTGGGTGCTCCTTGTTTTTTTTGGGGCAATTACACATAAAGCTATGCCTGCCCAAGGGTAGTTAGCCGTAGTGTACACAGGTAGTGGAGAAAAGCTGCTGCATGGGGAACTGTGTTAGCACCTGTGTTGCACTCAGTACGTTGTCCACATGTACTGTCTGGACATACAAGTGACACATGAGTATGAAAACATCAACGGATGCTTTCCATAAGACTTGTGGAGGCAATAGCGGGCAGTTGTTTGTAATGAAGTGTGCTGTAGAGAAAATTTTGTTGTGAAAAGAAAATTCACATTTTGGTGGTGTCCAAATTTGTTTGTGCTAATAGAAGTGCAGACCAAGATGCCGTATCATAGTAACAATAACAAGATTTTAAATGATTGTCTATCTTCATTTAAACAAAAAAAAAAATCACTTCAAGTAAAGGAATGGACCTGCGGTTTCAGTGAAGACAGTGGCTGCTTGCTGCTGGCTTCTGTACGGTGTGATGGAATGATCGAAATTCCAAACATCAGTTCCCTTTCCGTCTGAATATACTTCAGAGAAGTAGCCTGTAAATTTTCAAGAATGATGGAATTAAAAGGTGTTTCTTGTTGTTTCATTACCAGCCAAATTAGTTGCATTCTATGAAAGTGTGGTTTTAAATGTTTCAGATAGAAAAACTCCCTTGCTATTTATCGTACGTATAGTTAATACAGTATGTGTGAATACATAAATATATATATGTACAGATAAATATATTATAAATTTTTAAGTATAGTAAGTATATATATTTATGCATGTATACATATACACAATGTAAGTGTTTGTGAGTATATAAAAATAGCATATTCTAGTCAGAAGAAAGTACTGACTGTTATTAGGTCCTAAAAATCAGTTTTATTTGAAATACTAACACTTTGCTGAACTTTCTCCTCCATTCAGCTATAACTCCTTTTCTAATGAGGTTGTAATATCACATAACTAGTAGCAAATTTTGTCCTTTTCCAGATGCAGCAGATCTACTTTGCACTACTAAAATATGGGCAATACAGAGCTTGGCCTGAGATCTTAAGTGCTGAGTGAGGTTTGTAAATGTCCTGGGTCTCATTTATCAAGCCTGGAGAACAAGTTCATCAATCTAATCCCCTGGTGGCTCCTCAGGCTCCAGGGGAGCTGAAAAGATGATCAGCTCCAGCCATTAGGTCTCTGCTGCGAAGAGCGCAGGAGGCACCATCGCTTGCCGTCCTTGCCCTCCCTGCCAGCCCCAGGCCACCTGAGCAGCGGAGGGGCTGCAGCAAGGGATGCACAGCTATTACTCTGTCTGAAGGTGTGTCTTATTTACAGAGTTTTGGGTGTGTTCTGATATTCCATACATGATCAATTATATGCATAGCCTCATCAGATTTGGTATTGTTTCATATTCATGTCCTGTCTTAAATAACTTAGTACTAATTAATAAACTTTTGCCCCCGTTCTTTTCACTAATGCACTTGATCATTTATTGCACAGACCAGAGAGGAAGGGAAAATATTTCAATGTATTTACAAAATGTTCCACAAATTGTGAAACATTAAATATAGATACAATAATATATTGTTTTCTTTGAGCTCTTTTAACATATTTAGGGAATAATTGAGTTTTACACAGACAAATACTGTCCTTTCTATGCTCTAAGGGAAGGATAGCAGTCTCAATGCTACTGATGCATTTAGAATAAACTACATAGCATTTGAGATATCATCATAGTTTATGTAGATTATTCTCACTCTGAGAAAATGTCTTACAATTTAAAATTCTCCCTGTCACAGATTAGTATTTTGTATCTTGGTTTTGACATTTGATATCTGAAAAGCATAGAAGAGATTTTTTTTTTAATAAAAGCATCATATATATTAGTAATTATTATTATTTATGTATTTATAAACATCTCAAATTTCCCAAAATACCTTTTTTTTTTTTTTAAGCTTTCTTTTCCACATGACAGTCTCTGATCTGGGGGATGAGTGACCATGTTTTTTTAAAAGACAAAACTGGAACTCCTGCCATGTGTGAGGACATTAAAGACAAGTTTAGGGGAGCTGAGGGAGGTGTGCTTCAGTGCTGGGGAGGTGAGGAAGGATTCTTCCCTCTCTCCCCCTCCTGCAAGCTGTTGTACTCACTTTTGGAAGAAAACTGGGACAAATTAGCATGAAGGGAAGAGAGCAATAAAGCAGAAAACAATAGTAAGTCCAAAATATCGTAGTTTCTTCTTTTCTGCTTGTGTTGAAGCAGGCCTGCTTCTGCTATTGCTGATTTGTAGTTCCACTGTGGACCTCATAGTATGTCTTAGTCTTACCTCTCTCTGCTTTTTCTGGTGTTTCCTCTTCTTGGCTGTGATTGCATTTGTGTTTGTTAAATTTCAGATTGTATTCTTCTCTTTCGGGATCCACTTGTTTTACCTTACTTCTGTTTCTCTTCTCACTCCAGCCAAACCACTTCCCCTCCTCCAAACCAAAATACCATCTTAATCTTGCACACTTCTGTGGTGGAGGGTTTCCCTCGCTTCTTGGATCCACCTGGATCGTGGTCCATGGAAGGATATGACGGGTTGCATTAGATGAACCTGCCAGGTGTAGGTATCAGCAAGGGAGATTTAGTTTAGATATGAGAAAGAGCTTCCTAATGGTAGTGAGAGTGAAAGTCTGTGGCTGGTGTGTTTAAGAACGGGCTGGACCAAGACGACAGGAGCGGTGTAGGCGCAGCTGAGCTGTGGCGCGGGGGAAGGAGATGGAGCAGATGACCCTGTACCTTTTGGCACCTTGATGCTGAGAAATGTCTGCAGCCAACTTCACTTGTTCGGCTGCCCAGAGACACCTGCAGGTAGCTAAAATCTTTCAAGATTGGCTTTAAAGGGCCAGAATGAGACACTGCTTTTTGTAGAAAATGGCAGATGGGATGTTACAGCAAGCTAGACAGTTGGTCACACCAGTATAGGATACCGTTTTCAAAATCTAATTGAAATATAACAAGGGCTTGCTGGGAGTTAAGGAAGTAAGCAGCTATATTTCTTTGGCATGTCCCTTCCCAATTGCCTGCAGGTTTGTTTTTTTTTTTTGAACATTCTCCCTTCCCACTCCAGTTTCTTGCTAACTGAAGTTAGAATTAACACTCTGTGTGTAATCAAATATGAAATCAGTGTAGCTTTTTCAGTGCTTTTTTTTCAGCTGTACTTAGGACTTTATTTCTAGAGTATTCTGTACCTCTTTTTTAAGAAATGCTGTCTGATTTCTAAGGATCATTGTCCCAGGTTTCTGTGTCACAGATTTGCAAAGTGAGAGCAATGGTATTGCATTTTCAGATGCCAAATGTGTGCACTTTGATCTGGCGGTACAGCATGCCTCAGGGAGTAAGCTGAATCTTGATTTCTTTAGTCAGTCATCCACTATCAGGTACCAGAGCCCTGATTAGGCAGGCTGAAAAACAGAGAACACACCATGAGTTAGATGTGGAAACATTTGTGAGGAGGCTCTTGGCATCACAGCATCCTCAGTGCTTGTTTTGGGGTACTGTTTCTGAGCTAGTAAATCTCTTTAAGGCATACCATAACAATAACAGGTACCTGTGTGTCGCAGATGACTGCACATGCACTGATTACTTTTGAAAACGCTTCCCCCTCCACCACCACCTTCAGCAGTGAAAAATGAGAAGAATATCCATGTTTTGAAGCGTGACCTCTCACAAATGTGAGACCCCTTGGTGTGGTTGTGCCTCCTTAACATTCCTCACATTCCCTCTTCCAAGCCAATTGTTAGCACTTGTTGCAGCATTAAAATGGCTTTGTAGTAGCACCTACTACGCTTGCTCTGGCTAGTGGCATACATGCGACTAAATGGCCTTTCTGACCTTTAAGAAGTATTTCCCTGTCAGTCATACCAAGATACTTGACAATCTAATTCTTTGTTCACTGTAACTACTGTAACTGTGAGGTCTCCTGAACTCTTCAGAAATACGATCATGATGTTCTCATTGCTTTCTCTGCGTTTCTGTGGCTGTGGTGCTGGACAGGAGGACTTGGAAGGTCTGCTTTGGGATAGTTGCAAGGTGTGGGGAAGTGAAGAGGTTCGGGGGGTGGTATTCACTGCCGTGGCCCGCTGCAGCATGATATTCAACCTCACGAGAGTGCATTGATATTACCACTTTAAAAATTTTTTGGGATAACAAAGATTGTTGAAGTTATTTTTTCAAGACAACGTATCACATATACAGAAATCTCTTCCAAACGAAGTATCTGTTAGAGATCATGGTTTATATGCCTGTATTTTTTACTCTAACTAGGTGTTTTTTCTGTTTCCATATACAGTCTTTGAAAAAACGTAAAGCCACGGAAGGGAATGCACAACAATCACAAATTTTAAAGGGTGATTAATATGCACTTAGGACTTGGTTTTGCCTAGTGCTGAGCACCAGCGGGAGGTGCTGAGCACCCCAAGCTTTCATTCAAAGCACTAGGGCTGAGATATGCTTAGCATTTCATGACACTGAACACTGCATGTACAGCCTATAAACCTCTCCATAGAAGATAAATATTTGTTATTTTATTTGACCTTGAAGATGGGACTGGTTTGATAGGGTTAAGGTCAATGAGTATATTATTTTTAGACAAGATACGGAGTACATGGATGGTTCTGCTTTATTTTAGTGTGTTAACATCTGGCAGCATTCTGTGTTCCATATGCTGCTGATTGTCCTGATACATTCATCTTCAGCGATTATCAAAAAGATTTCAGTGCTCTGGAGTTAATCACACATTTGAGAAGACAAATACATGAAGATAAGTAGAAAAGCTGCGTGTGGGTTTTTGTGTATAAGGCCAATATTTGGGTAATCTTGGCAAGTACCTTATTAATTTAGAAATATTTTTTAAATTGACTTAATTAGCTAATGTCTGTAAGTGTTGTAAGGATGAAAAATAGCATATTAGAGTTCAATATTGTTATCACAGTAGATGTAGAGAACATTGCTCATTGGAAATCTGATTGTGCCCTTTTAATTCTACATGTTGCACACTTGCTTATATATATTAACGATGAATAGTTAAAGAGGGTTTAGATTTGCACCCTTTTCTCATGTATTTTTTTTGCATGGCTTCAGTATATGAAAGTTTAGCTATGCTTGTGCTATTTCATTACAAAAAGCGCACCCATAACTATCAACTGACTTTTTTTTTCTTTTTTTTTTTTATACCAGTGTTTTCAGTTTTCCTAGGTTGATAACATTTTTTCCAGGGCTATAAATTATTATTTTCATTCTGTGCTGTTTTGGCCTTACATGCTAACAGCTTCAGGGGAGAAAGACTTAAGAGTTTCACAGAGAATTTGCCACATCAAAGCAGGTGTTTCCTTTTACAGTACCTGCTTCTTTCTAAAAATGCAGAAAGTCTACCACAATCAGAATGAAATAGTGAGGCAAAATTCAAACTAAGCCAGATGTCTGTCAACCTGGTACCTCTCTTGTGGCTTTTGCCCCAGCCCACAGTCACCTTAGAGACCAGTCCTCTAGGCTAGCCCACCGTGAGGCTATCCCATGCCCCATATTCCTGGAAAGAATAATTCAAATAAGAAAACAGCTGTAGGGCTCAAAGTCTAGACACATGACCCTCTGCTTCCCACACCTCCTGTAAGACAGCCCTTTGCTACTCCACTGTCTGCTAACAAGGAAGGGCACCATGAAATCAGCTGTGGCCATGGCTTTTCAGGCAAACCCTGGGACCAGGGTCTGTCCGCGCAACACGGCATGGGACGTCTGGTCAAGATAGACATCAGGAAAGCAGCAGGAAGGCTAAAGTGGCAGTTTGCCACAAAACAGAAGGTACAGAACAAACTAAAGTAGCAACGTTGCTACTCAATATTTCTCTCTTAATTGAATGCCCATCATTTCAAAGAAAAAATTGAAGGCAGCAAAGTCTCTCTGGGCACATAACATATCCATATCCACCATTCAGATAAAACTTGTTTTATTTTATCATGCACAAATTTGTTTAGATCTTAGCAGTGACCGCTCTTCCTGTTGCCAATATCTATTAATGATAATTACTTCAAATACTATACTCACTCAGTGATAGCATCACATCGTGGTGAGGAAGATTGTGATCTTATCTAAACCTATTCTGTTTAACTCTGACACTCCTTCTATTATAGTGGGGCCCCGATAAGATCATGCCTGTTAGGATCAGACATTAGTTGGAATCAATATTTGAAAATGTGCCTGTTTTTGCTTAATAGCAAAGTTAGTGTGAGGGTCAGAGTGAGATCATTTGTTGGATGAGATTGTACAGCTTCATCTTGTAATGGAAATGTGTTCTTTGCTTCAGCTGCTGGTGAAAAGTAAAAACAAGGGCTCTTTGAAAGCTGTACAGCTTTGCTAATAATCACTGTGTAAGGAAGATACAATCATTATTATGATATTTAACATCTGTAGTGCTGCAGCGTGTTGAGGTTCTAGTTGGGAACTGGTGCTCCTTTGTGCTAGGCTCTGTCTGAACCTGATATTAAAAAGACAGCTGCTGGCCTCAGCTAGCTCAGGTCCTGGGTTTAGACCAGACGTGAATACAATGGCAACAAGCAAGTGTAGGAGGCAAAAGCTAAGATGGAGATAATTAAGACTGGTATAATAAACAACAGTTACATCACATTAAAGCCGCAGACGTGAGTTTTGTAGAGATAGTGAATGAAAAATCCAGCGAGTTTGAAGATGATTTCAGGGAATTCTTCCTATGTGCATTAATCTAGTGGAAGGAAATACAAATAAATTGGGGATATTTATTTAGATGGGAATTCTGAAACTCATCTGCTGATAAAAAAGGATGTAATCTAGATCAGTGATCATGAACCTTTTTAGTGCCTGGTGCCAAATTTATTTAAAAAAGCTTAGAAGCTCATACGCTGCCAACATAAATCTGTCTGTACCAAACTTGGCACCAGTGCCAGCAGTTTACAGTTACTGGTGGAGGTGAACAGTCAGAAAACACAAAGCACCGTAATGCTGTTTTGCTGAAAAATATGGTTACTCTTATTGTAAGACTTTTCAGGATTTGTTCAAAGAAACCAAAGCAAAGCCCTGAGAGTATTGCACAGGATGTATGAGAGCTGCAATACCTCTTTCTCCTCCAGAACATTAATTTTTAACCTCTTATAAATAAAAAAGCCCAACAGAATAAATTAAAAAAAAAAAAAGTGAATAGTGAATGACCCATTGTTTTGATCACTGGACTGCAAAATGTGAGTGACACTAGTTCTGTGCCTGAAGTTGGCATCAGAGGGCCTCGTACATAGCTTCCAGTGCGAGGCAAGTGCCGTGACCACTGAGCTGCTCTAGAGAGGATGGTTCCAAATGATACTTTAATAGATCTGTTAAATCATTCCTATGTAGAATAAAAATAAATTTGGAAATCTACGTATTTTTCATGAAATGGGATCTGTTTGAATGCCCAGCTCTTTATTTAGATGAACTGCTAATATTAGTGATATCCTAAGACCAGGGCTGTGTTTACCAATCATTTCCATGTCAGTAATGCCGCTCATCACTGAGTGTGTCTGATCTTAACCTCTAACTTCTTGTGGTTTGACTTGGATTTCCTGTACAGTTCTCAACTTGATTACAGTTCCTCACATTTGACACACCAGTCACTAAATTTATGACACCCTTTTCTGAAAGAGATGAACGTACACATGACAGGAATGAACGTACACATGACAGGAATGACAGTTTTCACTAGACAAAGGCAAAAAGTTTCTGTTTTGGATTAAAACATATATATTGTCATGAGCTCTTCTAATTATATAGAATATGTCATTACTAGTATCACATATGTGCCAACTGGTAGTTATGAAGAGGTGTAACTGTAATTTATATTTGTTCAAACACAAAAGTAAGTGGAATGACAAATGAATAAATCATTGCACCAGTGTTAACAGTAAAAGCATGACTGAATTCACTATCATCATACTGCCTTTTGATTCAATTAAATGCCATTGCTTACCCTTTTAATATCATATATGAAAGCACTGTAAATGGAAACAAAATAAAAAACTAATCAAAGTGGATTAATATAGATGAAATTCTTCCGCCATAAGATGTGCCTAAGGATATTTGAGCAGTATTTTGTCCATAAAAAGTGAGGCATTTTCATGTTTGCATCGAACAACGCATACTTTTGGATACAATATGAATAATGAAGATGTAGATTTCATTTTACTTTTTATTTGAGTTGTAACAAAAAGAGGGAGGAGCAGAGCCATTTCAAAATCATCCCTGAAAAAATGGAAAGAATTTATCTTTGAATGAAATATGAAATATGTCAATATTTCTGCAGGACAGAATTTTTTTAAGACCGATTTTTCTCTATTTGCCCAACTCCATTTTAATCTGGGTGCATGCCAGAAGTGTTTCTTGAGTATTCTGATACTTCGTTAGAGTATTTGTATACAAAAATAGGTGTTTTCCCACATATACATTTCCACAACATGGCCTTCAGTAGATTAGTGACACTATTTGTCATGAATGTCATTGAAAAACAACATACTGGTAGAATTTTGAAGCGTTAATATTTAAACATTGATTTCATTAAAATGTTGCATTAATTCTAAAATACAGTTTCAAATTCATGGTATATCAACAATTTTTACTTGTCCTTTTTTATTTTGGAAGTCTTTGTGCCATATTTTTGGCCATGGTGTGCTAGGTGTAGAATACCAAATGCTTCAGTGGGGCAAGAGAGGAGGCTTTTTCTTTCCTGTTCTGAAACCACAATGAGTCTAATTTTAGACACAATGCAAAACAGAGCACGACAGTTTTCTGCCTTACTCACAGATACGTATAAAACAAGAACATCATTAAGACAATTGGATATATCCAAAGAAGTAAGGTGGGGCTTTTTCCATGCATATCCCTTCTTTCTCCCTAAACCAAGAATGATGAAGAGCCATAATTTTACCTTTATAATAACAAAATATTCCACCTACTCCATTCCTTAGTGCCTAGCATTGGCCACATACAGCACATTACCTTCTGTTAAAACTTGTGTGCCAGTGCAGTCAGAGCTTCGCTTTAAACCTGACTCTGAAACAATTAGATTGAGAAGCAATAAGAGAAGATTAGAGACAATTGTACCAGGATAAATAATTCAGAATAGTGTTTCTGACTATTTGTTTGAGTTCTAGGAGTTTATTTGATGTAACTTTATTTTTTTGATGTAACTTTATTTTTTTGACTTGGGCCTTCTGCCCCAAGTTCTTGGTATCCAGACGGGCCTATTAAATGCCAGAAAACGCATAACATGCTGCTGTTATTATAACGTCTGAATCAAGATGGCAAAAAGAGGAAGTCCCCTCCTAAAAGAATTTACAGACAAAGAACAGGAGAAGAGTACAATTTGATCACCATTTTTAAAATGGGAGATCAAGGTACAAAGAGATTAATGGACCTGCTTGACAGCACTGTAGAGGTCTTGGGTATCCTACGTGTTAAACAAATGCCTGTGTTACAAGATTATTCCCTGGAATGATGAGCAGACACCCAAAGAGTTGTACATTAGTAGCCTGTGAATTGAACGAGTTTTTATAAACTCTTAGTGTAAAAATTGTGAATAAAAAGTAGGCATGTAAGAATCTGTTTGTTTGCAGACAATTCACGATAGAAAAGGTGACTAAATTTTTTATGAGTATTATATGTAGATACTAACTGTAAAGAAAATGCAAATACAAAGCAGTGCTCCTTTGAACACATTCTCAAATGTACCACCTATGAAAAACAGAAGAAAATAAGGAGAGTCCTACAAAAGTCCAGTAAACAACTACTCTGCAACAAATTGCTATCATTTCGTAACTGATGTGTTAAAATTGGAACATGAGGTATTTAACAAAAATCCAGGTTTGCAAAGAGTGGGATCCCTTATCATGGAAAGGAATGATTAAACCAATTGATAGCACACTGGTGTGCATAGTCTGGATTATGTCTTTGAAAAAGAGAAAATGCTTGATGATGGTCTAGCAGCACTATGTTTCCAATAGGCCAGTCAGTCAAATGCAAATACAGTCTATAATAAAAAGAGCTGGTTGGCATAGTAATTGGGAAATGAATGTTATTTGTAGCTCCATATTTCTGTCTTTAGGAGTCTAAGAACTAGGAGGTTGGTATTGATAAGAGGGCTTGTGTATAAATCCTTTGTAATGAGGCTGTGCCTCTTCAGTCATTTGTATTAATTTTAACTTTAGATATGAACATCATTCTCTGAAAGGGGTGACAACTAAAATAACTAATTTCACAAATGTCTGGGGAAAAAAATTACTCATTTTAGAAAAAAAATCCCTGGGTTCTTTTTTTGGTTGATTGGTTGGTTTTAGGTGGGGTTTTTTTTTGCAGCAGGGGGAGTTTGAGGCTATGTACAGGATCACCTTACATGTAATGGCATGCGCTCTAGATTATAGCTGCATTTGTGCAGATACTGGCAAAGACAAGTTCTGGTTTGGATGAAGGAAACTATTATGTAGGAGAACTACCAACTCTAACATGTAGTTCAAGAGTTATAGATGTCCTTGCTATCCTTAACACAGGTCAAAAACTCTCTCCAAATGCCTTGAGATCTGCATCAATTCCAACCATTGATATTACCCCTATGTAATTTTTTTTGTTTATTGACATGTTTGACTGATTATTTAGTAATGTATTTTACAGTTTCTACTGTTCCATGTCTTCATGGAGATACCCGTATTTGACATCTTGTTCATATTCTGAACTTGTGAATATTTCTGTGAGATCACCTGGTAATGCAGGACTGGAGGGTCTTAAACAGGACAGAGTCTGGAGCATTGTGGAAAGGTGAAGTTCTGTCACTAGGTTTGATTGCCTCCGTTTTGCTACTCTGTCCACACTCGACTGCTCTCTCCATGCAGTTTCATTTCCATCTACATGGATTCCCTTAACTCTCCACTTTCCCTTCCCCCATGTCCTGATATTTGTCTCATATTTCTTTTTCTGGCACTTAGCCCATAGCCTTTCTCCTCATCTTTGTGGTCTGTCCTTGTTCGCTCTTCTCTTCCAGCCGTGTTTCCTTCTCCTTTCTCTAATTTCTCTGTCCTTTTTCATGCTGGCCTTCAAGACACCTTCTTCAATGCTCAAGGACTTGCCCTTCCTTAATTTCAAGCTCCACCCCATACAGTTAATTTAGAGTACATTGGCTGGAAGTAGCCTTTGGAGCTGATTTTAAGCAAAAAAGACTGAATGGTAGTTTTATGTAAACTAGAAATATGTGATTAGTTTCCCTGTTAAAGGTAGTACACCCGTTGCTGTGGCTAGTCATAGGGCTGACTTGAAAAGGATCTATATACTTTTATCGACATCTGTTACTTTGCTAGTTTTAGGGACATAATCAGGTCCTGTCTTTGGGCATTAGGTGCACACTGCAGCGAGCAAGAAGGAATCTCTTGCCTCTGCCCCTGCCCAAGTTTAATATTGCACACAATTAGTCAGCTGTATTAAGGGCTTACTGTGCCATCTTCTACTTAAGCATCAGACACGGGTACTACCAGAGGCAAGCTAGCAGGTTCGATGGGCCGGTGGACTGATCTTACACAGTAAATCCCATGCTTTTGTGATATGTTGACAGACCCTTACCTTAAACAGTGCTAGCAGGCACTGCTGTAATAAAACCAAACTGGCTCATGCGCTACTTCTGAGATTTTCCATAAAAGCAGCATAAATGTTAATGAATAAATAATCTGCTCCTAACTTTCCTACAATAACTGAGCTTACCCCAGGCAGGATGTGCCGCTGTAGATCAGGGTTTGAAATATGTGAGAATTCCTTATTCCTAATAGTGTGGTGGGAGGAAAAGTTTGTCACTCCCCATGCCATTTATTTCTCTTTAAGGTGTTGAGGGCTTAGGTCTCTTGTCTTTACACATCCTTGCTCATACTAAGTCGCTCACACTAGGAGCTAACAAAAATTTTTGGAGGAAAGAAAGATAACAGGGAAAACATGCAAAATATTAGTTAAATTAATAAAATAATCCCACTTCCCTGATCTTGTGTGCAGAAAGAAAAGAAGAAATTGAATTGAAAATGCATTAGGTAATGCCTGATCTAGGAATTAATCTGCTTACTTACACACAGCAGAGATACAAATTCTCTTGAGATAGCTAACTTGGTTTCTGATGTGGTATAATCCATGTTTACACAAGCGTACTTAAATTGCACTGAATTGTAAAGAGAAAAGATTCCTGTGTAAAATGAAGCAGAGATGGAAAGCAGAATGAGGAAGAAAATCTTTTTTATCATACAGTAGTCTTCTCTTTCTCACCATTCAAAAGAGCGCATTAAAAGAAATACGTTACCTCTGATCTGAACTGGAAAAAAGGTGCTTGTTTTAATTGAATCCCCTTACTACAGGAGCTTTTAGCTACATTTTTGGCTGAGTGAATGAGGCTGCAGGAAGACGTAAAGTTATGGTTGTTCAGCCTCAATGGAAATGAAGATGCTGGAATCATACATTCCACTTTTTATGTGTATATATATATACATATATATAAAATAAATTTACTTTGAGCAGTGCACTTTATTCCTTTGCATTTGGATCAATCATTAGGCATCTGTCTTTATTGACAAGCGAATGTCCTGTTGTCACACCTTAACCTAGCTGTGCACTGAGGAACAAGATGTCATTTAAGATAGCTTTTGAGGAAACATCTCAGGTACAGATGGTCATCTTAACATCCATGGCTATCCAGGAATTTGTAGGCAATGCTGAGATGACTGGTTTCCTTGAGACTGAGGGTATGACCCATCTTTCTTGCCTTCATTTTATACTGATCTTCAGAAATGAAATGGAGAAGTGTTTTAATTTTGAGAGGTTTTAGAATTTGAGACACATTTAATTGTGAAATGGGGGTTCATCATAAAGCAGTTTTGCAGCTTTCCAGATTAAAAAAAAAAAACAAACAAAAACCAACAAAATCTCAAAGCAGAAGTTGTTGCTCATCTGAGAACAGTTACTCAATAAGTTCTCCTTTAGTACAAAGTGAGATCATGGCTACCCTGTCTGTGATCGGCAGAGGAATTGCTGATCTGTTTAGTTGTACTTTTGGCAGAAAGTGTAAGGGGATGGAAATGGGACATGAAGCCCTGAAAGGCAGAGCACAGAGCAATGAGCGGGTTGTTTGCAACCCTCTTAAAGGCATCGATGAAGGAAACCAACTTTATTCAGTATTAATTGTGCTTAAGAAAACTTTAAAAACATTCAGGACTTGGGAAAGTTAAGACTCAACACAGCAATTAGTAAAACATTATATTTGTGGATTTAAGTAGTGACAAAATAAAATGTGTATTGTCAAGAAGAAAAATATAGTATAAAGTGAGACAGTACTGAGCTAACATTTCTGTGAAATCCTTACATTTTCTACATCCTGACTTCTCAGTATTTTCCTGTTTTTTAAAAAAATTTATTCATACTATTCCATGTGTCTTTTGCTGCTACAATGCGAAATTTCTGGTAAAATAAAAATATTTCAGGGAAATATATATATTAACTTACAAAAGAATGTGATAATTTCTAAAACAACAAGTAAGTAATTACAAAAACATAAAGAGGGCAAGGATTGACACATGGAATTGTCTGGATTCCCACAGATTTTCATAGGAAGTTATGAATGCGCTGAATACCATGGAACCAGAATAGGAGATTTACCACCAACATATATGGCTTTTTTTTTTTTGTCATTAAATCCTCCACATTGCATTAGAGCAATTGCTTCAGAAACACTATCTTAGGTGTTTAAAAATCAGTTACCCATTGACACGTACTTCAGCAACTGCAAGTGCTGTAGCAGCTGTGTGCATGGCGGGAGTGTTCTCTTCCTTCCGTGAAGGGGAGAGGTGAGCGTTTGAGACTAGAGGTAAAGTAAAATTTAAATCTTCTCTCAGTGTAGCGATGTCCCAGTGTGGCAGTGCCCACTGAGAACAAATGTCTCTGTCCGTATCTGGTCCTTGTGTTTTTTGTGACTTTTTTCTTTACTCTGAATATGTCTATTAAAAAGGTGAAGTCAGGGAGGAGAAAAGAAGGGAGCTATAACAAGCCTGAGTTTCCCACCAAATGGGAAATTCCCACCAAAATGGCTCAGGGTTCTACGCCTGAAGAAAATCCTGTTCCTACAAGTGCCGAAAAGGTTGTGTGTAGAGGTTGTTTCTGTGCTGTGTCGTCCAGATCTGGTTTTTATTTGAACTCCTCTATTACTGTAATATTGGATTGACACTTTTTTAGGATTGTGAAGCCTGAAATGCTTCATTATATTATAACTATTAGGATTTTAGTAACATTGCACTGAATTTTAATAATTGAGAAGCTGCTGTGCACCTAGGCTCAAAGAAGCTATTCAACTCTGCTGTGCCGACAAGGAAAACAGCAGCAGCATGGTAACCAGAAAAAAATATTATTTATCCCTAGAGAGAGAAAAAATGTGTAACTTGGTGGCGTACTACAGCTCTGTGCACCTGTCTACAGCTACACTACAGCCAGTGGTTATGAGAAACATCTGTATGAAAACAGATGTTTTTAATAAACCGTTACAATTTACCTTCATTTAGTGTTCTATAGAAGCAGCCCGAGGTCACATTTAAATGTTTCAATGTGATCTATATTGAATTTTAATTTTTTCAGTGGACATTGGTTTTACATGTAAGCAAAGAAGAGATAGATACTATCAGAAAATTAACCTAAAATTAAAACTTTATAGTGAACTGTTTGTTTGTGCAACATTTTTAGAAGAAAGCCGACATTAATCACCAGGCCTTTTTAAACTAACGCAGCGAGAGGGGCAAGTATGATAACATATACTAAAAGACTAATGATTGCTCAATCGAACTTTTGCTGGCACCTCCTTAATCACTTAAATCATGATGCATGTTGTACTTCGGAGGGTAATTTCAGACCTGGTATAGGGCTGCTCACTTATAATGTGGGCTGCTGTTTGATGTTTGGGCCCTTTTCGAGCAGAAAAATATTGGAGGGATGGGTGGAATAATGCAAAGTTATTATAAGTACTTATGAGTGGTGGTTAAGATGAGTTAGAGAAGTAACACCAGCCACTCTACTCCTAAAACAGCTTCAATGCGTGGCTTTAACTCCCCACTGAACCACAAGGATTTGGGGATTGCATGCCCTGAGACACAGAGGTGAGCTCAAAATGAGTTTGACAATTCTGTTACACTTGTAAGCTGCTGAAGCAGCCCGCGTGTTCCTACATGCCCAGCAAAGTGACCTCAGCTGAGAACAATGCAGATTCCGCATTCATGAGATTCAAATCCTCAAACTTAACGGGCAAGACCCCATGAGGCTGGATGTATTAACATTGAATGTATTGTTTTGAATAGAAGAGTAATAGCGTAACATCAGTCTGGTTGTTAGTGTTACTGGGCTTGGGTTTTAGGCGTACTGCTTCATGGCCTGATTTTGCAGGTCCTGCCCAGCTGCTGAGCACTGATCTCAGGTAGTCCCACAGCCAGAGGTTCTGCACTTAAAGACTTGGATTTCTGGAGATCTTGAGTCACTTTTTGGTTTACCCTTCTTCCCAACTTCATTCAGGTTAAGGGCCAATGAATTCAGAGACTTACCCCAATAAGCCAGATCTGTTACTGAGAAGAAGAGTGAGCTATTGTAGACCCTATAGTGTCATTTGAACTCCATGGATGTGCTGGCTCCAGATTTCAGTATTATGTGCCATGAGATGCAAGGACACGTCTATTGGTGAACTGGACTCCTCAGCATAACCTCTGGCAATCCTGACAGAAGTTCTTTAGATTTCCCTTCTATGTGCACATGGAAGAAGAATGGGAGAATACTGACAATATGGCCCTTGCAGCTGTCAAGGTGCCTGAAAAAAGTATATATATAGCTATATTTTTATATATATTTATATATATACACACACATATATGTGTATTTTTAAACCTTGACAGAACTGAGCGTGGGAGGCAGTGCAGAATTTGGGGATGCTCTTACCTACCAGCATATTTTCAGTTAGATGAGGGAATCCAAAACAGTGTTGCTTGCTTTATGTCTGCACCACTAATACTGTGCAGTGATAGTAAAATCATCAAAAATCTGGACTGGTGTTGAATGAAGCCGTTTACTAAATTCTATTAAAAGGACAGAATGTAGGGGGAGGGAACAGAAAATTAGTATCCAAAAATTATCTATCTAGCTCCCAGAACGAAAAGAGTGTATGAGGCATTAGAAGGTGAAAATAGGAGACAAAAAACCTGGTGAGGTGAATATTTTTTAATTGTCTAAAACAAAAATTTGATCAACATTTTAAACTAGTCCTCAAAATCCAGGGAGCTTAGCTGTAAAATTCCATCTGATCACTATTAGCCTTACATGAGATTACAAAAGCCTGCTGATAATAGAGTTAAATTCAATTTCAAAGCACTGTGGTGAGGACACTGAAACTGCAACAAGCCAGTAGTATCATTTGGGTGAAAAAGAGGGGATACTCTGAGCATAAAAATAGAGTCAGGAGGATGCTGTTTAAACAGTAATTGACTTTAGGGGTAATTTTTGTGACATATTGTTTTCAGAGTTTAGATAAGGCATGAAAATAGAAAATCAATGGTATAATAAAGGAGAATCTCAGGACTTTGGTGGGTAAGGAGGAGGCCTTCGTATGTCGTACACAATTACTGAAGAGCTTTGTTTACCTTGATTTTATTTTTTGACTTATATCTGAGCCAAACGCTGGGTAGGTGAGGGTTACTGCACTCCTGAAACTGATACCTCATAGCTTAATTATTCCCCCTTTATTTTCTTTTCAGTTTTGTTTTCATTGTTAAATAAATTTCCAAAGTGCCTGGGTATGTGTGCAAAAAGTTAACTACGCGGTCGCTGCAGCAATTGAAACCCACACCGAGTCAAGTCATAAGAGGAAATTCTAAAGAGAAATATACTGAGGCTACATGTCAGATGTTTCTCTCTTCTTTTCTCTCCCTCTCTTTTTATGCACACAAACACCCATATGCACATGCACATATATTAATATATATAATATATGCAGATATTGATGGAATTCTATGAGTTGAAAGAGAGGGAAGATGTCTTTAAGGATCCATATCTCTAGCAGCAGATATATGTTATTATCACTGAAATGTGGCCTTCAGTCTTGAAACAGTTAAAAGAGTTCTACGGCCACAAAAGAAGAGATTTCTTCAGAATTATCTCCCGCCTCACATTTGCTCTTAGGCAAGCAGTTTAAAAAAGCCCAGTGATTGAGCCAGTGATCCAATTTGAAATGCAGAAATGATTAGAGCTGCTTGCCTCATTTCATATCGAAATTCTCTGATTTATGACAGGGCTGCAGCCAAGATCTATCTCCAAAGGGAATTAGTGTGCAAGTTTGCATATTTTTGTTATTTAGGTTTCTGATAGCAGCTGCTAGCTAGAAATACTGAACTGGGAGGTGGTGGTGCAGGGTTTTTCAGCCATTGGAGCAAAGAAAGATAAGAGCCTTATGTTTAGGACATTTAGACCCCTTGACCATCTCACCATACAGTAATTTTTAAACTTGGATTGCAGTAATACAAGAATCCAGCGGAATGGTTAATTGTAGTTCTGGAGAAAGGAATTACCAAAATTCTGTCTCCATGTTTTAACTAGGGGAATTTTAATGAGGCATAAAACTTCAATCATGCGACTGACCTGTGGGGCAGAGTGTAGAACATATAATGAAACAGAAATAGAATTCTGAAAAAAAATTATTACCTTATCTGGAATTTACATGAAGTGTTAACAGGAAATTATGCAGCGGTTATAAATGAAAAATATGGGATTTAATGTACTTATTAATAAAGATTTGTTACATACATGATACCAGTGTCCCAAATCTGCTGTCCGCAGCTGTCCCCAATTTCTTATTTCTCTGTCCTCAAATGCATTTAGTGTCTTCTTATTACTCTGGAAGCTAAGGCCAATATCCATTTAACACCAGTTTCTAAGACAAATGGAAACATCTTTGTGTAGGGGTCGAGGACTGAGGAATTTCCCTTTTCTACAGCATTCAGATGCTCATAAAATTCAGAGTTTTTCATTTGGAATTCAGTTAATGTTTTCTTTGGATTTGTAAACATTCTGTGATGAGGAGGAAAGAATGAGCACATGGTAGCTCTTAAAAAAAGGGGAAAAAAGCCCTCTCCATTGAATGAAAGATGAGTAACTGCCGAATTATGCTAGTATTGCACTGAGCAAAGAAATCACACTGTGAAAGTTTATTACCTTAGCTACTCTCCGGCTCCATATGGAGTCATTATGGCCTAGAGTCTCAATAGTGCTCCTAAATTGACCTCACCATAATGCAGCTGTGCTTCCAGGTATTAAAACCTCTCTCATATTTCACTGAATATTCCCTAGGGGATCCAAGGTTATTGTAGTAAAAACTTTAAGATTTGATTACTTTGTTCTTTGACAAAGAATTCGGTAAGATGATCATACAGCCTGCACACAGAAACGTGTGAGTTATTTCTTTTAAATCAGTTCTTCTTGCATGCTTGTATTTTTGCATCCCTACCTTTGTTATTTAAAGGCAATTCCAATGATAGAGCTGGTCATGTTTTAGGTACATTACACAGTTACCTAATTGACCCACTTTTCTTTGTAAAGTCACTCCAAGCATAGTGTTGACCTTAAAATAACACCGTGATACTGCACCTAAAACAGCACCAACACTGGGGCTGAACTTCCCGTCCCTCTCTGCAGACGCTGGTGATGGGAATTTACTTTATACAGTAGCACATTTGAAACGACAATTTAAAACATCGTGCACCCAGTAAGTGAAGAGTTATCAAAACAGGGACATAATGGAAACGGAGGAAATAGAAATGAAGACGGCTTTCCTTCCAACAAATTCATCCACTTGCTTGGGACCATTATTCAGTCAAAACAGACAATGCAGTCAGTGAAATTGTCACCTGAAGAGAAGAACATAGTAAGGTGTATTTTTATATACTCACATATACATTAAGACAATCTATGGGTCTTTTTAATTTTTTCAGTTTCCATAATAATAGTGTAGGATGGCATATATTGGAGATTATTTGAAATACAAAGATGGTGTTATTTTTTTTCCTTTTTTTTTTCTTTTTTTAATAGTAACAGAAAAATTCCAGCAGAAATATAAAAGAATCAATCTTTGGACAAAGTCCACCTTCTCTGTTCCCAGGAAAATTGAGCAAGCTCTCTTTCCTACTGCCTTCTTTAGTGATTTGATTGCAATGGATTCTGTGCCTGCTGTACTATGAGTTTTATGATTCTGTGAGAAAAGATGAATATAGCACTACAAATCTCCTTTCTGAATGCTATTTTAGCTTCTCTAAAGATATTGTAATCTAGTCTATCCATGCTATTTGCAGAAAAGCAGGAGATATAGAGTTTTTGTTAGGCAGTGACTGAAGTTTCCAGAGCGTGGACTCCATCTGTGGGCCTGAAGCTTCATATGGGGGCAATCACTGATGTATGTATATTTTTTTCCATTTTCACTTGTACAGGCAGAAATGGAGATCTTTATGCAAAAATATGGTGCAACTTTGCTCAAATAAAAGGTTATGTTTAGAGTTGTATTAGGAAGTCCAGTGGTATGGAGAAGGTGGGGATCAAATATGTCCATGGTCGTTGCGTTAGTTGGCAGGGAATGCATTTGGCCTTAGAGAAGACCCTAACTCAGTAAAGATGGAATGGGTCTTTTTCTTAGTGTAATGCTATTGTGGGAATAGAAAACATTTACATTATGAAGCTAGGGATACAAACTGAAAACATGTATGGGTCTTTCTGAAGAATATGACAGCTTCTGTCCTTCCTCATAAAGTATAAATACTGATACATATAAATAATCAATCTTGCGTTTTTCTTCATTAAATTATTAAACTATCGATCATTTTAGTTTAAGTTGTACCATGGGCTACCAAGTCTGAGAATCTCCGTGTATCCAAAAACCACTTCTACAAGGTATTATTTTTAATGCATATTATTTTAATGATTTATCAGAAAGAATGATCTTCTGTATTGCTCTGATAGCCAGTAAAAGTTAAAATATTAAGTGTGCAGTATAGTTAACTTGGATAAGTGCAGCATTAAAGTAGATAGATACACATTAGCCGATATGAGGCATCAGAGGTAAAATCAAAAGGATTAAATTTGACAGAAGAGCCCCATTTAATTTCTTCCAACCCCTGTGGTTCTATTGAATAAAATGTACTTTAAGTACCTTTCTGGACTGCACTAACATCTGCTGTTCTTGGAAGACAGTTTTTGCCAGAGATAGCTATGTTACTGGGAAATGGTGGCCCACAATGTCTTGCAGGGTGGGAGCTGTCTTCTTGTAATATTCTTACTAATTAATTCCCATGAGACTTGCTCCTGGGCTAACTATTGTAAGCCTGGGAGTGTGAAGAGGTTAGCTGGGAAAGTCACGGGGAGGAATGCGGTGGCAGCAGAGGCAGCAGAGCCTATGTGTGCATGTGCATGTATATCCCCCCCCAAGAGACAGGAGAACAAAAAGATCTACGGAAGAGCCAAAGACAGGCAATAAAGGATAGTGACTTAGCTCTCCCGTAGCTATGGCTCTTCCAGATTACATACTGTCTGAGCAATTGGGCACCTTCTGAAACCTTATGAGCTTATCTTAGCAAATCACTCAAGTATGATTGATTTTGATTGTGTAAGATTGTGTAAGAAATCATTCTTGAAGAAGTTGGGCAACCCACTTATATCTGGAGACCTATCGTCTCTCAATAAAATTGATTGCCAGTGGTCAAATCCTGTGTGCTTCGTGCTTGCGTTGACTTTAGTGGTGGCAGTCTCTGAGACCAGCCAGAGTTACATGATTGTACATGTATGTGTGTCTATTTGCATGAGCACAGACACACATGCCCATACACACACCGCACATATGCACATGCATTTTCTGGGGACCCTACTTTCAAACTGCTTCTTCAAAGAAGAAGGGAAAACCAGTTTTAATTTCATAGAACTGACCAGGAGAGATAATGAAGTACTTTCAAAACTCTTTATGTGTGCAAGCCCTAGAGGCAAACCCCAGAGCTTTCTTACTTTTAGCAACCAATTACAGCAAAAAAAAAAAAAAGAGTTTCCCCAATTATGAAGTACACTAATGCAGACTGCACAGACTCAATTTCACAAAGTGTATTGGAAAGGCAGCATTCACATAATTAATGAGAAAATGCTGCATGTGTTCAGGCCTTCTGTTAATTGATTAAATGAGGCTATGTCTAAATCTGATTATAATCACACTGGCGGTACAATCGAGCGAGTGTGTAAGAGGTAAAGGGACTCTCTCTTCCTCTTTCTTCCACTCTTGGATATGTGGATGCATCCTCCCTCCTGCTACCCCTCCCCAAATCGTAAGAACAGGGTAAAAATTGGGCTAATAGGAAAGGTAGCAAACTTCCCTATCAAAAGCTGGATAGCTTAATCACAATTACTTGGACAGTTATTCCTGGTTTAGTGTCTCGGTTCCTGTTTAATCCATCACTTGCACTTGCAAAATACAACGTGCTTTATAGCAAACGTCAGTTTGATGCTTATTGTGGTTAACAAGTGCTGGTTAGTTTTCCCGCAGTGTTGTAATAAAACACAAAACCTGCCATGTGCTTGTCATTTTTTTTAAAGAAGGCCACAGTGTTCCCTAAGGGTTGTGAGAGAAGTTCATCCCATTGAACTGGTCAGCAAGATATCATTAGCTTGTTGTGTACATGAAATCCAGGGGTTAGAGCACCAAGCGTCACAAGCCAGTTTCTTTACCTCCTTGAGCTGATCAGAGGATCAGAGTATCAAGGAAGGATTAGCACTGACTTGGGATTTGTGTGATTGGTTAATTTATTGCGGCGATGGCAGGCCTTTCATCTATGGCAACATTTAATCAGCACGGCCATGGAGGCTATTACGGGTTAGCTCTTTTCTCAAGTCAGCCAGGGCTGCACCATCAGCCCTATCACAATTCCCCTGAAATTTCCAAATTATCTGGAACAGGCTTTAGCCTCACAGTAATAAAAATTAGAAGAGATTCCTGATAGCACTGGTGGAAAAGGCTTTCACTTGCACAGGGCAAATTATAAATAGTATGAACGTGCACTTTAAAAAAAAAAATTCTCCACCTCTTAAGAGATGTGCAGGACTTATCACCCCTGCTCTGATCCAAATCCTCGTGGTTGAAAATTTATATTAGATTTTATCAGTGAGGCCTAAGTCTAGAAAAATCAATGAAGGTTATCTTTTATGTTGCAGGAACTTGTGGAAATATTGATTTTCATTTTATAGTGAATTTGGAGCATGAGTTGGTAATCACTGCTGAGCTGACTACAATGTTTGCCTACTGTATCTTTTACTGAGTTTTGCTCAAGTATTTAAGATAGTATATTCCTGTTGATTTTAGCATGTAGTTTGAAGTCAAATGTTTCTTCATACAAGTTGGTGCATCTCTTGTTATATAATGCAATCCTTCAGCGTAACGGTGATTAGCTAATGTCTGTAGAGTGATTTCTGAATTTAACAGCGATCTTCAGAATGAGAAAGAGGGAGATTTCAGGACTCCCCTCATGTATCTTGCTTCTCCTTTTTCCTTACCAGTCACTAAAACACTAAGTGAAATACAAAGTGTAAGAGAATATAATGAAAAATAAGACGAAGGATGCTAAAAGATAAAATATCCATATATAAAAAGAGTTAGGAACCTGAATAACTGCTAGTATAAATTATAGTTATTCAATCTATTAAACATTAAATCTTTCAGAACTAATGAAAGCTAGAAAAACTTCTACTGATAAAAGATACCATGCCTGCAGTTTATTAAATGAGTCTAGATCCTTCATCTTGGCTCTTAAAAATGCTTTTACTAAGTAAAACAGTGATTTAGAGAGCGATTTTAGAGCTTTTCTCATGTAATGCCCTTACTCACTCTCTGTGGTTTTTATTTCTATAGAGTATGTCCGCTTTTGGTGTCATTTCTATTGGCGATGTATCTGTGCAACTGATTTTAAAATGGATGAATTCTTCAAAAAGTCATTTGCATATTCAAATAAGTCTGCTCCTGCCAAATTTCTGCCATTTTTGTTTTGATTTTAGGTAACACATATAGGATTGAGTTCTTTCAGACCTGGTATTGGAAAAGGAATTTTTAATGCCTCCTTCACACGATCTGACTTTTGGGGAAGTAAAATAAAACTTTGTAACTTTAACAAAATAAAGCCTAACTGACCATGAGAACTTAAAATAGGGATACTCTCAGATAACTGTTCACTGTTAAAGTAAATATTATTAAAAATAGTAGGAAAAACAAAGTTATAGCTAGTTTTAAATTGATAGATTTTGGAGTATGGGCTCTGCTTGTTCCCTCCTTCCCAAGTCCTTTGGGCAGGACCTGTTGTTCCGGGAGTACAGAAGGCACAATCGTAGCAATTACTTTGCCTGAGCGACCTTTTCAGCTTCTCAAATAAGGATTTAAATCTATAACTCTATAGGGATGATGGAATACATATTTTTTTTGAAACATTAGTGCAAGGAAATACTATTGCTGTGGCAGAGAAATAGTGAAGCTTTTTTGCATCATACATGTCCTTAAATGCAGTTGGAGAACATGATGCTGCAGATGTCCCTGAGCATAATCTCTAAATACATGGTCATGCTTAGCTGCAGCAAACTTACGTGAAAAAGTGTATGAATGTAGCTACCTGGATCTCCTCCTGGTTGGAGAACCTGCAGCACAATGCTGGGGAACATACAAGGATGCACTTAGCAGGATGCACAGATATATAAAATTCTGGTTCCTAGAATGAACTGTGTGTCACTGCATTTAGTTCCATGATATTTACATCCTTCCTCAAGTTAATTATGCCCCATTATGCTTCTAATGCTGTCATTATTTTAGTATCCCAACTTTTACCGTTCTTCTTGAGTATTGTAGTTGGTATGTCTTTTGCTTGGTTCTATCCATTTTCCTCCAATCACAGTTTGTTAATATAGCACACAGAAATGTTGGGGATTTATAAATATGAGCAATGGTGTGTTGCTGATTTCCTGGAGAGCAGGATTGTGTCCACATTGTGGTTTTCCATATGATGATTAAGCTGATTGGTATTCCTTTAGCTGGAAATCATTTTCAGGAAAAAAAAGAAATGTAATGGACCGAATTCTTTACTATCTGGTTGTGGCATTTGTATGAACTATGAATACTGATGATATATGTAAAAGAAATTAAGGGAGGTTTTATCTGCTATAATGTTAAGTTTTATAAAGTACAATGAAATAGAAAAAGGTGTTTTTTTCTTCCTATAGGTAAATGTTTGTGTGATCCACAGCCTGTAACCCTTGAAGTTTGCCCCACAGAAACTCCAGCTGACTTCTCTGGTGTTTTGAGTTGAAGTAATGTTGGAATAAACATTTGAAGGGTCAGCCTTAATGTGTAAGGGTGGGGGGAAAGCATAGTAATTGGTTTTTTTTTCTTTAAATTCACAATGAAATTATTAACATCATAAAATCTTTGACAGTGGAGAAACTACAAAGAAAGGATGACCTGCAAATATTGAGTTAAATTCTGTTATCTGAACCACAGGTACAATTTCTTTTGATGTCAGTGGGACTAGTGTCTGTGTTGCTGAGAGTAAAATATGACTCCTTGTCTATTTGCTTGTCTATTGTGGAACTACAGATGAGCCTGCATAACTGAACAGATATGCCTGGGCAGATTTGATTGCCTTTGTTAATTGTTAGTCTTGAACCTGGCATTTGCATGAAATTACACTGAATATTTTATTTTGCACACTTTTAACCAGTGCTGAGTTTAAAGAAAACAGTTAAAGGGTTCGTAACACAATTAGCCAGGATTTGGAACATTTTGCTGTATTCTGTATTTTATTATCATTATTGGTTTACAGAACAAGGAGCATTTGGGTCTTTTCCCAAAATCAAGTCATATTTTGCAAAATCATATATTCTTAAAAGTTTATAAAAATCAGAAAGACTAATTTTTTCATTACTGAATAATGTATTTCCACAAATTTTTATTTGAACTGCCTATAGATTCCAGCAGTGCATCTTTTTTTATGATTCTCCTTTGCTGCCGTTAGTTATACACCGATGAGAGACTGCAAAGTGATTACATACGACAGTCATCTGAAGCATTGCTACTGTTAGAAATAAACCTTGCTTAGCTGATTTTCAAAGTGGTAATTTCCAAGTTTGGCCCTTAGTTATAGCTTTACCATAAGATTTTGTTTGTTAGGCTGTACGAAACATTTTAGATTAAGGTTGAAGAAATGTACATTTGCAGTCAGATGATGAGATTCCTGTGTGCTGGATTCCTGAGGTTTACTGAGCAATTTATAGTAACGCAGCAGAATCTCCCCCCAAGGATGGCCTCACCATCATGAATCCTGTGTGCAGGTCATGATACCTTCTTCCTTTTGAATTTTTTTAGAAACCCTGTTACCTGCTGTAAGCCACATGACTCTTTTTGTGCCTGGTCAAGGAAGGCAAATACTCACAGGAAGAGTTGGCTTCTCTGGTGAATACGTGACGACATTCCCCCAAGTCTTTAAAGGTTCTTCAGGGAAGACAACATTTGACTCTGGTTTGCCCCCAGAAAGGCAAGTCCTTGTAATTGACCTGGACAAATAAATCACATAAAAATAATCTTTTGCCTTCAAAATAATTATATGCAACTATAGCATAGCCAGAAGAGTTGGGATCCATATCAACCTGGTAAGAGATATAGTCTTCAAGTCAGTTGGTTAATAAGCGAGTTAGGCAAACACAGCAATTTAAAGGTAATATAGAAACAAGGTGGAGGATAAAAAGTCTACCAAAAAAAATTGGTGATGTGGTAACAGTTGTTTGGTTTTGGTTTGTTTTTTTTTTAATTTCTTACTTGAAATAATATAGTGGAAAACTAGGATTGTTATACGTTCCTAGAATTACTGAAGAATGGCTTATATGTGTAGTATGTTGAGTAGCCAGTACATTTCTAGATTATTTTGGACATATTCCTGGGAAATAAGCCAACACCGATAAATAGGCTTGATGTTTGGAAAGCCTCTAGGATGAATCTAGTGATCGTGGTATTGTAAATATGAAATTTAAGTCTAGAAAATGTAGTCCATTTGACTTTATAAAAGACAGACTTGGAAAAAAAAAGTAAAAGGTAAGTTACTTTGAACGCTGTGTATCAAGTTAGTTGCAGAAAAATGGGAAGTATTTCAGAAGTTGGAAAAATACAGTTGGAACGTATCCTGAGTCAGAGAAACTAATTCATGTCATTCTCCTCGTGGACGTTTTCTTACCTACGTGTATTCCACACCATCCTTAATGTGTTGTGCACCTCACTCATCCTGATCCAAAACCTCAAATTAGCTGGAGTCATTACATAGACCTTAAAAACCTTTGGGTGAGACTGGAGGGGTGTTTTTTGCCCATTGCCGGTACTCTGTCCTTTGTGTACAGTGCAGGTGAGGTCTGTGATCTTTTTTTGAAACATAGGTGTTTATTAAGATGAAAAAAAGAAACCTAGGTTGTTCACTTTAATGGATTCATTTTTCTGTAAATAAGAATGACACATATTAAGATTTCTAACTTCTAACGTCATGCACTGACACATTTATAACAAAGAATCCAATTTTTTTTAACCAATTCTTTTCTCAAAGTTTGAAACAATTCTAGGCAAACTTAAAAATCTGTTTCCTTTTAATAAAACTGAGTTTTGTAATACTGATGTTTGACTAATCTTAAAGACACTCAGTTTGGTTATTCTTCCATTTCAATTGTAAATGGCATCTTTAATATCCTGGAAGTTTGATAACCTGCAATTTAACATGGACAGCATTCCAAAAAGATCTTAAGATAATTAACACACTAATTCAGTCACTTCAAGTTATATGGGCTCAGTTACATGTAAATTTTGCTTTTATAAAGAAAAGTATGTTATTTATTAATTTGTTCAAGTTACATGTATGTTATTGAGTTCTGCAAAAATGCCCAAGTAAAGACCTTTTAACTTCATCTGTGTTGAATTGACTGAAGTGAATGCCGTAGAATATCAGTTGAGTATTTCTCTGTCAGTAGGAATCAATTGATTTGGTGCATATTTGTCTTAAATGACATACTTGGGAATGCCATAGAGTCGAATTCTGCCTAGTAGTGAAAGGTCTCTCTTAATTACATGGTAGGCAGGAAGTAAAAGAATTGATAGAATTGATGTCCATAGACCACATCCTGCTTCCTTCACTTTAAATACAGAAGAATTTTCATGGCTTCAGTTGTTTTCAGCAGTGAGCTGTGGAAGACTTTTCAACTGCAGAGAATTTCACTTTGTCATGACACTGCCACGTAGATGTTACAATGAAACCGTCTTGAATATTCAGGTAGATACAAGTATAAATTTGTTTGTAAAATCATCTGCTACTCTTGTTGAAATTAGAATGTCAGTTTTCTCATTTGTCTGAAGTTCCTTGCATTTCAGAGAGATTTCAAGTCCAATACCTGCCTATTATTTTTCAAAGCATGGTAGTTAATACATTGGTTTGTTAAAATAGCTAGCAGTCTTCTGTGCAGTACTTAAGCAAGAAAAGCTTTAAAAAAAGCATTTTAAAAGTAGCCTGTTTATAATGCACTATAGAAAAATAATTCCTCTGACAAATATCCTATTTACAGTCAAATCATTTTATGACTAAAAGAAAAAAAGCAGTGGTGGGGTTTACTAGAAAGCATCCCATTCCTGTTGTCAGGGTTTTAATCAAAATCCCAGGCCTTGTGGAGTAATCTAGGGATTTTCTCTTGTGTTTTATTAGTTGTTTTTTGAACTATAATCCCAGTAATGAGCAAGTAACAAAACTCAGCTGTACATACGAAACTACCACCTATCGCAGTTCTTTCAGTCTCAAATAGGATAACCAGAGCATAACTACTGTGAAGCAATACAATTATGAATTTCTTGAGGGGGAAAAAGGAGAGATAAGTGCGCGGAAGTCAGCTAACACTGATGCATGGGTGGCTACAGCATGCAAAGGGTTAAGAAGATTTTCATTTTAGATAGTTGCCGTAGTAACAATCAGAGAGCTCAGGCTGTATCTTTTCTATTTGTGGGGAATGTTTAGATTTACAGAGCAGCTCAGCTTATTATATATCTGCCTTGATTGCTGGATAAGGTTCGTTGATTAAAAACAGAATAAGATGCATTTTTATAATACTAAGGGAACCCGCCGCCCCCCGCCCCCGCCTCCCATCACTCTTTGTCCAGACCTCTCTGCTCTCCCAGCGCTCGCCCGCTGCCCACGGTGTGGCTGTAAATCAAGTTTCACTTGAACTTTCGAGGAGCAGAGGCCGGTGTCACCTGTGCTGTGTGTGGCGGGAGCACTTGGTCCTGAGCATCCCTTTCCTCCTTCTAGCAGCTGATGTGGACCATAAAGCCATGCCGCAGCCACTGCTGGATTTGAGTGCTGCTTCTTTTGTTTGATGTCACAGCTTTTGTTCACTCATTCACCATCCGCAGCTTAGCAAAAGAAAGTTTGATCAGAGGTCACCTCCAGGGCAAAGGAGCGAAGAGGCAGATTTTTGAGCGTTCGTCACCCAACTGTTGCCCTTGGAATTAGCAGGAGCTCTCAGAGGCTCATGGGCTCTGCAGACGTGGCCACCTCCCTTCAATGTACAAATGGGATCTGAGCTTGTGAAAATCAGGCAGTTATTCATTTCCTTCCCTTAAAAACTGAGAAGGTTTGTGATGGCTGTAGCAGGGTGCCGGGTGTGCGGAGGTTGTAGTGACCCTCGTGCCAGGTGGCTGCCAGGTGAGACCGATGCCCCGCACTGGTGGTGGCCTCACACCTCACCTGGAGGCCCATATCTCCTGGGAGCAGGGAAAAGCCCCTGCTCAGTTGGGATGCCAGGTTCAAGCCTGCCTTCAACAGCTACTGCCAATTACTGCCAAGTGATACGTGATAGTTGTTTGAAACAGATAGGGTGGCTGGAGTACTGCAGCATTTTAATGCCAATTTCTGTGAGAAGAAGAAGAGAAATTCTGGTATAAAGTTTTACTAACTTCTGTATTTTGATAGCCTGGACTTCTCTGATTCTGCCAATTTCTAAAGCTTTTGCTTTTGTAGAGCTCTTGATTTTTCATACCACTGATGTGGTGTTAGGTTGCTTTCTTGGCTCCATAACTCATGCACTGAAGAGGGACGTTCTTTTCTTGTTATTGACTTCACTAGGGTATTGAAGTACTGGGAGCATTTGGAAGCTGGCTTTTTTTTGGTTTTGCTCAGGTATCTGAAAATTGATTTGAAAATTTTATTGGAAGGAGAAGGGATTTGACTTGATTTTCTTTGAACCAGGAAAGGCTTTCAAGGAAAAATTACCTTTTGGAATTAAAAAATCATTGTTTGTGAAACTGGTCTGAGCCAACAGTAGAATAGTTTTCTAATCACTTAAATTCAGTCTGCAGTGTGGTGGTACCCAGTGTGATTGTTATTACCTCTGTAAGTTTTCATTTCATAGAAAGAAAAAAATAAAAAAAAAAATTAACCTGACTTCTATGACCTAGATGCAAATTCATTGTTCTTTTTCATGCTCCCTGCTTTTGAAAGTCAGCCCACTTCCACTTGAGCCTTGGACTTGCGATCACAGAGGCTTTACAGCTCCCATGGGGTCTGGTTAGAGAACATGGAGCTGCAGCGCTGCTGTCCTGAAGTGGCTTAATCAGTAGATTGGTGACTGGCAAGAGTTTGAGACCAATATTCTGTAGTTGTAGATGTACCCAGTTATTCCATTCAACATTTTCACACTGTTTTGTTTCCACACATGAAAGTGAGTGAATCCATCAGCTCCCTTTAAGCAAGTTGCATCGCTCTTTTATCAATACTGTCGTTTAAACTTAGGATACCAGCCTGTGTATATCCATCGGTCCCAGAAACAGACGTTGGTTCACAGTTAAATTCTTGCTGCAAAGAATTTAAAAAAATCAGTTTATTTCTTTCTGAGAAAAAGATCCTTTAAATAAACTTGCCAAGCTGCCAGCTTCTTTGTCTAGTGTTACTTATTCCAAGTGATAGTTTCTTTGAGTTCCCTAAAATATGTTAAAATAGGAGGGGTTTGGGCTTCATTCGTTGTTATTTTCAAGTTATAAACATAGCACCAGGTCCCTATCTCCCTTTTAGCCCTTCTTTTATGTGTAAATGTTTCACAAGTATCTGAATGAATTTCCCAAGTAAAACGTGTTTTCTTGGAACTGTTTTTACTTACAGAAAGTCTTTTACCCTTACACCCAGCTTCATTGTGTTCAAAACCAAAAGCCTGAAAACTGCATTCCTACGCTACTTCTTTGTTTCCAGATTTTAAGATCTATTATGCATAGTGTAGTGCGTAATCATAATTATGCATTCATGATGATGTTTGTACTGGCTTAACTCAGGAATAGTATGAGAAAGCTAATCTCGAAGCTACAGGCTGTTTTCCTGCACTTTAGATTCTGATCTGAGCTGTTTGTTGAGTCTTAGTGGAACCAGAGCCCCATACTCACCAGTCCCACTGCCGGACTCCCCATCTTTTATCTCCAGTCCCAGTGAAGGACCTTCACCCATTCTTTGAAAACTTCTTTTTTTCATGGAAACTTGCATAGTTGCAGTTCTTCGTCATGCTGCATATAATCAGTACACTGAAGCAATTTAAAAGAGCGCTGTGTTACACAACTATATCATACAAGCTACAAAAAATGAGGATCCTTTTAATCTCCCATTGGGCATTTTAGGGAACTTCATTTTCATCTTTATATGAGAACAGCAAAAAAAAAAAAATCCTCATGCTTTTAAGGCCGTGGAGAAAAAAATGACCTGATTATGTGTAATATATTCTTCAACTGGAAGAAAGTAACTGCTTGCAAGGTAAAGGTGCTGCTCTGCTCAGTTCATCTTGGTCCAAGCCTTCTGAAATGATAAAGAAAATGTAAGCACCATTAATCCATAATTCAGATCTGTGAAAGATCATATAGATGAAAAGCACAGAATTTTGAAATGTATTTTCTCTGAAATCCCCATATTAATCAGTTAATACCATTGCTATTTGTTTAAAAATCTATAGAAAACTTGATGGAATGGAAGAAAGATTATAAACCCTAAAATATGTTATATGTCATATGTTAATTTCTACTGAATTAATTTTCTTGGGAAGTCAATTTTAATATTTTGTGGGTTTTTTCACTGATAATATTTGGGAAGTGGTTTTCAGTGGAACGAAAAAATTTAAAATTTTTGCATGAAAACACTATGTGTATCTTATGAAAGTTTAACCAGCTAAAGGAAATTTTACAACATTCTGCCTTTGATAGACTAGAAGATAGAAATTATAAGTGAATAGAGAATAACCAAAAGTTCCAATTACTTACGAACTTTTCCATCTATATTATATATATCTCTGTAAATTTAATTCCTCTCCTCATTACTTGTAGACAAGAAAGCATAGAGTAACATTGAAAATCACTAATGGAACCTTGTTCCAGTTTATTTTTACATAAGCAGTCAAGAATCATGCATAATGTAACAGTGTACCAACTAGCGACACACTCACAGGAGATAATTTAAACTTGTTTTTTACGGACACAAGAAGCTGATTTTAAAGCCATCCCTAAGAAGATTGTCCTTGATTTTACATTATCCTGAGTGGGTGTTACAGTTTCTTCCATTTACTATCATACTCACTGGGTGAAAAATATCCTAGTGTCTGCTTAATAGTGATGGAATTTTCTACATGAAGATGTAAGGAGGAATTAGGTTTTACCCCGTAATTATATATTAAATCAGTGTTAAAATACAGTTGTAATCAAATCCTTTCATATCCCAAGGCCACACATTTGATACAGTACATTGGAAGGTCAGAATACTTAGCTGAGTATACACCCCTTGAGACTCAACAGATGTACAGATATGCGGCCTAATCCCAAAAACGCATTCATAAGTCTGGAAGATCAGAATTGAGCCTTAATTCTCTAAAGGGCTGCCACAATGTTGTGTGGTCCTTTCATCCAAATTAGAATGATTCATTATGTGTAGTCCATTAGCACCATCAGGGATAGGTGTGGGCCATAAAATCTGCATTAGGATTTCTAAATATGTCAAGGATAATCTTAAAATGAGATAAACTGGGATGTTTTAACTGAACTAAAAATAATTAATCAAAGTCATACACGTAGACTTCTGGTTGTTGAATCATGCGTTAAACTTCTACCTTAAGTCATTACGCTGTCTTAACAAATATAAAATTTGGGCAGAGGATTGTGTATTGGATTTATACTGTTACTTTAAAGTACCGTTTCCTGTTGTTAAAGGTCTGTACAAATATATCTAATAAAAACATGCATAAAAATCTTTAAAAATCAGGAAGAAAAGCATAGATTTTTTTTCTGTTGTCCCACTCTATTTCAAAGGAGTTAGGTAGGAGTTTATGTATAATATTTTGCGTGCATTCAGTGTGTGCACCACTGAAGTTCAAGTATTGTGTCATGCATCATCAAGAGAATTAAACTATAATACCTACACCATTGACTACAATAACTTTATTAAATAACTTCATTAAATATGTTTTTCATAAAGGCCTCACAATATTCATTGGAAATATAATCCTAATAGAGCTGTACTGGATTATACAGTTGAAATATTAGACATGCATATACAGAGAACTGTGTATTTCCTACCTTTTTGGTTCTGGCAGAAAAAAAAAGTTAAAAAATATTATCTTTTACTACTGCTAAAGCATGACTTTTTCTTATTCACCTTGCATGACAAAGCCATTCACTTTTCTAAAGTAAAATACACAACCTGTGTTTCCAGTTCCAAACAAAGTAATAGTAATGTATAATAAGCAGAATCTATAACTACTAACTAATCTATAGTTCTGTGTAATGGACGCTTTTTATGCGTGTCCTTTTTTTTATTTTTGTATTTTAATGGATTCCTTAGATAAAAATAAATACATATAATACATGAAATTTGGACTTCTGGAAATTATGGTTTAAATTACCGATTCCAGGGTAAGAAAAAGTACAACAGAGGAAAAGAATCCAAAATTACTGCAAAACAGAAATTATTCAGTGCCACGCTGTAGCTAAGCTGTAGATACAGCAATTATTGTGGACGGTTTCAGTATAAACAGCTGGACAGTGGGGCCAGGCAGAATTAACCCATATGCAATATAAATGCCTTCACGTCTTCCAGAAGAACCTCTGTAATTGTCTCCTTGATTGTCTAGAATATCTGTTGTCACATTAACTATCCTAGGCCTGAATGATCTTTGTGCAAAGTATGAGACCAAATGTCAGCCGATTAACAGGGATTGATGGTTTATCCCAGAGTTTAGTCCCTCAACCCATCCAGCGTAAACTCGGTGTTTGCAGAATTGCAGCTGAGCCATACTGAGCAGAGTATTCATCTATTTAACATTAGAAATGTTTAGCAAAAAGAAAGGAGTTACATTGAAGCAAGTGCAGTCGGAAAATATTTACTGGCAAGTATCAATGTGGTCACATTAGTAAAAAGAGAGACCTGATTCTTACAGTAGATAATAATTTACAACAGGAAGGTTAACCCAGTAGGAAAAATGCACTGATAATTCAGTGTGAAAGTGTGCAAGTCGCACTGCATTATATCTTGTCTAAAGATAAGTTATATATAGTGTGATTTCATCGGTACAGGTGCATGTCATCTCTGAAATAGTATTATCCAAAGTATTCAACTTTACAGTGAAGCAGAAAGGTTCAACACCCACGGCAGATACCTGAGCGCTAAGGCACAATGACGGTGGGCACGCTACCCACAGGTATCAGCTCACCACAACAGAGATGATTCACTTAGCGTTGTCAAGTTTCAGAATATCCTCATCATATTTATGCTAATCACAGCACCGACTGAGAATACGGTTTCCTGGTGCTGGTCATTGTGTAAACATGGGGGGGTGTGGGGGGGGGGGGGTGTGGGTCCACACACACACATACTGCTTTCCCAAAGAATGAAATGAACAGGACAGAGAGTAATAGGAGAAGTATAATGAGAAAGTCACATCAAGAGAGTGATGGCAAAATAGACTGCTGTCCATCCCATGCTCTTTGGGAAAGGGAGGAGTTATCTACACGTGGTTAGTCAAGTATATACAAAATGGAAGAAAGAGAAAGGTAGGAGGACAGGGCAGGGGATGAGCAGCTGCAGAGTGAAGCCAGGTGAAAAGACTATAGGAGGGAAGGAAAGGAGTGGAAAGCCCATCAGCATGGGGTGGTGTGGGCAGGGGAAGCTCACTGAGTGTTCAGAGGTCCACTTTCCGGCTTTTCCATTACTGTTCCTATCAGTTGATTGTCACCTCCTCCAGGACCACATAGCAAGCATCCAGAAGGAATCACCAGGAACCTCAGCTAAGACCAGGTGCTCCAGGATCTGGATTAATTATTTTAAACCTTCCTAGTTCTGGGGAAGAGTTTGAAGATGGGTTCCAAGGGTATCCTGGATTAAATAGAACAAGCTAAAGTTCCTTTTCATGGAATCACGGAATCACGGAATTTTTAGAGTTGGAAGGGACCTCTAGAGATCTTCTAGTCCAACTCCCCTGCTGAGGCAGGAATGCCTAGAGCACATTACTCAGGACTGCATCCAGGTGGGTCTTGAAAATCTCCAGAGAAGGGGACTCCACAACCTCCCTGGGCAGCCTGTGCCAGTGCTCTGGCACCCTCACTGTAAAGAAGTTCTTTCTTAGGTTTGAATGCAACTTCCTGTGTTCCAGCTTGTGCCCGTTGCCCCTCGTCCTGTCACTGGGAACCACTGAAAAGAATCTGCCTCCATCCTCCTTCAACCCACCCTTTAGATACTTATAAGCAAGAATAAGGTCTCCCCTCAGCCTTCTCTTCTCCAGGCTAAAGAGTCCCAGCTCTCTCAGCCTTTCCTCATCAGGGAGGTGCTCCAATCCCCCAGTCATCTTTGTTGCCCTACACTGGACTCTCTCCAGAAGTTCCCTGTCCCGCTTGAACTGGGAAGCCCAGAACTGGACACAATATTCCAGCTGTGGCCTCACCAGTGCCGAGCAGAGGGGGAGAATGACCTCCCTCGACCTACTGGCCACACTCTTCCCTACGCAGCCCAGGATTCCATTGGCCTTTCTGGTGACAAGGGCACATTGCTGGCTCATGGGTAACTTACTATCTACCAGGACCCCCAGATCCTTCTCCTCAGAACTGCTTTCCAGCAGGTCCACCCCTAACCTATATTGGTGCCTAGCATTTTTCCTCCCCAGGTGCAGGACCCTACACTTGCTCTTGTTGAACCTCATGAGGTTCTTCTCTGCCCAGCACTCCAGCCTGTCCAGGTCACGCTGGATGGCATGGATTGACAGCCATTATTTTGTACCTAAGTTACAGTAAAATTTTATTTATGTTTATTTTATAGATTTGAAAAAAATCCATTCTAGCTAGGTAACATAAAATGATCTCAGCGTTTAGCGTACATTTAATTTGCATTAGGGACATTCATCAGCAGGCGTATTTGATATTAATAAAAAATTTGGAATCATATTGAAGTCGTGACAAGTGTTGGAAAATATTAACAGACCCAGGGCGTATTTTTTTTGTTTGAATATTTTCTTTGGTCTGCTTTAGGTTTGTGGATATATGGTGAAATGTATGTTCAGTTTTGTCACTTGACAAGTGATGATCTCTTGGGGTAAACAGCAGGGTTTCTCAGTTGCAGGGAATCCCAGCTGTCTTTTGGGATTCCATCTGTGTGTACTTTCCTTTTTTTTTTTCTTTTCTTTTTTTTTTTTTTCTTTTTTTTTTTTTTGAAACATTTAAAGTCTTTGGTTTGACCACAGCCTCTTCAAATGTTAGCAATTTGTTTTCTTCCACTAACGTCAAAAAAGAGCCCGCACCTGAAGAGACTCCCTCTTCAGATAAGTGGAATCCCAAAATAAATAGCCAAATGTAATGCATTGTAGACTGGGAATGATGCAAGTTGTTTCACAACCAGCCAGTCTGTAGGTGCAGCACTGCCATGTTAACCACTAGCGCTACATGACGAGAATCCAGAGCCCTGGGCAGAAAGGACACAAGGACTTTTTCCCTCCCACCTTGTCCAAGATACTGGGAAGTAACACTGACCCCTCCATGTTTTCTCCATCACTAGTTTCATGGCCCATCACAAGCAACAATTTGTCTGTCTATATCTTCTTTGTGCCAGTTAGCATGCCAGAACACCAGTTACATCTGTGCAGGTAAACAGGTTCTTGTACTCTCTTCATCTAGCCATAAGGCAGGCATCTGATGGATGATACTTGAACACTCCTCTGAAACACTCAATCCCATAAAGTTGTAAAGTAATAATTAAAACAGTTATCCCTGGCTGTCTGCAGATCTGGGTGAAATTAACTGCATCTATTACATTTGTATCAGGTTTTCAAAACATATTTTTTTTCAACCACAAGGACTAAAGATTGCAAAATTTCTCTTGCATTTAGCTTAAGTTTCAAGATCTCACTGATAGACATAGTGGGGCTGTGAAAACTGAAATCCTGATGCAATTGTACAATTCTGGAGTAGGTGTTTATAGGCTGGAGGTGCCATGTCTTTGCTTTATTTGATGATGTTTGTCATCGGCATGGAACCGCCTGACATCTCCAATCTTGTGTGAGTGGAGAGTTGCCTCCACATGTTTAGCAAAGCAAGCCATGGCACTGTGAAGTGTTACCACGGGCCTTGACTGGCAGGGTTTCCAGAGAAGCCCTTGAGATATGTATTCTTCCAAGACTGAGTCCTCCTTGGGAAAAGATAGATTTTTCAGGGAAGTTACAGAAATTGAAAGACAGTCCAGCTGATTGCACACAAATCGACAACAAAATGAGGGTCCATGTCTGTCTACTGGGCTGTTTGGATGGGCTTGCCTTAGGGTTTGATGAATTTGTGATCAGTTATATGGTAAAGAAATACGCTGAGACAGTCAATGTGTTTGAGGTAATAAAGTGGAGTTACCACTCTTCTTATTCAAAAAAATCTTAAAACAAATATTAATTAATTAGGGATAGTTTGAGACCTATGCAAATCTCTGCTATTGCTCATTCCAGAATGACGCCTTAGGAGACCTTCCCAACTGAACTGATTTGATGAGCTTATAAAAGTTTTGCTGTATTGAGTATGGTGACCACCAAAGGTGAACTGAACCTCTCAAGAGGGGTCGTTCTGCAGTTTCAGCATGTCAGAAGGTACCCTGTGACAATCAAATTGAATTTAAATTGAATTTCAAAGCAGAAACCTCCGTCAGTGTATTGTGTTGTTTACCAGACTCATATCTGAAGGCACCTGAGGTATATCTACAGCTCACCTCCCAGTAGAGTCTTGTCCTTAGTTCGCTATATAAAGTAACACTGCACAGTGGGGCATGAGAACTTTCTCCAAGGGCACGAAGACATTTTGGTAACCTGTATCTTTCATGGGAACTCAGGCTCTTTGGAAGATTTAGAAAGAAAATCTGTTTGCAGGAACCAAAATACAATTAGAAGCAAAGCCCTTGAGTATCTTGTCTCCAGCAAGTTTTCTCTGTATTGGTGAGAGTACTTTAAGGAAGTAGTTTTGATATTATATAGCCCTGTACCAACTGAAGTAAAAAAAGATAGAAATGTAGTGATTTTTCAGTGAACAGTACATCTGCTTAAATAACGTTGAACACTTTTTGGAACACCATGCCTGGGACAGGTTGGTCATGTCACAACAACTTAATGAACATCAGCTCAGTACCTATTTCTTGCTCTGGCACAGCTTCTTAGGAAACAGCTAGTAATGATCAGGCATTTGACATCAGAATTTCATAGATTTCAAACTTGCTTATACCGTATTTCTCTTCAGCGTGGTGTTTCCTCAACTTTCTGCCAGGCCACACATATCTTATGTTAGAAATCTTTGCAGGGAAGAGCCCATCTAACGTTACTTGTCAGCACTGATTCCTTTTAGCGAGAGAGCAAAACTATTTTCGGCCTGCTGTGATGGCTATTTTTATCTCCATTAACCTCTTGACTGAATATAAACATTTATTGAGGGTTACCTCCCTTGTTTGTGCAGTTGCTTCAAAGGTTAGTGAAAAGTGGATGCCTGCCTGACCTCTTTTATCCTCATTAGCTGATTCTAATTGTTCCCTGAGAGATCACAGTTTTGACCCTGTTTGTCCTTGTCAAATTTGTCTAGTTATGGCATGAAGACATTAGCAGAAATTGCATTTTCAGGTAAAATGACTCAAGTGTAGAATACACATTTACCTAGCGTAGAGCAGTGAACAATATTGTGGTTCTATAATATGCTCTTGTTTCCAAAATGTGAGGTTACTATTGTATGGCCCCATCTTATGGACACCTGTGTTAGTAGATCCCTATGATTATACTTAGGCAGTAGGCAGAATGTTTTGCAAGCTTTTGAGTAATTTGTAGTAGTTCTTTTGGAGGGAGAAATAAAATTTTGTTTGGTTTTTGAAGTCTTATTTTTAAGCAGCTGTAATATTGTTGCTCCTTATCAAGAAAGCTTTTTTGTAAAAAGGTACCTTTCTTAAGCTAGAGTGCTAATAGCACTGTAAAAAAACCATAGCATAAAGTAGCTAGCACCTCCCACTACCACCACCATTTTGGGAATGACCAACTAAATGTTACAGTATGATAAATACATCTTATGAATTACAGGATGATTTTCATAGTGCTCTCTGAGAGTCAAAGCATGAGCATACTTTACTTCTAGTAGGATAGTGTCCCAAAGGTGAAGAGCTGTCGTGAAAAACACGTTGCCCTGCCAAGAGTTTCTTCTGTGTCAAGCCAAGAAAGCCCTTTTTCATGTTCCTTGATGGAACAGCTGTGGTTGTGTGGTTGGGGCAAAGGACCTGGCAGGTCTCAATTAGGTATCTCAAACAGACAGGTCCCAGGCTTCATAGGTTGTAACCAGTGCCTTAAATCCCACAGACACTTAGTGCAGATTAAAAAGCACTGGTGTAATGCGCTCAAAGCACGATATCCTGCTTTACAAGCGAGTTGCCGCATTCTGCACCAGCTTCAGCTTTCAAATGGATTTAAAATGTAGCCTCAGGTATAACGCATTGCAGTAGTCTAATCTTGAGGTGATAAAGGCATGACTGATTTAACCATAGCTTCTTGTTATCTTGGACTGGGGTCTTTTCATTTTAACCATTTTAGGGAAATGGCCTTTCCTGAATCAGCAGGCTTGCTTCAATCCTTAGTATGTAATAAGGCACAACAAGAGCAAGCCTTTGTCAGTGGTGAACACCTATGAACGTGTGAACCTCACAGGATGCCAGACCCCAAGAACTGCTGCAGTGGTCCTGACTCGTCTTACAGCTCACACAATATGCCTGTGAGGTACTTCAAAGAGAAGCCGTTGCCCGTCTCCCTTAGTGGAGCTGCCAAGCTTTACAAGCAGCCAGGGCCTTGTGAAGTTTTTCTTTCATATTAAAAGAAGTTTATTTACATATCTGTGCAGCTTGGGAGCAGAGCTATGGGAGAATGGGAAATTCCTTTGAGGTGTCCACCAGCTCTTCTGGGCTAGCAGAGCTGTGAGACGAAACACCCTGTTCTTCCTCCAGCCTATCTCTACTGCCTAGAGACCACTCACAGCTGCTGAACTGATTACAAGTTTTACTGCCAAGCCGACCTGGAAGCTAATTTAGTGATCTCCATGTAGTTCTTTAAGTTCCGAAAAAGCCCTGTAAATGGGGGACGGCAAAGCAGACTCCTGTCCTGACTGCTGGTGCTCAGTCTACCTGCTGCTGCTGCTTCATCTCAGAAGGGATGAGGCACCAGCCTGGGCTCCTCTCATTGTCTGGAAGAAACAGGGGCGGTGGCTGGGGCTACGCCTGCCACTTACTAAAGGAGAAATTAATCTCCATGTGAAAGTCAAGCAGTATCTCTGCATCTCATTTCTTCCTCAGCAGTATGTAGTTAAGTATAATCCTTTCCCAGGACTTATTATTTGTCCTGTCTATGTAGATAATAAACTATTGGCCAGCGCAAGAAGATCCTGATATTATTTGAGGCTTTTTGATACCACCTTAATGCAAATAATATCCTTACAGATGGGAGTGACACAATGAAATGTCAGATGTCTGGGAAGAAGAAAACCAGAAATAGGAATTAGATCTTGTGAAAATTAAATAGATGATCCTTTCTGTACTTAAAATATAGAATTTTGTTTTGTTTTGCCCCCCCCCTTTTTTTTTTTTAACTTGGCCTCCAACTTAAAAAAAAGACTTGTTTGAATCCCTGAATCATTTACAGTGTACTTGGAAAAGTCCACTACTTCGATAATACTGCACTGTCTTTTGATTGTACTTGGGATTACCAGACACTGAGAGCATATATAAGCACAAAAAACCATGTTAAAGGCTTGACTGAAATGGCAGCTAGAGAAATGCAACATGTGGTAGGAACGTGTCCTGGTCCTCCTCTTCATTATTGCTATGCAGTCACGGTTGCTAACTTTCATGCTAAAGCTTGTATTTAATACGCATGTGATTCTCAGCTATGTGAAGAATAGCCACTCTTCCTTGTTTCCATAGCAGCCTTAGTGCTGTTTTGGTGTAAATGACACTGAAGTCCAGACTTTTCTGTAATAGAAGATAGAGATGATACTTTGATTACCTTTCATCTCATCTGCTGCAGATCTTTTTCAGTTCATGCCTCGTTTACATCATTGTTTTCTGCACAGTCTATGTGTAAATACTTTGCACTGATTTCATAATTGGTAATATCAGGCTTCTTGATAACTTGTATATGAACTTAACCAAATTTTTTAAAATAATTGTCATGTTTACTGGCCAATTAGAAATCAGAATTTAAATTCAGATTTCAAACACATGCAGTTGGGTTGACTCTTGCAATACTTCATATAAGCAAACACACTTTCTGCAGCTTCCCATAGAAAAAACAGTATTAGGAATTGAGACTTTGCATGTCTCTGGTTGCAGTATTTTTACACTAGGTATGTTGTCACTAGCTGTTCCATTCCTTTTTACTAATTTCGTTCTTCATTTATATCTGTTTTTTCCAACACTTCTGGAAGATGAGTCATGTCATGGAGTGCATATAGAAGTGTGACTTATGCATAAACATTTATACGAAAAATGCAAAATATAAAATGCAAATTAAGCAAGGAATACTATATTTGATAAAACAGTATTAGAGAACAGATAAAAAAAACCTGAAGGTGTGAAGAACTGTGACATTCAATGTCTTAGTCTATCATCTTTATTAAAATATTGATATATTATAAATTATATTAAATATGTCTTATATGAGATTATTAAATTAATATTATATAACTAAAATATTTTAAATAATGCGTTATTTTCAGCAAATATTTTTGTGTGTATTTTGGCATGTATTTTGGGAATGTAATATTTTCTATGGTAACTCAATATACTTCACTACATTTCTAGAACAGTCATAGATAATATGGACAACGCATCTGGAATGTCCATGTAAATATATGATTTTCTGTATTTTAAAATTTTTTAATTCTCTTAATCATACAGAATATCACAATAGAACACAGCTGGAGCCAACTAGAGAATTATGGATGGAATATAAAAATAATTAATCAAATCTCTTAGAAAAGGTTGGAATGTCTTGGACAGAATTATATCCCAGAAAAAAAAAAAATAATTAAAAGTTAGATGGTGACTGTTGTACTTTGTACTCTCTGTTGTGGTTTCATGTGTGATATAGAGGAAAAGACCTGTGAATGGTAGAAGTCTTAAGTGGCATCTCAGTGCCACGTGCTGACAAACTCAGGATTACCCACAGGGTTTTTGCCATTTGATTAGTAAAAGGAGTTAAGTGTTAATAAATTTGAAGCCTCTACCTTATCTCCTCAAATACCAAATTCTCTAAATATAGAATCTGAAATATACACAGGAGATGGTTTTGTTAAATGTGCATCTCTTTGCCTGCATGCCTTTCAGGTGCAATGGATGTCATGCTTTACTTCTGTGCCTTTGAATTTATTAATACAACTTCTTTTATAGTCTTTTTGGGCACAAAGTGCAGTGAATCATTAGCATTATTATTATTTCAGACATAGTAAAATCACACATCAACACTTAGCAAAAGGGGGAAAATTCCATTATCCATTCAGAACAGTTTCCTATGATAATACAAATGTTACCCAGGACAGATCTTTGAAATGGATACGGGTTCTTTAAATTCTTTCCTGTCTGTTTCAGGAAATAGTGAGATCCCATTGATAATGAAGTACAATGTGTCTAAAGTTCACTTCTAAACACTTGGCTCTTTGCTGTGAAAGTCATCTGCATTCCCTTTATAATTCTCAGCCACCAGAGATCTGCTTAATCTTGGAGATCTGATCCAATATCATTTGGAAAAATCCTTGATAATAGTTTCACCATTCAATCAATGAAAGAACTAAATTTTACTGCTTGTGTCTTCTTAAAAAAAAACCTGAGGCGGGGGAATAAGACCTTGGCTTATGGGTTTGGAGATTTTGTTGTTTGCAAATAAAATGATTATTACTATTATTATTCAAGTTCTTAATCAAGGCAAGCAAATGGCATCTGTTTGTTATCATCCTTCCTACAGAAGACAAAGGCTTCAGTCCCTATGGTACTGACTGCTGGCCCCAAGTGGTTGCTGGATGTGACTTGGCAAGGAGTAGAAGACAACAAAAACAACTGCATTGTGTACAGCAAAGGTAAACACAAGCTGATTTTTTTTTCTCTGCTTTCTTGTGTAAGGTACTGAGATAAAAATATACCTGTTGCGTAATAGGAAAATGAGGTAGTTTGTCTCCCCTTAAAGTCGAATAGTTTTCATTCCCATTTTCCGACCATGTTCTGGTTTTGCCCTTTTTTTTTTTTTTTCTTTTTTTAATCATATAAAAACCCCAACAAGGTGTCTGTAGTGTGCTAAATACTAAATGCTTATAAACACAGAAGGATGCCAGCTGACATAAGACATACTAACCATTTCTCTCTGAGAGTTAGTGCTTCTTGGGAAACATCAGTAAAATCTATACACTTTAAGGTGAATTCTTACATACTGCATAGCATTTCTCCATGTTACATTACATTGTAGACTACTAACTGAAGTCTGGTTTTATGAGAATGTGAACTTGATTGGACTACGATAAGACTTCACGTCAGCATGGTACCAGAAGACAACTGGAACTGGCTTTCAGGGTTGTCACCTCTGACGTTCCAGTCTCTGTGTAGTGGCATAACGTGATGATGCTTCACTGGATTGTATTGGCTAGTGACAATGCATATCATTTCCACCTTATGTGACTTGTCAGATTTGCTCAAGTCAGTATGAGTTCTTATGAGGTCCCCCAAGCATGCTTTATCTAACCGACCACATCTAACAGCTACTTTGGTTCAAGATGCAAAGGCTTTTGTCTTGCATCTTGAACCAACCCAAAGAGCCTTGGGTTCAGTCCATAGTGCCATGGACTGTGCACCACTCTGTTTGGTCAGTCGCTGTGAAAGCTTTGTAACTGTGGTTATGGTGTCATTACAGTATGTTTCAAAAAAACCCAAACACCAAAAAAAGCCGCACTTGAATACATGGAATAAGAATAACTTATTTAGTGTAGCTGTTTTTGGCATTCACCCTGAAGATCAGGTTGCAAAACTGTGACTTTCCTTCCTTGTATTTCAATCACCAATCTCAGCACTCTGTGAATACTTCAGAACATGGCGCTGTTCTTGTTTAATTTCTTTTAGGTTTTATTTCTAACCAAACAGACCTACTGAGATCAAAGATTTGTTTGCTGAGGCAACCTAGTGACCATTTCAGCATACAAGCATCCAGGCAAATAAGCACCCATATCAATATATTAACATACAAAACACTAATCATAACATCAAAGACTCCTAAAAACTTACTAGAAACAATTACAACTTGTTCCTATAATCATTGCAATTTATACACTTATAAGAGGATTGCTTTTAAACTGCCACAAGCCTTTGAAAGTTGAAACGCTGAAAACAGGGAATTTGCATGTTAAAAATGAGTTGCACACCAGGGTCTTATAAATTCTTTCTATTATAATTACAGAATGCCAACGCATTCAGTCTGCAACCTGAAACACCTGCAGTACTGGAGAACTGGGCTCAGATCTAAAAAGGGTTGAGCTGCCCTTCCTTCGCAGCTTGCTGATTGCTGCCCAAGTGGAAGAAGCAGCAGAGTGCTCTGAGTAACACAGCGAAGCTTTTCTCCTGAACCCAGAGCTGCAGTTTGCTATTCATACTACTGAATACTCACAGGCAAACTTTTCTGCAACAACTTTTTAATGTAATGGAAAATTACTTTCACTCCAAAATATAGCTTCTGCAAATTCCCATAGGGTGATGTCTTATCAAGTATTACATTCTATCTGTAATTATAATAATACTTAGCACATATATACCAGTAAGACTTTTCATCTTCGAAGTACTTTACAAACACTAACTAATTCATTAGACAGTTTCAGTGCTATCTGTCTGATTGAATCTATTGAAATATGATTTTTTTTTTTCAAATACTAAAAACTTTCTTCAGTTCGGTGCAATCTGAGTAGCCTAAAACATTAGTCTTTTCATTCAAATGTGCTGGATTTTGTTTCACTGAAGATGCTGGTTATTTTAGTACTTGGTTAACAAGGTATTGTGAGACAGTCAGACAGTGCTCAAGGTGAATTCTGTTATCTCTACTGCAGATGTGTATTATAACTAAAGTTGAGGATAAATTTGAGCCCTAATTTATAAATACAAGTTAAAAACCTGCTATTTCACTAAACTAATGCAGGAAATAAGTGGTAGATATGCTTTACCTTCACCGCATTCTGTTCATCTCTTTACGCCTTGAGTTGGCTGCTCTGTCATTCACTAAGTACCTACACTTGCCTTGAGCACTGCTGGGATTTTTGTACTAGAAAGATTAATTGGCTTGGATCACAAAACAATGTCAAATAGAAGATGGTAAAATAAATAAATAGAATAATGTTTCTTCCTTCAATTTGTATCTCATAATTCCAGATTACATTGTCTTGATTTGTGTTAGCTTTCTGTCTCCTATAGTGCCATTACTTCTAATGAAATGGTGTCAGCTGGCATGTAGTTGTAATTCGATGTTATGTTGTAGTTGCATGTGTATAATTTTGTTAGTTTGCTTCGCAATACATTGTTATTTCTGAAAGCAGTTAGCTGAACAAATGTGTGGAATTGTACATGTAGGAGATTTGGTCAACTGGGAGCTGGTTTCCTTACTATACCCAAGATGAGACGAGGGGAGTAAATTGGCACATTTCTAACAGGAAAGTAAGTTTAAGAATTGACTAGCAGTACATGGTACTGGTCGATCAGTTGCTGACTCAGCAGCGCATGTCATATTTCCTTTTAGCTTATTACAGTGATATCTTTGAGAGCAGAATTTTCCCCAGATCTTTGAGGGGAGCATAGGAATGTCAGCCTGACTTCCAGTTCATTAGGGGCTGTGGGCACCGTAGTCACCCACCTATTGCACATGGAATAATCGCAAGGACAGGAGTCTGGCATGCAGTTCCTACTGAAAGTGAATCTGAGCTGGGCAGCTAACTCCCTATTTGCCTTCAAAGCTCTCCATAAAATATTTTCCCTAGGCAAGCAAACGCAAAAAGAATATGTGTGCATACGTAGGTGTATGTATATGATGTACATATATAGGATTATATTGCTAAGTTATTATAGTGGAATCACAATTCATCTTCTGTACAAATTTTTAGATTAAGAAACTGGTTATTTAAAATCATGCATCAGAATACATTCAGAGTGAATAGCTATGAAATAACAATTCAGTATTTGAAATTAATTCTATTTAGTCTAGGATCAATTATTTCTATCTGTATTTTTTATAACTACATTTCCCCAATACTAGGACAAACTAGAAAAAGGAAAAACCGTTCATTAGGTATCCCTTTTTACAAGCTCTGATACACGCTGGCTACTCGTGCCATGTGCCATTATCCCATTCTGTTTTTTTGAAAGGAAACTTTTACAACTGTAATTACATTTAAAAGACATGGTTTTTTTGTTTTAATATTTATGTCAAACTTCTCTTACATTTCAAAAATAGCCTATTCAACAATTTAAGAGATGTCCTAGAAACAGTAACTGAAATCGTAGAGACAGATTTTAGGAGTTGTAGGTTATCTGGAATTATAAATGTGTTCTTTCCAAAAGGAGCTACAGAGTTCCAGTAAATCAAGCAAGATACATTGGTAGAAAGTATTAATGCATGAACTGTATGTTCATCGCAACGTAGTGTGCTTGAGAAGCATTCCTGCCTAACAGAGTTGTGCGCCAGACTGGGTAAATCTCTAAGACCAGAGGTAGGAGCCCCCCCTGCAGCCTAGGAAGGGGCTGGGGTATTAACTGCAAATCTTCCACTGGGACTGTAAGGGATTTTTAAAAATGAATTACGACTGAATAGAATAGAAACTGTGTAAAAAACACAGTTGCACAGACTGAGAACCATGCTCATGTAACAGACATTTTTCTAGATATTATTTAAGCCATTTATGTGAAATGTATGGATACCGTATGTTTAGTGGCATTGTTAAAACAGGGTGTCTGTACAAATATTTAGCTGTGGGAATTATAAAATCATAAGGCGATTAAGTTAGCTAGTTGTGAAATTCCAATATTGCTTTTTAAATGACTTCAGGATATAGGAGGTGCTAAGGTTATTATCTGTTATCAGGAATACAGCGGAATTGTACGACTGGATAATAACTAAACAACTGACACAATGTAAAATTACATTATCAGTGTGTTAAAACAAAATTGCGCCCTAAAGGAGTCTACATGCCAGCTCAGAGCTGCAGTGTAATTATGCTTAACTCTGATAATTAAAATACAACGGAGATCAACAGAATCATTTTCATTAAGAAAATTATTAATGATGGTGGTATAACAGTAATTGATTGCAGAGCACCACAGGATAACTGTGCAGGAAAACCAACATGTTTAACGTGTGTCTGGGCCGGTTGGGTGGCGTTGCGTACCACCAAGCACGCTGCCCAGCCCGGTGGCACGTCTTCTGCTGCAAACCCCAGAACGGCTGCTTTTTGGGCTGTGGGTCGGAGGGAAAGGGCTGGGTGCCAGGGGACAGGGCAGCGGGACGGGGTTGGGGGCGGCTGCCGAAAAGGAGCCGGCCGCCAGCAGCGACTCGCACGCTTCTCGAGCCGTCCGTCATCTCACTTGGTGTGAGGCGGTGTTTGGTTTTGCATTTCCATTAGTGATTTACTGATGTTATTTCCTCCTCTGCCTGGCCTCGCTGAGTAGTTTATGCCCTTCGTTATTTCTGAGAGGATGTGGGAGGAGAAAAAAAACGTCCTCGCCCCGGCGCGGTTCCACAGGCACCGCGTGACATCTTCCTAAGTAATTCCACAGGATGGTCCTGTTAGTTGTGCCGGCGGTGCGGACACATGATAGCGAATGCCATAAAAAGGCTCCATCCCTCTGTAAGTGAAATCACAGTCGGTGCCCACTGAGCGACTATAACAAAATCCGGGCTAGGGAGGATGTTGCCTAAGGGTGAGATCGGAGAATTGTCATTTTCTATTGGTGAACACAAAACTGGAGGGGGGCGGGGGGTGGGGAGGGCAGATTCGGGGAGTGCTTCTCCACACCACTAAGGGATGGGTGCTTGCTCAAACAGATGCTGCTTTTGAAAGCTGCCCAAAAAAGTCTATTCTCCAATCACAATAGAGAACAAGCCTGCTAGGGTGGATTTACAGGATGAGATTAGTTAAAATGACAGCTGCCCACACTGAAACTGTGTTATGTAGCTAATTTATAAATAGAAGCTCAAGGAGAGGCAGCAGGCAGGAGAGGGCAGAGCAGGAGCCGGGGCTGGAAGCAGAGGGCTGGAAGCAGGGGAGGGCTGCGCTCAGCTCTGCCGGAGCCTCCCCTGCCCGCGCGGCCCAGGGCTTGACTTAAAATAAGCCAGTAAATACATGGCTGTTTCCTTACTTCACTTGTAGCAGGATGAGTTATTTAGATGATGTATGTCCCATGCATTGAAGATACAGACACTGCAAAAGGGTTACATGAATTTTACTGGTAAGAATTGATGGCAATTTTTAATTAATTTTGCTAATTTAAAGTAAACAGTCTATTTTTTAACATATACGAAAAGTCAGTTGTCGCAACAGAAGGGTTCTTGAATTTTTCTTCAGTGACAGAGGATTACTTTTCTTAATTGTTCTGTGAGATCCTTGATACCATGTTTTCCCCAGCAAATGAGTTTTCAGCTAGCGAATACTTTATTTCTCCCTGCAACTTCAGGCAATGTAATGGCACACTGCGCCACAGACATGTAGCATCAGAGACCCTAATGAGACACAGGTCAAACGTCATAAGGAGTTTAAACAATGCTGCATTAGAATATGAGTATATTTTGTTTTGGGTCAGAGAACAAGTTGTTTAATAAGCCAAAGGTTAACATGGGGCATATATTTTAGATTGCGAGGGCCTTCTTTCCACATACTATTAAAAACAAATTGAGTGAATTTACTTAGTGGACAGTCAGAAACTGCAGTATCTGCTGTCCTGCTGGATGCCTCCATCAGCTAAACGATGTGCTGAAACATTTGGTGGTGCTACAGGTTTTTGTTCTTTCTTTGTATCCACTGGTAAAAAAATCTGAGGTTTTAACAAAATGCATGCGATGCTTATCCTACTATCAAAGTTCCATGGAAGAGCTTGTTTTACATTTCTTTTTCCACAACACTGAAAAATTGCAAAACTCAGGAGAAGTATCATTATGCGTATAATGCTTACATAAAATAATATCTCTACAAGGGCAGTATAGCGTCACAGTCATTGGAAGAAAGTGTCACGGATACAGACATAAAGACATGATTGGTAAGTAAGTAGATGGCACGATTCCCATTTGGTTTTGCAGGGATGTTGAGAAGGCAGGATGCCTAATGACGCTGTTGCAAACAAAACTATTGCAAATCAGTCCTGCTACTTTCCTTGTTGGCCACAGAAGGAGAAAATATTTTCTCCCCATTTTTAGTGATATTTATGGCTTGGTGGTAGCAGACACAGTGTTGTGGACTTAATTCAGACACAATTCAGCTTCAAAGAACTCACAAAGCAGGATTGTACTTTTTCCTTATTTTTTATTTTTGACCTATGCAAATAGATCCAATGGGGTATTATCTGCTTTAGGGAGTTTAGAGGTCAGGGCCTTCTATATAGTCTTAATTATCTACAAGAAAAAGGTTATTTTATGCATCTTTATGGAATTAGTATAATATGTATATAACAGCATACACTGAATTATTACATGCCCTCTAAATTTTAACCATGTAGAAGATGACAAGAAATGCGGGGGTACAGCTACATTTCCACTTTCAATATGAAAATGCTTTTGTTCATTATTAATACATTTCATTTACATAGCAGCCAAGTGATATTTTTAGGTTGTTCTCATATGTACCTTGGTTTGGTTTTTTTTCTTGTGTTCTTCTTGTCACTTATTGCATAGTTTATTTCATAGTTGAATTCTTTTTCATTTGAGGAGGCGAGGAAATAGGCAGAATACTGACATGATTTGCATAGAATTATATATTTTGGACTGAAGCTATAAAAAGCTGTAAACTGAGTCTAACACTCACCTATGAGAACATGTTCAGGACAGAAAAGAAGCCCAGTCTGTACTTCACACTGAGACCATGTGAAAAGAAATATTGCTTCAACTGTTCAGACCACTGGCAAAAATAAATGCAAACATCATGCACAGATTTTTTTTTTTCCAAGATATGTATTTGTCCCTCATTTTTCTAAGTCAATTGCAGTAGAATCAGTCATTTAAAAATCAATGTAAGAAAAACATTGTCATTATTTTCAGGATATGACATAGATGCTAAATGTGTTTTATTTTCTTTTTAATTAATTTTTTTTTCAATCCGTTATGCTAAATAAATATTGAGGACTGCAGTAAACCTTGTGACCCATGTGGCTCATGGCAGTGTTACCTCTGTCATCTTCCCTGCAAAGCAAGAGGGAAGAAAAAAAGCCCCCAAATTTGCTGAGCCACACATTTCAAGTTGTCGACAACCCCATCCACAAGAAAACAGAAGAAAATATATATGCACTCTGTCCTGTCAAAAGGCTTTCGCCTTATCTTGAGAGACTGTCAGGGCAGGAACATCATGGAATGGACAGGAGTCTATTAAATTAATAAGCTGCTGGATGGTGTCTGGAGAGTTATGATGCTCCATAAATCCAGTTTGATCATGGTGGACAAGGTTTAAATCTGCAGCCTTCTAATACACATCCAGGTCCTGGATTGGATTTGAAGTTTTGTGCTGGAGACACAGAGATAGTCCTGCAGCTTGTGAATTAAGATTTATCATTTTTTCATACTGTTTTTTTTTTTTTTTCTTTTTCTGCACTTCTTGACAAAAATGAAAACACCTTAGGGATTCTGGCAAACGTTACTGTTTGAAATGAAAGAGCTGTTGTCAAGGTGAAACCATGACCTAGAAGCCTAAAATCAAACCTTGGTCATTCTTTTCAGGCAGCTCCATTGGTGCTGAGTATAAAACGTCTGTATGGGAGGAAACAGGGCTGGATTCGTCTGCAGCCTGTTTTGTAGTGATTCCCGTCAAATGCTCCTACTGTGTATTTGCGATACAAGACAAACTAATGGTGTGCCATATAAAAGCAAAAGCTAAAAAAATGTAGAAATATATTCTTCTCCCATTCTAGGTGGTTCTGTGTATAACTGACAGGCCGGTGTGAGATTTCTGTGCCCCTTTCCTGTAAATCGATTAAGCCTGATGGTAATATTCAGGGAATACTGTTTCACAGCATTCAAGGACAACCTGTGTGACATGCAACCATGATGTCCATGTGGGCTTAGAGCTGGACCGCCTGGAACGCAATGTAAAAATTGTGTTGGCTGTGGTTTGTCTCTAGCTGCTCACAAGCAAGGCCATTATTATGGTACAACAGGTAGAATTCAAGTGGCTCTTGGCCACTTAATTGACCTGCAAACCAGTGATTTATCATTAGGTCCCCAAGTTCATACCTTGTAACTCTAGAGGCTCTGGCAGGTGATTGCTGCGCTGGCTTACACAGGCAATGGCACAGGCAGCAGCTCTCTCTTCTCGGATGCCCTGGACACATTTTGGATCCTGACTAATGTATTTATTGATGGTACTTAGGATCTGTGTTACTTTTAAAACCAATCTGTTCTCATTGTTAATTTAGGAGCTTGAAGAGATTTCTTGACATTAGAGAAGTATAAAAACAATGTGTATGTTAAGAGAAATGGATAGCTCCTGTTGCTATACCAAGGACACTGAGATTTGTTTTATGCTCAGGAAAATGGATTCAGAGCTGAAAGCAATTGAAAAAGCTCTTCTGGTGTGTAGGTTTCCTTAAACAGAAACTGGGATCAAGATGTAACCCTCAGTCACATCCATACATACATCTCCCTCCATTGTCTTCCAGAAATTACCTAAGAGCTGTAGCCAGAGACAGTGTGCGTCTGAATCTTGACCTCTCTATCGATCCTGGGGATCAATCTGTGTACTCTCTGATCCAAAGATCAACGTCAGCATTTCTCTCCTTCTCCCATGGCATTCCAGCACTGCTCCCTACTGCAGACAGAGGCTACAAGGAGCAGAACTTCACAGCAGGGCACCGTGGCACTGAGGCCAGCAGTGCAGACCACATCCGTTTCTCCTAATGCAATGGCAATTGCCCCCTGTTATTTGGAGCAGGTTATGAAGTGTGTGTAGTAAAATGAGGAGGAGGGAGAGTGGAGGTTAGGGAAAGAACTCCAGCATGGCGCAAGGTACAGGAGTCCTCGTTGCAGCCCCCCTTGCCAATGAGGCAGGATGCTCCCACCGCCTGCAGCTGCCCTTCTCCTCACCAGCGCTGGGGCGTCCCTCAGCCTTCCCACCGTTTTAGTCTTCTCTGAAGGGAACTGAAGAAAGCATGGACAAGTTGCAGTCTGCTTCGGTGTGTGTTTAATATTTAAGGAATGAACCCCTATTACAGCAGACAAGGAGAGAATTTAGCAGCTTTCTTAAAATGTAATTTCTCTTGGTGTTAGAAAAAAAAAAATAAGAAAAGCTGTTTCAGATTTGATTTTTTCTTTCTTGTTTCAGTTTCGTTCCATCAAGGCACGCGGGGCAACGTGACACTGACAAACAGAAACCCATGCTAGACTGTGCCCGAATTGTGATATTTGAAACAAATTGTGATGTTGAAGCAGATTTAGTAAAGATGTTCTGTGACTGAGTGGTGACGCACATGACTGAATCGGTTGGTGGTGTGCAGAACCAAGGTTTGTTGCTGGAGAAGAAATTGCCTGTTAAGATAATTTCCTATGATAATATCATAGCATACAAGCATATACAGGCATACATGCATATATATATTAAAAAAATAACTCAGGCCTCAGTCAGTGATTCACTCAAGCCACAGAAGGTTCTGAACTCTCTTCCTATAGCCACAAATACACATCTGCGTAGGTAACTCCAGCTATTCTGAGCAATTATACTATCACAGGTTAATAATTATTAGAGGAAATATTATTTGAAAAAGAGTTTAGAAGACAGAAAGACTAAGTCCTCGCTAACATTGTTAAGGTTTGAGAAAAGTGCTAGTATTAGGTTTGTAAATTACAGAATAATGCTGATTTTGCAATAAAGTGGTGAAAGTACACAGGGAAAAACATATTTTAGGGAGTGCAACCCAATGTAAAAAGAATACTGGCAAGTTAGATTGTATTAGAAGAGAGGTGTATTCAGACTTAATCAGGTGGATTTAGTAACCATTGTAACTTCTTATTTAAAAAATAGAAGTGTACAGTCAGATAATACATACTGGGCTCTATAATGTTATTTTCGTGAATCAAGAATTCTTGTTTGTAACAGTGGTGATATATAAACACACGCAAATTGCAAAATTGCTTTTACAATTGAATATATAAAAATAATGTAGTAGAAGTATATTGAACAGTAAGGACAGTGCACAAATTATTCAACATCTGAACAAATTAAAGACATTTTTGAGAAAACCAAGGACCAGTGGGTTAATGGGAATTGACTGATATGCCCTAACCTTCAACTCGGAAACTAAGACAAAGTATTGTGATTGGTTTGTTAGCTGAAACAAATGTTCAGATAGGAACGGAAGCATCTGAGACATAGGGGAGACCACTGTATTTGGCCAGCCAAAATATTTGCTGATATTATGAGATGGACGATTGAACTTAAAGTATGAGATGAAAAGGAACTGTTTTACACTAGGAAATGAGAGAGATGGCATCAAGTGATCACTATGCATCTTCTATTAATAAACTGTTCTTTTAAATGTGAACAGGCTTGCTTTTATGGTGGCTGCATGTGCATTTTAATGGATTTAAATTATGTGAGGTTTAAATGCATTTTCAAGTTACAATTAAATGAAAATTTAAAATAAGACTGACAGATTGCTAAGGCTAAGCCAGTTTTATGATTAAGGTTCAATTAAATTATATTTATCGTTGGAGCAAATGAAGTATAAAATCACAAACAATGATATTTTTCAGTGGCTTACTTTGGTGGAAAGTGTAGCCTGAAGTATGACTTCAAGACTTTTATCTTCCATTCCCTCCCAAAGGAGAAATTAATTAGGGCTAACCAAGTGTTGGCTATAGGTTCAGAACCCCATCTTGAGAGTCTTTCATGGACCAGTAGTCCAGGAGCAATTTACTAAGAAAGCTGTTTTGTGATGCAAAGTATTACGTATTTTATTTGGATATAACTAGCTAAGTTAGGGAAAAAGTTGAAATTTTAATAATGGTTTAAGGAATGAACCATGTTTGTTGCTTTCATGGAAGCCACTTTTGGCCCTTCGCACTGTCTCAGAAGGTCTGCTGAGATCAACTCTTTAAATACAGTTCTTCTCTTTCCATGTACTTTCTATGTAAATCCCTAAATGTCATAAGCTTTGCAGTGAGTCAAGGAGAGAATGCTGGTTTTGTACATGCAAGCTATTTCTCATTTACATCCACTGCACCGTAACGCGTGAGACATGACAATTTTCTGGCTTGCCACGATATGATCATCAGCTTTATGTAAGCGTGGTATGGCTCTGTCTTTCTGATACACTTCCTATAATTCGTTATTTATTTTCTCTTCATTTTGTCCTACAGAAATGTGTGTAAAAGGAACAACATTCTGAATTCTGTTTCTTTGATTTGGTCTTAATTTTATAATCTAGGACATTACATAACAAATGGATTAACTTTGGACATTAAGCAACTTGAATTTTTTTGACGATCCACAGCATCATAAAAATTGTTCTTTCCAAAATACCATTCCTCTCCTTTATAAAAATGCTCCTAAGTGACATTGAAGAGAAAAACTTAATTTCAGATCAATTACACCTAAAAAACCCCTTTAATGTATTCAGCTAGAAGACACCAAAAAAGTGATGAGCTGATGTATGACCTTCATCTCTTTCAGAACATATGTACGTATTCAGCGGTGAAGAATGATCCTAGTGTTAGCACTTGGATTTTTGTTGTGTGTTGCTAATTATTGCAAAGTCTAAACATGTGAACAGTTGAATACTTAAAGGTCTAATTGTACAGAAAGAATTCAGTTCCTGAGTCAGAGAAGCCTCCAAAAGCACCCATTGAGAAGTACTTTTCTTAACAAGAGCATTTTCTTGAACTGGGACTGTTTTAGGCTGTTAAGTTGGTCCACAGGAGATCTAAGAGTTGGTCCTTAAGCTGATAATATTGAAGGAAATCCTTAAGTTCAGGACTGCTATTTTTATGTGTCAGCCTTGTATGGCTATATCACATCCCTTGTGCTGTCTCTGGGACGTTAGTGTTCTAGAAGAATCAATAGGATCTGATTAGCTGAGGTTTCCTTAGAACACATTAGCTTGACAGTTTACCATTAATATCTGGCAGCATTCTTTATTTTAACTCAGTTTCTTTACCTTCTTTCTTTCAGGAGCTAAGTTGGGTCAATTTGCGTTTGCAATTGGCAATAGCCACTATTGCTAATAACGTTGGCTACTGGGGAAAAAGAAACAGCCTACAGTTTTTAACAGTAAATCAGAATCTAATTCTGTGTTTTGGAAGTGGTCCGATCAGATTTTAGCTGTATGCCATGAATCAAACACCTGATTTGTCAAACTGTGTCACTTTTACGTAGTAACAACTTGTCAGATGCTGGTAAAAGGTTGCCTGTGATTCATACTGCAATGAATTCGTTAGCTGTAGCCCCCCAAAATTAGCTAGTGGGCGCATATGCCCAGAAGAGCACGATAAACGAATGTGCATTGTTCCTTTTCTAATCACTTATTCTCATATAGCATTTCTGATAAAAATGGGTTAATATTTGTTAAGCTAAAGAGTCTTGTAGAATATTACTGTAAATTAAGGGCACAAAAAGAAGAAAAAAACTCTACCCTGAGGAAAAACAATTCAGTTTTACTTAGGAAACAATCTTGCTTTTCTTTGATATTGTTAGGGACAACTTAGAGTTTTAAACTCAATATTCTTGAAGGGTTACTATATTACTTTGCTTTATCCTGCCATAACTATTGTTTCTATGGAAAACAGACTTTTTCCATAGCACTGAACCAGTTAGACTATATCCTTAACATGGGGAACAGCTGTTAATATTTTGAGGTATTTAAAGTATTTTCAGTATATAGTATTCTGTTGGTGCATTGTCTTTTTTTTGCATCAGTCAGTTATCTTCATTGGCATCTACTGGCACAAAACTAGTGTAGTGGATTAAAGAGCCATCCCATAATTTTCTTCATTCATTGTTCTCATTTCTTTCCTCATTTTCCTGCTCTGCAGAACTTCATGTGCATAGAGGAAATGTCCAAAAATGGATGAACCAAGTCTCTGAGTAGTCCTTTCTAGAAGGTATACCATTTCAGCATTGTAAGTACCTAAAGATACTGAACTTTGCCCTCCAGAGCTGGAAAAAATAGTCACCAGACAGAGTAAGTCATCAGCAGGGACCTACAAGTCCCCTGTCACCCATTCATCGTAGGTCCTAAATATTGCATTACCAGCAGGGCTCTTTGGCAAATTAAAACACCAGAGAGAAGCCACGCGGGACTTTACGTAGAGATCAGGAGATGAAAAGGAACTGCTGGAAGTAATTGGGTCCCAACATTTTGATAATATTTGGGTTGCTTAATTACATTTGCCTTTGTTCCCTTTTGAAAATGGGATGCATCATTCTCTCTTTTTCAGAGCTTATCTAGCACTTAACTACACATAGCTGGACTAATAAATAAGCTTTGCAGAGCAATAGCATGCATATTGCATCTTCAGAATCTTTTTATATTATCAACTCAGAACATTTTTTACAAACTAAAGTAACAGTACACAAGAAAGAGAAAGTATTATGCAGCACTCTTCATGTCTGAGCAGCCCAAATAGTGAATACCTGATTTATAGCATTCGTGGCTGAAATGCAGGAAAATTTTTCTTGAGTGGAAGTGTTTTTGAAATGCTTTGTAACATGTACAGTAACAATATGCATCCTTTTAAGGCAGGAGGTAAGAAGCAAACATTTTAAGCCTTATTATTTAGGAAAGATTTGGATGCTCAGCACGTCTCTTTACATCTATCACTATAAAGAGTGAAGAGAATAAAGGATTATTTGGAAGTATATTGATGGATTGTTGAAATGTAACTACTCAGAGAGGCTTTTGATAACTCTTGTATATGCTTGGAGTTGGAGGTGCTGACATATAACACGGCTATATCTCATTAGGTTTATGTAAGAAAAATGGGAATTTTTCTGAATGTATTTCATGCCCTCTTTTTTCATTTTTCAGTATACATAGCTCTTCCTTTCGGAGATTTTGATATAAAATACTTTCTTATCCCATGGACAACTCACTCAGAGTTGCTTAGAATCTGAAATCTTTCCAATTTCTCCAGTTGGAGAGTTAATGTGAGCTCAGGTAGAAATAAATTGGAGGTAAACATGTCATCATTGTTTCATAAAGGGAAGAAAATACTACTTGAAATATTAGCAGCAAGTTTTGGTATTTCATTTACATCCCAGTGAGGTACAGCTCTGTATTTGGATCTTAATTCATACTTCCTCAGAAAGCAGTGACATTTGGATTTGAGAGGAGGTTGTAATTCTTGGCTTGACATCTTTTTTTTTCAGAATTGTACCCTTTCTTAATTCATATTTTGGTCCAATCCTAAGGCATTATGTAAATTTTTTAATTGGAGGAGATTGTGAATACCTGTTTCTCTTGGAGAAAAGAAAATGCATAAAGGCAACTGAACGAAGTGAACATAGTGTTATTCTAAATTGTCAGATTGTGCACAGGTCTCTAATACTTCTCAGGTTCTACTCTGCTGGTGATATAGTTTCAATACATGCACTAAGGAAAGTGCCAAGACCAGCTTTGACAGGGTTTTCTTTTTTTTTTCCTTTTTTTTTTTTTCCTTCTTCTCTTTCTCTTTTAATCCCTGTGGGGTTCTGTGATTTTTCATAGCTGGACTAAAGTTGTGTCAACGGGAGACTTGCACCATAAAGACTGAAATGTTAAAGAAAGCTACAAGGAACAGCTTTGAGGCAAGGTTTCAAGCTTTGTCATCACGCTTGAAGAATTTTCTGTTTAATGTACTGTAATGCAGTATTCAATGGGGACAAGTTTAATTGAGTTTTACACAACCCAGTTGGGAGTAGCGCTGCAAGGTAGGTGATGTCTAGGTTTTTAATCTTCCACTCCAGAGAGGCTTGTTGACGAAGTGGTTCTTTCTCTTTGTAAGAAAAAAGGGAAGCATGAGAAATGATACATCCGTGGATAAAACCAATTGGCAACCCCCAAAGGAATGAGGGCGATAAGGCGAATCCAGCACTTGTAAGAAATAAAAGAATCCAACTGTTCATTTAAATGAGAAACAACACATGTGATTGAGGAGGCAGGGAGGCTGGGCGCTGGAGTGGGGAGGAAGGGACTAACAAACAGAGCGGCTGGTGTCAGAGTTAGGCGTCCTGCACAAACAAGCTGGGGTTTGTTAGGTGTGTTACCGAAGAGATGGTTAACGACATGTGTTTTTAAAAGAAAAAGGAGAGCCAGGTGTTCCCTGTATCGGAGAACGTGGCTGAAGTGGCAGGAGGGAGGAAGCTGCTGTTAGGCAAGCCCTACTTAAAGAATCACTATTCCTTCCCCGAGGCCTAACAGCGTCTCTCTATCAAACAGCATAAAAATAGCACTGGACCCTGTCAAAGAGAAAATAATACCTTCTGTGTAAGCCTTAGTGTATTAAACTGTAGTCCTGTTCAAGTTACTTCTGCTAGAACTTAAGCAGCCAAAAGGATAAAAGTGTGCAGTCAATATACTGCCAAAGCATCTCCCCGCTTTGGCTCTGCATCCCTGCTAAAGCAAAAAATGTTTAGCTAGCCCTAAAAGCGCTGTCTGCTCTTCATTAGAAATTCCACTCTTGCCAATCGTGTACAAGTACGCGTTATAGCATGTTTCAATTTTCACCTGTAAAGCAATACTGATACTTACACTTGTTTTCTCTTAAGATATTGAAGAGATTTGACTGATGTGTGACAGAAACTGCTTGGTTGGTTGGTTGGTTGGTTGGTCGGTCATTTAATGCTCATGTTGGCGTTTTCATTCAGAGAGATTTTCCTCCTCTCTCTGTATCATCCGCTGGAGGAGCTGCTGTGTTGTGTGGTGATGGTTTTCAGGTTTTCTCTGCCATCTTGACATCAGATCTCTCATTTTGCTTCATCAGAATCAAGAGGACTTAACACATTGTCTTTTTTTTGTAAAATATCCTGAAGACCAAGGTTGGCATGAGCTTAAACAAGCAGTAGCTGGGGGGTGCATTGCTGCCAGGAGAGGTGCCCTCTAGGGAGCCTGTGGGGTGAGGACAGCAGCTGGCCAAGCCGCCCTTGCTCCCCTCTGTCCCGCTCCACCACCTCGCGTGGCCGACCACCCACCATGGCCACCAACGAGCCCCAGCAGCCAGTTTAGCCTCACGCCTTGTTAAAAATTTGCCTGCTTTTGCCCAGATCGGGTGTCTTTCACAGCCGGCCTAGGGGAGGGAAGGTGGCCGTGGCTGCCAGTCCAGCCTGCTTTTGGGAGGAGAGCGGGGGCGGGGGTCTCATAACAGCGTGGAAAGCCTCGGATACCAGCTATTGTGTGGGAGGGTTGAATTTCACCCGCAGAACACATACGGTGAGACAAATTGGAAATTGCAGCAGAATATGCAGAATTTGCACTGTGCTTCTTTCCAAGGTACCACCAGAATCCCTGTTAAATTTATAAATACCGTACACATGCAAAGTATAGAGCTGAGCAAATAATTCACAATGAATAATTTATCTGACAAATTTAGCCTTTTTTCTGCTCATGAAATATCCATGAACAGATCTGTGATTTGTAACTGCAACCTTTACAGTGCATTAGCATAGGGTTTTTTTTAATTTAATTTCCTTGTGTAGTTTGGTGTAAAAAAGTAATTCCCTGTTATTAATCATATTAGCATTTTAAATAGTCCAAAAATAGGCTTTGAAGTTCAGCCATCAACTAAGTGAAGGGACCAAAGGAGATAGGTGTTTTTACCTTGCTGCTGCTTGTGTTTGTCCAGAAACATTTTTTCCATAGGCTAAATTTATGAGAAGACATCACAGCAAATTTTATTTTTTCAGCCTCTCTGTTTGGTATAGAAAAATACAGCACTATCTCTTCTTTAGTGGGAGTGAATACTCTGAACAATAATGTCCAATGAAGCACAGCTTTCAGATTGGAAATGAGGTGGGAGGGCTCGGGAGGATGGGGCTGCACCCTCAACTTTTCTTAATAACAACGCACATTTTGAAAGATTTTGCAGTATACCTTTCTTGTAACACATAGGCTATATCCCCATTGTAGCCTGAAAGTGGCATCTCTTTGCATGGGCTGAAAGAATGGGGAGAAATGAGACTCATATTTCACAAGGCCTTAGCAAAATTTGAAGTACTATTTTCAGAATGATTGGTTGTGTTTAAATAAACATAAACTAAAAGCCTGGGGTTTTCTGAGGTAAACAATTTGAAAACATAGCATTAGCAGACATGCTTACCGAAGATTCTTAGATGATTTTTTTTTTTTCCCCAGTATCTGTTCATTTTTCTATTCTCATACTTCCTCTACAGTCAAACAAAATCATCACTATTTACTGTGGACTAAACTGTTAGGAGCTTAACCAGTTCCAGTTACGTTGTCAATTGAATTTTTTGCAGCTCTGTTAAAAATACAGTTAGGTATTTTTACTGTTGATAGCCTTTTAACTTGTTGAATTTCTCCCATGATTCCAGAATTTCCAGAATATTTTTTAGCATATCTAAAATTTTATCTTTATCTATGTTGCCTGTTTTCAGCTGAGACAGAGTTAATTTTCTTTCTAGTGGTTGCTGTGTTTTCAGATTTGGTATGAAGGGAATGTCAATAATGCATATTGTTTAAGTTGTTGCTAAGTGATGTTTATACTAGTCATGGACTTTTTTCAGCTTCCCATAGAAGCTAAGAAGGAGCATACACAGAACAATGGAATGGCCAGTGGAATATTCTGTACGATAGACGTCATGCTTGGTATATAAATGGGGGTTGGCTGGTGGGGGGGAGAATCCGCAATCTCTGCTCACGCTGGGTTGGGCAACCAATTCACCAGGCAGTGACAGTGACTTGTGTCTTATATATTCTTTTACCATTATTATTGTTGTTGTTATTTTCCTTTTCTGTTATTGTTCTATTAAACTGTCTTTATCTCAACCCATGAGTTTCTTTTTCCTTTTCCCCTCCTTTTCTCCCTCTTCTCCGTACCCTTCTTCAGGGGGGAAGAGGGGGTGAGCAAGAGGCTGTGTGGTCCTAGTTGCTGGCTGGGGTTAACTAGCGATAGGACAAGAGGAAACGGGTTGAAGTTGTGCCAGGGGAGGTTTAGGCTAGACATTAGGAAAAAATTTTTCACTGAAAGAGTTATCAAACATTGGAACAGGCTGCCCAGGGAGGTGGTTAAGTCACCATCCGTAGATGTGTTTAAAAGTAGTGTAGATGTGGTGCTTAGAGACACGGTTTAGTGGCAGATCTGGTAGAGTAGGGTCAATGGTTAGACTGGATGATCTTAAAGGTCTTTTCCAACCTAAACGATTCTATGATTAAACCACGACATATGTAAAGCTGTAACCTCAGAGATGATGTTTCAGAAATGGGCAGAAATATAGGAAAATTAAGTGGGGCTACTGTAACCAAAATAATGCATTTGTGCTTCATTTGACATATTTAAGGATAATATATGGCTTGTGAGGCTCTCACAGATTTGCTATATAGCTCTGCTCAGAGAACAGATTTAACAATAATACCTATCTGGTCAATAATCTGTTTATTGTCTGCATTCACAATTAAATCTGTAGGCTTTGCTGGGAAAAAAATTTACTCTCTTATTTCTGATGGTATGGCAGAATTCAACACAGCTAAGAAAGAGTCAATTGAATTTTACTCATATATATCCTCCTCAGAACACTTTAATAATTCCAAGCAGTTTTATATCAGTACAAACCTACTGAGGGCACTGAATGCCTTGAATGGCTGCCATTAAAAAAAAGACCTAATTTGGTCTTCAGAAACACCATACTCAGTGATGAGTGATATACAAAGAACCCAGTTTGACTTTCAGAGCCAAGATGAGTTTACAGAACTGTTATTTCTTATAAATGGATCCACTGCACATAGAAGTAATTGAGGTGTCATGAAAAGCCCAGCCTCTATTTATAATAGGCCACGACCACACATAATAAAAACAAATAATTCAATAATTCCTTTTTTGGTATTACATAATAACAAAAAAAAAATCTTTAGGACATTTGAAAACAAATCCCACAGCAATCAGCTGAACATTGTATGAAGAAAGAAGGAATTTTGGCATCTCTCCATTCTGAAGACATAAGACAGTTTTGTTTGGTTGTAAGAAAAATAGGCATAAGATACTCTACTTGTCTTCTTTACAAAGTTGTTTCAAGCAAAGAAAAACCCAAATGTTCTCAGTGAAGGAAGTATTCATACAATCCCCCAAAATGTTGATGTACGTAGATGAGAATATAAAAAAAGCAGATACTGCAGCAGGTCCTCTGGAATAATCGCAGGTGCCAAGATCCATCCATTCTCACATCCATCCAAATTCACTGAAATCAGTGCTCAAGCTGAATGGACATCTCTGAGCACATCTAGCCAAAGCCAGGTAAAGGAAAGCCTAAATTTTAAATTAAACAGCATCCTGGCTTGTATCATGAATAGTGTGGCCAGTAGGATTAGGGAAGTGACTGTCCCACTGAACTTGGCACTGGTGAGGCCGCACCTCGAATGCTGTGTTCAGTTTTGGGCCCCTCACTACAAGAAAGGCATTGAAGTGCTGGAGCACGTCCAAAGAAGGGCAACGAAGCTTGTGAAGGGTCTAGAGCACAAGTCTTGTGAGGAGTGGCTGAGGGAACGGGGGTTGTTTAGTCTGGAGAAAAGGAGGCTCAGGGGAGACCTTATCACTATCTCCAACTACCTGAAAGGAGGTTGTAGTGAGGTACGGGGGTCGGTCTCTTCTCCCAAGTAACAAACTATAAGACAAGAGGAAATGGCCTCAAGTTGCACCAAAATTCTTCACTGGTTATTAAGCACTTGAACAGTCTGCCCAGGGAAGTGGTTGAGTCACCATCTCTGGAGGTATTTAAAAGACATGTAGATGCAGCACTTAGGAACATGCTTCAGTGGTGGACTTGGTAGTGTTTCCAACCTAAATGATTCTATGATTCTATGATTCTTGACTACGTCAAGTCTCTCGATGTGATTCTGACCTCTATTCTTCCCACTATCCCATTTGTACATGTCTTAATTTTGCCATTTCACAGCTGAGACTGGAATAAAATCAGGGAACAAGGGACTTTCCGAGTACCACCATACTGGACATTTTTGTCCCTCTCACAGAAGTGTAAGTGCACTTGCATGTTTGTCTTCTAAGGAAAATAAACCAGAACATTACTCTCCAGGAAATCCTCATGCAGAAAACCAAAGCAATCTGTAGAGTACCTACCTATTTCCTTTGATTGCATTCAGGTAGAATATTTTGGTGAAGCATATATCTCCAGCCTTCGTACAGACATATAGACCAACACTTAACATGGATCTCAATCACAAATTTATTTTTTGAAGTAATAACAAGTCCCAGTAGTATTTTTAGGTTTTCACATGTAAATGGTTTGTATCCAGAGATGGCAGCCACGTCCACACCTGAAAACGCTGGGGTGGTTAGCTACTTGGTCTTTGACATGCTTGCCCTAGAAGGCGGTCTTCTGAATATCACATCTAGTGCTTGCTCGTGATGGAAAGGAAGAGACTGGTTCTGTACATCATGCTGTGGGTGGGACGCTTCAGGTTTTGTGACTTACTAGAGATGGAGCAATTAGAAGAGTGAAAAATGCAGGGATCGCTGAGTGGAGAAGTCACAGGTGATCCTGGGGAGAAAAATAAGTTTTCTGTTTAAACCTTGCGCTAGTGGGATGATGGTGTGATTTAGTAATGGGAGCTATTTCAAGTTATTTCAAGCCTGTGTTTCAATGGCAAATCACTGAATTTAAATTGATAACTCTCGAGAGGAGTACAAATGAGAGCTAAATACCTGTGCAGCTGCAAGAATTTTGTTTGATTGTTTTTTCTTTCTAAAAAATGACAATAAAATAATATATTGAGATAACATAATTGGTTAGGAATCAGCAGGGCTTAAATGCAATCAATTCTATAAAGGAGGAGCGTAGAAGCTGTTATAAACACATGAAAACATCACCCAGAAGCACAGACTGCAGAGATGAAAACATGCAGGGAAAGAATAAGAAAGTGAGAATTTATCTTTCTTTCACAGATGATAACATCAGCACACCTATTATTAATAACATAATATGTAATCATGAATATCTGTAAATTTCCTATAAATATATGATAGGCATTTGTTCTATCTTACATTATAATTAATTTCTGATATTGTCTTGGTGCAGATGGAAACAAGTTCTAAGAATAAACTCTCAAGGTTCATACTTGTAAATATTAACTCTGAAGTCTAATAACGAGCTCATCTATACAAGTTATTCATTATTTCACTTGCAATCAAGTAAAGATGAGAAAATAAAGGTAGTATTGTATTATAAAAAGAACAAACCTTGTAAGAAATTTTATTTTGGCATTGGAGAGTTTGGAGCTTTGTAATTGCTTTCTGGAAAAGCATTGTCTTATTTTTTTCCCATCCATCCAGTTTCTGAATTTTATACTGAAATTGCAAAATCCCATCATTTTCATATTTTTTATTGCATCACTACAAATGCGGCCTTAGGCTTTCCCACCATATATTTAGTTTTTGCCAAAACACATCAGTTTACAGCTGGTTTTGCTAAATTAAGAGAGCTTCATTTCCATTTAACCAGAATTTAGGAAAAAGAGTTCAAATGTGAGATCATTGAACAGCAATTTAGCCTCCTAAGTGATGGCTTAGTGTTTTGAGAAGAAATGAAATTAATTCTGTCAAGTGTGAATTATTTTTCAATTTTTATTTTTTTTTAAAGAGTGGTAAGTTTTCTATTGAAATAGAGAGTCATACATTCTTGGGGTACAGCCGAATTCTGTTAGCGAGATGTATTGGAATTGCTAAAGAATTGCAAGGAATGAATGACTCCCAGGAAATGAACAATGGAAAGTGTGGGTACGTTAACCAGTCCATTTTGTCTTCCTTTTGCCAAGGAAAAAAAAAAAAGGAAAAGCAAGCATGCAAGCAAGCATCATACTCTCTCTGATATTAAAATCTATGGGAATTTGATGAGATAAAAGAAATGTTAAATGAACATTCTTCCTCTAAACAGACATGTCTAGAAAGGCAATTTTAGTAGTACAGCAGTGTAGCATTTTGTTTTTTCTGCAATAAAGCCATCAGATCAATAAAAAATTATGTAGCAGATTATTATTACACTGTGCTCACCATAGCTCTAATCGTAAATAATACAGCAGTTATCCTGGTTATATTAATTATAATTAGAATGCAGATAATGCAGACGGTCTTTTATTACTAGAGCCAAATCAATTTTCCAGTGTTATTCAATGCAAGGTCACACAAAGTTGTTGAAGCTCTTAGACTTCTTATGAAATGACCTGCATATGTAAGAGAGGGTTTGGCTCAGCTGTGTAAGACACATTGACTGGGAAGTGCATTGAAATAATTACAGCCATGAACTCTTGCCTATAATGGCAGAATTTCATTTTATAAAGTAAGCATAGCTGTAATCCAGGCTCCTTTATGGTGGGAAGCCTCATAAATCTTTCAGAGAAGACCAAGTCTTTCTCTTATTTGTAAAGCAGAAATCAAAATGAATTAGTTTCAGTTGTTATTCTTTCCATCTGTACTGTTGTGTTAAATATACTGAATGTGTTCATGTTGTGTATTAATATGGGGAAAAAAATCAATAGAAGAACATAGTTAACGGAGAAATTTCGCTGCATTATTTTAACAGACTCTTTTAAAGTTCACCAGTTTAGGCTCTGGGGTTCTGGATCACTTAAAGCTTTTATCATCTTTTAGGATTGCACCGGCTTAGTGTATTTGTCTTCTGTCTCTCATGGCTTCAGTTTAACTCACACTCACAGAGGAACCGATACACTTAAAATGTGCCCGTCTGTCCTGTAACTGATGAGCAGATTAGTAGGACACTGCCAGATAATCATCTCTGAGATGCATTGGATTCATATGCGTAAATGACACACGGCAGAGGGAGGGAAAGATCGCGGAAAGCGTCTTCTAGTTTTGTGCTTTTCCGCTTTCTCTAAGCTTTTATACAGATGGCCATTAGATATGCTCTACGCCGGATTCTTGCAGTTTTGAATTCACTTTTCTTCTTTTTGTTCTATCTGTCATGTACCGAAGTGCTTCCAGAGAAACAAAGCAAACAACAGTAAACAGAGCAGAGGCTGCAAGTAGGAGCTAGTTAGTGAGAGGCACAATGCTAGGAGGAATGTAAAGAATAAAGGGTTTGTTGCTTGCTTGCTTACTTTGTTTTGTTTTGCTTTGTTACTCAGTAGAACAGATGCTATAGAAAAAAAAAAAAAAGGAATAGCCCTCCACAGAAAAAATGTGCATTTATTTGAAGATAGCGGTGATACTTATATCTTTAATATTCCTCTACAAACCGTGCTCTCAGGTGGGTTTGAAAATTTGCTTTTAAATCGGCAGGAATTTGGCGTGTGTATCAGAGCGTAGTGGTCCAGGCAATCTCCTACAAGCCCATGTGTGTTTAGTCTTACATCTGGCCTCTAAGTCATACCTTAAATCAGCAGCGTGATGGCATTTTAGAAAGGGTCTCTGATCACTTTTTGCTTTTTAGCTTGTCATAAATTCTATTATCAGCAGTACCTGTGCTTGAGGAATCCAGTCATTTGAATCAAAATGCTTCCTTCTGACAATAACCAAGGAAAGAGACAAAGCCATTTGGCAAGCAAATGAATCTTAAGTACACACACTGGAAATGTTTATACTTTGTTCTAGATAAATGTAGCCTGCGTTTTGATAGTATATCACAGTTCGGCTTATAGAATGTGAGCAGGGTTTATGTGCGAAAGACAATGTAAGAGAAATAGAGGAAAGGGTGTTAGGGAAAATTTGGTTTAAATGGACTTTGAGGCTTTACTCAAATATTGGAGATTTGCACTTTCAAACCAAATTATTCCTAATTAAAAAAAAAAAAAAAGAAATGCTCTTCAGAGATATTTCCATGACATGTATGATTTTATACCTATGATACTTCTCATGGATATCTCAGTTCTGTGTGAATTGATTTAATCTTATCTAGAGATAAGTTGATCTCTCTGAGCCCCTCATGCCTCTTTATTTTGGTGGCAGTAATTTAATCAGGATTTCCCATAAGCCTCCCATTCTCTACAAACACATTGCTGGGTTTGGTTGGTTGGTTTTGTGTTTTAATTATAATAATGTAGTAGTACTTACAGGTTCAGGGCATCACGTCCTAAGGTTGAGGTGTAAGACAGAACAAGGAAACATTGGGGCAAAATTGATTTTAGTTTATCAATTTTACTGAAGTTACTGCTCCATTTTACCCATTAAAAGAGCCCCGCATCCTTTTCCTCCTTTTCTTCAAAGTTGGTTGTTTTTATACAAAGGAAGAAAACTCACACTTTTGAAAAGTTCGTGTTAAAACCAGGCAGTACAAAGTTACACTATATGATTGCTTGGTGTACAACTTTTTCTTTTCTTTGCTTAAAAAATTCTGAAGCTCATGGTATATATTCTTGTGAGGGCTTTTTTTTTAAGGCACTCTATCTCAGAGGTAGCATGTGTATCAGGGGAGGCAGGGATTGCTATGGTAAGTACCCCTGCTTCAAATAATAGGATTTGGGAATTATTTTCAGTCCAAAACATAAGCGAAAAAAAATGTCTAAAAGTGACCTTGTCGTCTGAATTAACTTCCATGAGATTCCACTTTAAAATGATATGCCCAGTATTATCATTTTACTGCCAAAAACTGGGAACACTTCCAAATTTTGACTTACAAATTATTGTACTTCCAACTGAAAAAAAAGGAAGCTTTTTGAAGTACTTCTTTTTGTTGAATACTGTAATAGATGGCTCTGTAAAATCCTGCGTAAATGGCCAAGACCGCAAGTTCGAGCTGCCCCCAAGGCAGTCTTATCTTACACACAGGCTTTTAGAAGATTTTTGTTTTGTTCTTGAATGTGTGTAGTTTATGTGTTTCATCAGAAGATGCCTGGTTTTTTGCCTGACTCTACACCCCCATGTCAATACCACTCAGGTTCACAAGGGGAGTTAGCCGCAGGATTTGTGCTGCGCTGAAGAAGAAAGATTATCTTTCCTGTAGCGGGGGGGGCGGGGGGGGAAGCGCATTGTGCACGTCTCTAAAGTAAAGACTGCGGGAAAAATGAAGAGGGCATAACTTTTTAATATACAATAGCATTCCTAAGTTAATATAGCATGCTGGAATTTAGTGGAACATTTTATTATTCGGCGATCATTTTTCTTTACATCTCGTAAATAAAATGTTGCTCATCTTAACGGGCATTCATCAGCAGCAGGGTAGGTTTCCAATCAGCTACACAAACCGCTGCTCTAAGTGCACTTGATAGTGTCTCCAGAAAAATAGCTTTAGAAAATATCCTTCCTACCGTACGTACCCTCATGTGAGGATTACCTGCAATGATACGATACATCCTCATACAGTCAGGCGGCCTCGTGTGCCTCTGATCTATGCTGGCTTTCACTGCCACCGTTTCCGAAATGGCCTTTCTGCCTCCCGATCACAACATGAAGCAAAAAAGTACCATCTGGACACTGCATGCTAAAAAGTCAAAGATCTGTATGCTATATTATGCCCAAAAGGACATTTTCTTGTCAGTTAAGCTGCCATGTACTTTAGTCTGTCACTGATAACTAACAAAATTACAGTATGGTAATTTTAATTGGAAGCTATCCATTTTTATCCCTCAGGTTTTTCTTTTATTCCCTGTGGCAATCTTCTTTTGCAGCAGGCTCCTTCGCTGCAGTGCGGGCACGGGCAGAGCCCGGTGGGAAGGCAGATGTGCCTGGGCACCGCAGCGTCCAGCTGCCAGGGTGCTGTGCTGCCACCGCTGCCCAGGAGTTTGGCGGAGCCATCGATCCAAGCTTAGCACCGCCTGTCCTTTTTGTAATTCCTTAATTCTGCTGCTTTTTCACTCACCTGGAGTCCCACAAAGCCATTTGACAATTAAGGTTATAGAAGGAAAGAGGCGGTCCCCCCAACTCTGCTGGAGGCTGGAAAGATGCTGCCACAGGGCAGGGGAGGAGGCGTAACAGGGTCAGATGGAGAAGGTGAACCTCCCCCTGTTTGAAAGCTGTAAGTAAGAATATTTAGGGCATCAGTGTTGTCCCTACTGGGGAGGCAGAGAGAGAGTGAGAGCCTCTCTCCTGAAATAAGAACAGCACCAGGGACTGCAGGCGTACAGAGGAGGGGGCAGCTTGCTTTTAGAGGGCAAAAAACAGGGTAAGGACAGGAAAGTGGAAAAAAAGGAAAAGGAACAAAACGCATGGGATCTGAGAGACTGTACCTTCATTTTAATGTATACATAAAGATTGATGTTGTTTTGCTTATATTTATTTGTCTGTTTGTTATCTGAGTGGTGCACAGTGCAGGGAATTTTACTGTTTTTTCCTTTTATCTGGATGACTCAGAAAAGTAAAAAATGCAGCTTATGATGTTGGCTTATGGCCTGGAAGAGTAGAAAGGGGTGCAAGCCAAACTCCCAGTCACCTGAATCTCCTCGTGGAGGAGAATCAGGTATACACTACGCACTTGGAAATAAATTCGGTGTATGGACACCCCAAAAGAGAATAAATCTGCCTATGGACTTTGATACACAAATAGTACTTCAGCATCTCCTTTAAGACAATTTGGGTCTCCGCAGCATTAGTGCCAGATTAAAAACACAACATACATATTTTCCAAGTTATAATTTTGTGGAGCTGAACCTAAAGTGCCATTGTCCAGTTTCACAGCACCTTAGGTCAGAAGTGTTATAGTCCAGTACCGAAAGCTAATTGGTGCGATACCAGCTGGATTTCGATAGAGCTTTTAATGAAAAGATATATATACACATTCTAAATTTAAGGGATTGACAGTTGTTACCACCTTAAGAATTATCTTTAAATATACCAAAACCAGAAAATGTGAAAACAAGCATCATTATCACTTCAGTCTAAAAATGGGGCTGGAATTGTGACTGAGAAAACAGGATGGGAAAAAGAGAATGACATGGAATCTAAGTGCCCTATAGACTGGGCACAAAAGTTCTCATCCTGTATTTTCATTGGCTTATGTCAGAGGCCTTTTTCCTTAACAGAAGTTAAATGAAATGCTTTGTCTGAACACCAGAAAAAATAAAAAATGAAAAAATACAAAATAAGCAAGGTCAAAATTCATCTGCCCAATGTGCGGCTAAATTTATGAAAACAAGTTATTTGTAGTTATAGTTTTATATTATAGTTTTATAGTTTAGCCAGGTTCAGTTATTTTTGTTGCTCCAAATAAAAGATGAAATAATACAAAACAAGGCATTTGATCATGTTCTTTAATAGGAGAATGCTAATGGTGGGTCCAATTCAGTGTTCTGAATCTGGATCCTCATTTGTGCTGTGTAAAGTAGCAGTTTTCAAAAGCAGCAGAAAGTGCTGCCTGAGAAGGATTCAGACAATGCATCAGCTGAGAAAAATCCATACACAGAAGTGGAAACTCTGCAACGTTTTTCTCCTGAAGGACCCCAGCTGCATTTCCCTGCAGAGGAGGCAAGTCTTTTAAGCTGTAACGTTGATCATCAGCATCCCACGCGGATCCCTGGCAGGGCAGCTTTCATATGGTTACGCTGGCAGTGTTTCCTTTCTTAGCTGCTGCCTCAAGAAGCCTTGCTGAGGAGACAGAGGCGATGAAAAGGTTAATGGGAAGCCCTTATAAATCTGCAGAGATTGTCTCTGTCTGTATCATTAGAATCTCTTACACATATCAAAATGATAGCCTACACCTGAGGAAAAAACAGATTTTTGGAGTTTTATGTAGTCTTTATGACAGCAAATCAGCATGGTTCTCATTCCCAGCTCGGCACTGGTGGGCTTTCAGTGAGGTGGTGCTGAAGTGCCTGGGGTACCTGGGCAGGAGCGTGGTACCTCCGTGCCCTGGTGCCACTGCCAGCCAGAGCATCCACTGCTGTGGTGCATGGAGAGGTCGCGTGGCCTTTCCCAAACTACCTTCCATAGGACGAAGACTGTTTTGGATTGCAAAAGATCCAATTCTTACTTTTGGGCTAAGTCTTCAAAAAAGCACATCCGACCAGCAAATCAGTGCAGATATTCCTGGTGTGGTGGCTCCCATGCCACCTGGCTAATCCTTGGGCACACTCCATTGTCGAGTGTCTCCAGCCTGAATCACTAAAGGCTGTCTTCCAGTCTCTCTCTCCAGGCATCCTCTGCCCCAAAAGAAGGAGACATTTTATCACAAGAGATATTTTCCCAACAAACTTAAAAAAGCCATATTTGATTTTTTTTTCCTAACAATGCCTTGCTATCTATGTTTATTTTAGCCTAGTCACACTCCTGTTACAACTTTTTTATCAGACCTTGAAAACTGAGTAGAAAAGTAGATTACTGCCTTTTCCTTCCACTTTTGGAAAGCTGGAATCCAATCTAACTCGAAACATAAAATATACTTTTGTTACCACAAGATTGCAGCAGAGGTTAGTAGCAATGTACATTTTATAGTATATTTTCTCTGAAGGGAGAGTTCATACTACAGCTATTCAAACCATATAGTGTGTGGATTCAGGACAAAAATGAATTTAGTTTCCATTTTTCCCTTCGTCAGAGATGAACACTAAATGCAAAGTTCAGATTCAGATAACAGTTTTTCCAGGTCTGAATCTAGTATTTTGGGCTGGTGTTTTTACAACTCACAGGGATAAACCCCACAATAATTGAAAAGTCCATGTTTCATTACATGTAGGAAGTATAAATGAGCATATATTTTCTTGGGAGGTGGGAGTCTTAACTCTATGATAGTAGTAATAGTACTTGTAATAGTACAGTAAATTTATGATAGCTTCATTTAATTAGTCTAGCTAACTTAGCTTTAGTGACTTACAGGCTGAATCACAAAAATGTGAAACCATTATTTAGATATTTGTTGATTGTAATTGTTAAACGTGGTAATATTGTCCTGGAAGTCTATGTAGGAGTTCTGTATTTGTACAGTGATTTCACCTTAAAGCAGGACTAAATGTTTGGTATTTTGTCACCTCATCTGTAGATTAGATATAGACTTTGTTCATAGGATGCTTGTATTTTTCAGTGTGTTTTTCCACACAATTTTATTTAGATTTGCAGGAAAAATATTTAAAATTTAGGTGTTTTTAAAGTCTTGTATCTTTTTTCATAACTGTTTCTGCTGCTGTTTTAACAGCCACATGTTGCAATGAGGACACGACTGGAAAAAAACCAGAGGAGCTGAATGCAGACAGACAACATGCTTAAGCTAGCAGAGAGTATTTAGTCAACGTAGTATATACATTGATTTCAGCACGCCAGCAGCAACCAAATTTATACTTATATTGGAAGGGGAAGGGAGATTTAGGTTTGAAAGAAGAAGAGGTAGCTCTGTGGGTGCTGATGGAGGGTGTATCAGAAGTCTGAGGGGCACTGCAGAAAGCAAAGCCGTAGGTTTTTGAAAATGTAAGTGTGAGTTGGAGGCTTGGCTTATGTATCAGGAAGATGGAGTGGACCTCGTGGTAATGAGTGAAAGAGGAAGAAAATATTCCATGGAAGTGAGGACAAAGATTGTGTTTCATCCAATAGAAGAGGGAAACCAGCAGAGACAGGTAAAGACAGGCATCACACGGCCAAGGCAATGGAAAGGAAATATTGTTTGGTAACAGCATTCTGACTAGAAAGGAGCACTGTAAGGTTTTTGCAATTAACAGTGTGATCTCAGTTGTGTGGATGGATAGGAAAGGCTGTGCTTTTGAAAGGTTAAACAAGAAGGGTAGAAGTAGTCTTAAGTGAGATCTGGAGGGAGATTAAGAGCTGTTTTATCCAGGCTGCACTTGAACTGGGGATCTGGGCATCAGAGAAGAAAGGCTAGCTGAGCTTTGGTAGGGAGCAGAGTGGTGTATTTGTCATTTAATTAGTCTAAGATTCCTATATCCCAATACAATCTTACCCAAGTCAGAAGACAGAAAGCAGTAGGGTGTTCATCAGACATGCTGCTGTAGAGACAGTGTTGAAAGCGAATCTGGGAACAGATAGACTGAGAAGGATAAATGAGAAATGGCTACAGTCTTTTTAGAGATGGAAAGTGCATTCCAGAAGTAGCTACAGAGGGGAAGGAATGAAGGAGAAAATTGCAAATCATAAAACCAAGTTGGGCATGGGATAAAACAGGTCTGGGTTAGATGACATGATTTCTTCTCTGAGGCAAAGTACTTGTTGCTTTCTAAAGTACTACTCTTCATTTTGCAGCAGCAATCCTTTCTTCCTCCATGACTGCAAACAAAACAAAGCCCTTAAACATATAGTTTAAAATTCTATCCATAAGGCTGTAAAAACCTTAGGGCAGGAATAGTGTTATTTGTATTTGCACATTTATTTGTATGGCACCACACACAGAATTATTACTAAATAAATGGTTGCCATGAGTAATTAGTTGATCTCTGTCTTTAAATGTTCGTTAGACATACAGATAAAATGAAGATGCTATCTCAGTCCATTGTTAATAGTCTTAAGCTTTCTTTTACTCGTTTTTTTCCTACTTCTTTTATATATCCATCTTCCTTTCACTATGCTGCTGCAGGAAATTGTCATTACTTTTATCTCCATATAATGGCATTTTTTTCTCTTGGGAGGAGAAGAAAATTTAGTTTCTCACCCTTGGAACTTCAAGTAAACAACAACAAAAAAAAATTCTTGCCAGGAAGATACAGGTGTGGAGTATGGTTCTTCCCCTGAAACAGGAAGGGAAAAATAAAAAGATTGCAAAGACCGCTGAGTCTTTCAGCACTTTCTTTCAAAGGCATTTCTGGTGTCCTCTTACCAAAGGAGAAAAATTGACTGAGAATATTAAGAGAGAAAGGGAAGGTGGTGCAAGTGATAATAAATTACTCAAAATCAACATAGTCACAAAAGATTTCACAGAGCAGTGCTTAAAAAAAGAATTAAGGAGTAGGAATTCTAATGCAGGCAGTTATATTTTTGGAACTGTAATGTCGAACAAATAGTTCATTTTACTAGAGGAATGAATGGATTCAGCTTTACAGCATCATATGAGCATTCTGACTTTCAAAAACCCTCTACTTATGTACTTGAAATCAGTTTGGGACAAGGAAAGTGACGCTCTGGAACAAGTTATGGTCTGCATCATTAGAGGTATCTAAGGCGAGAAAGACTAGATGAATTAGTTTCTAGATGAATTAAAGTACTGTTGATTCTGTCTTGAGACAAGACAGAACAGATGATCTCTTTTACAGCTACACACTTCCAGAATTTGAAGGAGCAGAAGAGATAGCATTTAGAAGATAATGTCAAACACTTAACTGATCAAACAAACACTACTGTACGCACCTCTCAGGGCTTATGATCGGTTGCGGTATCAGAGATGACAGGGTACCCTTTGCAAAAATTCACTCCATGGTCTGGAATACTACAACGTGTTGGAAAACAGTGACCCACTTGCACCAAATGTAATGCTGTAAAATTCTTTCAGAACTAGATGCAGGAAATCAAAATTCAAATGTTTTTGATACAAAGGCAATAGTAAGAGAAGTATATGGATAGATAAAGCAGTTTAAAGCAGAATCATCCCCATTTCTGATTTAAATACGAGTGCCTTCTCTTGTAGTCTTTTTTGAAACAGCCTATCAGGTCTAACAGTAGATCTACTAGCAAAAATGCTAGCCAGTAGATCTAGTAGCATTTCTTCAAGGATAAACTATTACACTAAAGGTTAAAAAATAGAGCGCATTTTCTAGATGCAATTGAAAAGGGAAAGAACTGGTACAAAAAAATCTCTGTAGGATAAAAACAGTCTTTGAAATTATGTAAAAGCTGGCTCTGTCCCTCATTAGTCTATTCTGTTCTTTCTTGTTCAGCTCCAAAATAAAATATTACCAGACTAAGAAAGGTATTCTGTATTTATTATTAATTTCTATTCTTTACTACAATGTGCATCCTACAAAACTGTTAAATCTAGAGTAAGAGACAAAGGCTCCCAAGTTAACCACATAATGCCTTTGATCAATGGATTGTTTTCAGGGAAATGGCTGAGTTCAAATATACTAATGTCACAAGAATGCTGGCTTTTACACATAAAGTGACCTCACATATGCAGGGCAGGTTAAATGAGCCGTCATGGGGGTTCTTGATCAGCGTGCTGGCACTTCTCTAGAATGTGGCCAACGCAAGTGAACTGGGAGCTATTGTAAAATAATTGCTGTGGGATATACCAATAGTCAGCAGCAGCTCTTCACCCTAGCTGCTTCTGTACATGATGCTTCTGTGGAGATAATGAGGAAAAAGAAGTTGGAAATTTTCAAGGCATAAAAAGAGCTATCTCCATGCATTCCAATCTACCACTTTTTGCCTTTCTCCCCTCTTTGAGAAAGATTTTTTTGCTTTTACAAATGAATAAGAAGAGAAGATTGTACTGAGCTGTGAATTGCCTTTTTCCGTCTTTCTAGTTAAAACACGGCACGGAGAGATGCGAGTACAATTATTAGTGCTGGAGATTGTGCATGTCTTTCGAAATGAAGGACATTTGCCAAAAATCTGTCAAACTATAAATGACCTGGGTCTTGCTCAAGAACCCCTCTATTAAAAGTAGTGACCCACTAACCTCATTTTTCCAGAAAGACTGTTGGGCAGTTATGGCAGAACAGTCTGAGAGATTTATAAAATTTTTAATTTCTTTGAGGGTCAGACAGTAAGATTTCAGATGCAGAAGTAATAGAAAATCACCAGTAATTTAAGCAGGAGGTACTGTTGCCAAATGAACTGTGTATATTTAGACAGCTTTGTGAATGTTCAGCTCTTCCGATTCTTGACTACGTTCAGGAACTGCTTAAGATGTGCTTTTACTCTGGTGTTTCTTTTGTCTGGGTCCTCCAACACGTCGTACAGTCTACTGGGAAAGAAAGCCTTTTTCTTCATTTTGTAAAAGTGAGATTATACACAGATTATTGGACATTTGGTCTTGGTACTTGAGAACAATTTTCCTTTTAATAGAAGCCAAATATTGCTGTAGTTGTTGCCTTACAAATGTTCATAATAATAATCATTATCAATCTGTTTTCTGTTGCAATAAAATCCCTAAATTGAGCCAGGATCTCAATTTGCAGTAATGCTAAACTCAGAAATGGTAGAGGCTTTCCTGCCATTTTGAAAAGAGGATGAGAGAGAACAAATTAATCATAGAATCGTGGATGCTGGAAACATATTAAAACATCTAGCCAGTCTCTTTGCCATTCGTGTGCTTTTTATTGTACATCCTGCAGTATTCTGACAGTCTGGTTTTCAAAAGCTGTAGTCTTAAAAGTGATAGGTTACCATTACTTTCTCTTAAGAGTGTATGAGAATCTCACTGATAAAGAGGATTTCAGAAGTTTAGGAAATGACTGCTACTGCAGCAGTGAGGAACTAACAGTTCCAAATATATATAGGAATGCAAAGAGATTTTTTTTTCCAATGATTTTTTGTGCTGAGTCTCCATCTGAGATGTCTGTGCATATGTCAGTTTATCTATGTCTGTTTTAGAGCTGGAATACGTTTGCACTCCTTTAATAATCACCTCCTTACTTTCTGTACAATTTTAAAATTACATCTGGCTAGAGGATTAAGCATGTATTATTGGTAAGGTAGTCTTGAAATTCGTTTGTGCATTGCTCTCTAAAGTGCCACGTTTAGCTTTTAACAAGCTCGGGAATATTGTTTTTTTCGCCGTATGATGTGTTAGTTGCTTAGCTAATTCTGCGCTTAAAGACGTGTGCGTTCTCTGGGCTTTCATGTGGGGGGAGGAAAGTGTCCTCCTTATGTGAGAATGCTGCCACAGCAGCTGAGATATCACTTAACACTGGAGGCTCTCCAGGGCCTGAATGTGCCGCACGTATTTGCAATGTATTTTGCTATTAGTATGACCAACGTTTATACACAGCACTAATTCTGAGAATAAAGTAAGTGCTAAAACTCAGATTCAGATGCTCTAAATGGCAGCATCTTTATTGCTCTACACTAGGAGGGAATAAGCAAATAGTTCTGCAGTGGGCAAAGGAGACGGATGTAGCGCCCTAACCCCAAAGGCAAATTCCTTTCCACCCCATCTGCCATCTCAAATGCCAAGTCCTAGAAATGCCACTGTTTCCAAAGTAGCAGACATTAACCATGTGTGTGAATCTTAGTCATTAGTAAAAAATATTAAAAAAAAAAAAAAAAAAGCCTTTGTTTGGCTTTCGTGAATTGCCAGAGCAAAGAAAAAGGCCAAAGCTGGACGTGAACTGTCACCCTGCCTCTAACTGATATGTTTCCTAATTTCTGTAGTGGAATATAGAGAACGGCTTTCAGTGAGATAGGCATTTCATTTCATTCATCTACTGCAGACAATAAAGGTATTTGCCAGAGGTAAGGTGTAAGGCTGGATTCTGGTCTAGTTTGTTGTGGGACTTGCAGACCCCATATCGTGGTACCCAGCTGAAAGGGAATTGCAAAGAACTTGGATATTGTGGAACAAAATGTAAGTTCACAGTAAGTAACAGTGGGTAACAGATGCTGTCTGCAGACTCCCGGAGCTGAGAGTAGGCAAAGAAAACATGTACCTGGCTGGTGGTGCCTCGGTCTTCCACTGAAGGAGCGCGGTTACCATAAGCGCCTCTCCTCCTCCGCCGCCTCCCCTCTCCCTTCCTCCTCCTCTTCCTACCCACCAGCACAGGTTTTGAGAAGGCTCTCCTGTTGCTGCTTCTCCCACCAGTAAGTGGCAGAAGAAATTATATATCATTAAGTGCAGAAGTAGGTACAGCTTAGGAATCCGAGCATCGGGGAAGATTTGTGCTGCCCTTTCCTTGCCAAAATTCTCCAATTCCCCCTCCCCGGTTAGCTGCTTTCAGACATTTGTGTTTCTTTTTGTCTAGGCAGGCTGTGTATTCAGCAGAGTGACTCAGAGCACAGCATCCCTTTGAACTGTGCTCCTGCTCTGGGGAACTCTTTTTTGGTTTTTGTTTCTTTAATTATTTTTTTTTAAGTGATAAGGAAATATGTGCTACTTGCAAGTTGCTCCTTTTGGCAAACACGGGATAGCCCTTTTTAGTATGGATTCTGCTCCATATGTGATCATTCCCTTTTTGCCAAACTTCCTTAGATGTGCACCAAATTGCAGAAAGATGAATACCAACTTTGCATAATTTGAACAAGAAAGCCTTGCAGTGCTACTTTTCCATTTAATTTACAGGGGGAAAAAAAATTATGAGATACGTAGGACATAAGTAAGGGCAGAATAGAGCCCTTAATCTTAATTATGCATTCTGCAGTATTATAAATGACTAAAGATTACTTCCAATGTTTGGTATAATCTTACAGTGTGCAGATGTGGTTCTCTTTGGTATATGCCATCTTTACTGAACTCACAATTTCCATAATGCTGTCACATTCTGCATGGGAAGCAGATTTACAGATAGGTAATCCATGTAAGGTATTTTAAAGACAGCTTATTAAAGGATTGAGGCCTGCTGTTAAATTACATATGCTTTCAATTGCTATGAGGAGCAAACAGTATCAAGAAGTACAATAATTTAGCTACAGCTGGAGAAAGGCCTATTTAAAGTTTTGATGACAGATCCTTTAAACTTTTCCTTTAAGTTCTTTTCTGCTTTATATCTTCTCCTGCGTGGTACGGTATTTTCCTTTATACAATGTAATTTCACCAGCAGGTCGACTGTATACACGCTAAGAAACTGAAATGCATTCCTAAACTGATAGATAGAGTTTACAAAATGACTGTGGGCGCCGGGCTCCACGCTTGATGGCATTATCTAAACACCTGACAGCGAGGATGGAGTCTTTGCAGTTTAGCATTGCTAATTATTAATGGCTCAAATTGTGTTGGGCACTGTTGCCGTGCCGCTTTCCCCGCCGCCGCCGCCGCCGTGAGCTCTGCTGCTCTGCCGCATTGTGCGCCGGGCGGGATGTTGTTGAGCATATTGGCTAGTGCCCCCATCTGTTTCTGAAACACAAGGCAATGTGTCACTTACGTGCTGTCTGCTCCTGTTACCCTTTACAGAAGGAGGTACAAGAGATTGCGTTTCCAAATAGATAAGCTCCTTCCCCTCTCTTTAACCGGAATCAGAAGGCGATGACCATCGTTTAGAGCCATTCCTTAATTCCGGGGGCTGGGGAGGGGGGGAATGTTTGGGTTTTTTTCCCTAAAGTAACAAAATAAATGAGACTATAGTGATGATATTTGGAGCTAACTTTAAGTGTCGCACGGTACGATACAAAAAGGGGCACATTATACAGACGTGAGACTACAAAGCCCGAGAAGGAATGTGTTAAGCAATCATTTTATAACGATGAGTCTGGCCATGCGTTTGCATGTGAACATCATTACAATCTGAGAAAGAGAAAATGTTATTATGCCATGTATCTTTGAGCCATTATTGGAATTAGGTTACAAAGCTTCGGCTGCAAGGTTATTTGAATCGACTGCTTGTTGTTAATTTCATGCTTTCTATTTAGTATTTTTTTCTTATTAGTTATGAACTAGTACACTATGAAAAGGAAATAATTTTTTAAAATGTGTCTATAACCTCCCACCCCAGGCATAAGTATATTTTTTAATCATATATATTTAAAAATCACAGTAGATTGTGGGAAAAGCTCTAAAGCTCTGGAAAGACAAAATAGTAAAATAGTAAGAAAAAAAAAAGCCCCTGAGAAAAAGCCTCTGAGAGTTAAAATACAAGCTTTTTAAACTCATGTTTGTTTTTTCTTTAACATTGCTATGTAACCTAATGTAGCAGAAACATGAACAATACTGAATCTAAATTTGGCAAAAAAAATGTTTTCCTGCAAAGGACGATCTGAACATCTTTCCACATAAATATGTTGTGGCTTGGGGTTTTTTTTCATTTTTGCTTTTTTAATAAATGAAAGATGGTATTTTTATTTTGAAATATTTATAGTGTAAATTACCCACATGGTATTTCCATCCTCTTCTAATAAATCTGTTTTTACATAAGTTGTAGAGGTTAATGGATAGATTTTGAATTGCATTAGATTTCTGTAATAAATGGATATGTAAGACAAGACCTTATTAAGTAGATTTTTGTCTGTGAAATCTGTTTTCTTCAAATAATTTCAGAAGCCAAAAATGCAAAATACAAACTTTGCTTAATCATGAATTTTCAAACATATGTATCTATAAACATTAGTATATTTTAATTACAGAAAATTACTTTGTAACCAATCAGTAGCAAAGTTCTGTAGAGTATCTGAAACTATTCTTTTTATTCCACTATTTAAACTGGAACGTACTTCTCATAAGGGGAAAATGCTATTGATAGCTCTAAATATGAACTTTGAATTAATATAATGTCAATATTATCAAATATTGATATATCAACCTTAGACTGCAAATGTATTATCAAATCACAAATAATTAAAGTAGTTAAAAATTAAACTGAAGAATTAAAAGATGATGCTTAAATTAAACAAAATATCTCAGTAGAAAATATTTCTAACAGGCTGCGTAGATCTCATTGCAGTGTTTCTGCTGTTGCCATGTCTTAATGTGGTTTTTTGTTTATGGGAAAAATTGTTTAAGACAGCAAGAATCTCGGGTCTTCTCTTTTTTATGAAGGTCAAACTAAATTCAGAATTATAACTGAAAAATGAAATGTAAATACCTAGATCTTTGATAACAAAGTAATTAAAATGTATGGTTTTGCCTACTGTGTATAATAAGGGCTTATATTTGATCAACCATAAAAGTTATTTAATCATTTTAACCTTGGAATACTACCCCACAAAAAACTACTTAATGGAAGTTAGCTGAGAAGCATTAGAGTATCACAACATCAAGAAGGCTGAGCGAGAGGGCACTGAAAATTCAAGCACAGCTTATTTCTGCCATAATACTATAGCAGGTTGCATGGCAACCAGTGGCTGTGGATTTTGAAGTTACTTTATCCTTATTCAATGAGCAAAGACTTAGCCTGTATTTATTTTGGTAATTTCTAGAATTAATCAGGTATTTAAGGCCCACTGTAGCATAAACTTGCTATGATTTTGCGATCGGCAAATGAGTGTTTACAAGTGTGGTTGGGAGAACATCTGGAAGAAGAGGAGAGCCGGACTGTTCCTCCTGATGTTGCAGGCAGTAGGTATTAGACACGCACTCGGATCAGCAGCCAGTTTTGAGCAAGATTGTGGCTTGCAAGCACATCCCTATGATTTAGGTTAGTCATTTTAGGTGGACCCTGGAGTTTTCAAAAAACCTGTCATATTTCATTTTAATGTTTCTATTAAAGAGCAACGCTAAGAGAATTTTAACATTTTTCAGCCGAGTAAAACCTGTAATCATAAGCCAGAGTCACAAGGACAAGTAGCATGGCACCCTTGTGTGCATGTATTACTTCGGAGAATATGTTAATATACAAGTCTCAAAAAATGTTTAAAAGTATTATTTAATTTCCATTACTGCTTTAACATGTAAAGGCATCTCTTTCAGTATCCTGTTGTTTAATATGTCTAGGATTTGGCCAAGTTTCTAAATATCCACAGACCTTACTGAAACTGGAGTAAATTAAGAATGCTCAGAATTACACAGGCACAAAATGCACATCATAATACTTGTAATGAATGAGGGGTGTGAACTGGTGGCTCATTTAACGAGTGCTTTTTAGAAATGCATTTTTCTGGAGTATATGAAAAATCTGTAGGATATTTCCAGGTTTGAGAAGCAGTATATATTCTTGTAGTGAAAAACACTATCATAATGCTTACACATATAGGGGTAGGATTATGATACAAGTGTTCTCTTCATGTGTTTCAGATCCTAACTTTTTAACTTTTATGCAAAGTACACATTGAATGAACATTATCACATACCCAGCATGAAAGGCATCATTAAATCAGGACAGGCTTTCACAACCCTGACTTACATCGTGCACCCCACCAGCCTAGCTTTAAAGAACCTTTTTTCACACGTTCATTAACTTAGTGGATTTACGTGAGAGCTGTATCATTCTTTTTTAAAACATATTTCCAAAAGTGACATTGGATCAAGTCCAAAAACCCCAGTAAGAAGGCCACAGTGCTCCTTAGGTGGAAGTGGGCCCCCAGCCAGTCGAGCGTTGCTGACTTTGGGAATGCTGTGACTCCAGGACAGGGCACCGAAACACACAGTTGTACGACTGCCTACGTCTAGTGCAGGTCATGCCTTTTCTGACAGGCTTCCTCATTACTCACCTACTGCTTACGTCCACAAAAAACACATCCATAGCATCCATGTTCCCCAATTGACTGGGCGTGTGCTGGCCATTCCTAACTTAATAGGACAGAAGTTGGTTCAGTTAAAATTAGAGCTGAAATGGGTAGTGAATGAGCTGCCATTTTTTGCATAGGTAGCCTGGAGGTTATAGCATGTTTGTGTGCGGCAGCAGGAGGGCGTCCATGGATGTCTGCTTTCAAGCAAAGTGTGGCAATTTAGGTTTTGCTATGCTTGACGGCACATAAGAAAGTCCCTAATGATCTTCTCAATGAAATTAAGTGATCATTCTTTGCAGTGAAGGTACAGTGAAGTTATTTTAAAAATGCATGATTTACTTTGTCAAAATCTCCACTAGCAAACAAGTACTTCTGGGAGCTGTGAATGCTGTTAAAAATATATATATTATAGCCTTAGTGATGACAGTTAAAAAGTTATTACAACCAAAATACTTTATGTCAACAATAAGCTACTGCAATTTAAGAAAAATGAAACATTTTCCCCTGAGCCAGTTGTGTTTTCTTTGAACATAACGGGAAATAAAACTGTTAAACATTTTGGATTGGAACTGTTGGTTCCGTCTGAATATTTGTGTTTCATACTTTCCAGAAATTAGGGAATTTTAGTGACCTCATTTCTGGTCACTGTTTTTAAAATGGAAAACTTAATACTAAAAAGCAGTAGTATCAGGGAAGTCATCTGCAGTTCCACAGAGTTTTGTATTAATAATGAAACTAAGACATCTGTACGGAGCAAGGAATTGTGGCAATAAGGGGCTCCTGGGTTTTCTAGCTTCTGTCCTGTCTGAAAAGAAAGCTGTCCCGTGCCATTGTCTCCTCTCTATCTTTTTCCGGGGAGGTACATTAAATCATACCAGTCTGAGCAATCAAGCACAATGTAGCTACCACTTGTCAGCTGGACAATTATAATTTATCCTTCCTTAGGCATTAGGTAAAATGTATTAACATAAACCTCAAATGCTGTTCCAGTACAAACACAGGAAGGGAATCCAAGAGCTGGCCTGAGTGTTGGTGCAGAGGAAGCAAGAACTCTGCATCTTCTGGTCCTTTCTTCATTTATGCAAGCGATGGCTGCAGCAGAAGGTAATAAAACTGGTGGTGATCAAAAGTGCTGGTGTAGCTGACCTGCAGCCTTGGTGTAGCTACGCTGCGGACAAAATGGTAGAAATCGTTTTATTAGAAATGTGGATGGATGAATTTTAAATAGGGCTTTGAATCAGTTGTCGTTACTGCTTTTATTTCTGTATGTATTTTAGGCTTAGTGGCTACACGAGAGGACAGAGTTGTAGAAGTTCTGAATTGCCCTTGACATTGGCCCTCCATGTGCTGTGGAGATGGGCAATCCAATTACAACACTTAACAGGGTACCTGTGCCTCGGTTTTTTTAAAACAGAGAAAATTGAACAGTCAGTGATGCGCCGGGCCGGAAATGACTGTCCGAGTAAACTGCAAATACTTATGAATGAGGAGTAATAGATTTGCCAGGGCTATGGCTTCAAGAACTGGGAAAAAGGAACAATGTTAAGATGTCAGAAAGGAATCAAGGCACGGGGCTTGTTTCCACTGAAACCCTAGGCAGCCACGAAAACATGAAGGTAATTCTTTAAACTTCAGAGTCCACAAATAAGAGTCTGGGAGCAGACTTGGTCAGGAGTAGACTTGTAGCAACATTTCTCCCTAAATAATTTGCACTCTCTGCAAAGAAAGCAGTCATATATATTTATAATACTGGAACCTGGGATTAAAATTTAAAGCCTATAGTGAAACTCCCATTTGCAGAACAGAGCTTTATCAATTGCCTCTTCTCTTTCTGACAGCAATGGCTGCTTTTGCAGAGCAGCCTTCCACGTGTCCTATCCCTTTGCATCACAAACACACCGGACACAAATGTGTTAGCTACCTTTTTGCCACACTCTCCAAGTAAATTTTCAGGAAATTGTCCAGTTTCAAAAATTCTACTAATTATTGAGTATTCATTTAAAGTTTTAAAACTCAAAAATATGGCTATTCGGGCAAAATGTCAGTGGTGAGCAGATCTTTTATCAGTTAAGTGCATACCTCCTCTCAAAAATAGCCGTAGAACCAAAAATATAAATGTTTTTCTTCCTTCACATTTTTCTCTTCCAGGGTTGCCTGTATTGACTGTATCAGAGCACACAGGCGCTAGCAGTACAAGTGTAAATTGTCATCTAAGTCTTTTTCTCCTGCCTAACACTGGGAAAGGTTATGTCCTGAAATAACACATTTTAGCAAATGATGAGCCCTGTAAGACAGGACCAGGGCTGGAAGGATTGCAGGCAAAATGTGCTCATAGCTAGAAAGAGAGTCACACAGATTGAGGAGTAAACCCCAACGCTTCCTGTCCATGAGAGTTTTTATATTGACACCTTTGAGATTATAAAGAACAATTTTGCAGCCAAATGCTCTGTTGATTTGAATTCCTGGAAAATCCACCGATTTGTGGAAGGTTAATATAAACATCACAGTTTCTTCTTGGTTTTAAGGCTCTGAACTGCAGTAAGGTACATTGAGCGCCCTTTCCAGTGTGCCTTGTATTTTGTCTTATATGGCTCTGGCTGCTCTAACGTCTGTGTAGCTCAGTGTTTCTGCTGTATCTGTCTTCACAGCAACCCTGTGCAACGTGGGGTGTACTGCACGATTTTACACTTGAAGTATTGCGATCCAGAGAAAATAAAGATGAGAAATGTAAAGGTGTTTTAACCCTGTAGAGTCAGGTATGTTCCTAACAGAAACCTCAAGGGTTTCTAGCAGCCCAGCTATTACAAATGTGCACAAAAGGTGGGAACTTGCTGTTTGTGAAAATTCAGCCCAGCACTGAGGGGTCTGGGATTTGAAAATCTGACCCAGCACAATTTGGGCAATATCAAGCAAGGTAACAGCAGCACAGAAGGGAATTGATCCATTTCTCTGAAAACGTTGGCTTGTACGTAATCCTTAGAATATCTTTCTTTTTTTTTTTTTTCATTTTTTTCTCTTTTTTTTTTTCCCATTTAGGATATGTGGTAAATATATTCTGACATCTTAGGAAGTAATTTTTGCTTTGATTTCTTCCTGCTTAACTTTCAGTGTGAATCATTCGACACGTATTCTAATTCCACTGGATCAAGTATGACTTCTCATTCGTTTCATAGGTATATCGCTGCTCTGAAAACAATAAAGCTATACAAGAGTAAAAGGGAGATGCCAGAGGGAGGGTTAAGTTCTTTAAATTATAAAGTAAATTGGCAACGGTTGCACACTGAGACACATCACAGTCCCCATGTACTAATTGGATGGCACTTAAAAAAATATGAGAAAAGCATGTGAAACTCCAGGTCTTCCAGTTTAAGCATCATCCTAGTTTTATACTGATATCAATGACCACAGGTTCGGTAGGGTTTTTTTTTCTTTTTCCCCCCACTGTGGTGAAAGTAAGATGCCCAAAGGGAAGCAGAATTAATTAAAGTTTCTGATGAATATTGGACCACTACTGGCATTTGCCTCAGGATCAACAGGTAGGTTCTTAACTTTGTGAGGGAAAACATTATTGAAGAAGGTTGCATTCCTTGTGCAGATCAAGTTGTGCTTTTAAAAAATAAAAGAAGTCAGCTGGTGGTCTTGCTTTTAATTATCGAGGCTGTGAGAATTCGAATGACATATTTGCCTCATTTACTTAGAAGATATTCTTGTATTTATTAAATCATTTGAAGAACATCTGTAACACTTTGATAAGATTTTCTTTCTCATCACAAGAAGCAGGCTGCATTTCAATACCAGGAAGTACTAGTATTACGAAGTGTTTCCTAGTCCATTTACAGGAGAACAGTAATACGTAGAAACGAAATTCACCAGAAATAAGAAATGTTCCATTTCTTAACAATATTGGGTATAGGTGGTAGTATAGCATGGGATTAAAGGAGCCATTCACAATTATAAATGATTATTTAGCCTTTCCCTCTATCACTGCTAGATTACAAGCTACTTCTTTCTTACCATTTTTTTGCCCAGGATTTACCTCACAAAAGCAAAAGCCTGTATTGTCTTCTGCAGAAACAGTCCAGTTTAGATGCCAAGGAAGAAAGAGCATTTTTAACACCAGCTGTTAAATGACAAAAAAAACCCCCAAAAAATCCGGCTGCTGTAGTGATGCAGTCTTCCTGTACTGTTCATGGGTCAAATAAAAATATTTTAACATGAATAGCAACAGCCTATGTACTTTAGATCACACAAAATTCATTTTTAAACAACTTGAAATTTCATCTCATTGAAGCTTTAAGGCTTTTCGGTGTTGTGAGCACCTTATTTAGGCGTAGAGGGCAGAGGTCCAGTGTCTCCGACTGTTTTTATATGTGACTGAGGTTTAAAAATCAAAGTTCATGGGAACCATACAAAATCACAGAGTCCATAATATCGGACAGAGCAGAGTGACCCTGTGTACACTTCACTGTAGAAAGTCCAAAAGTTAAACTGGAATTTCTGATGAGTTTTTACATGAATTCTGCTTTTTAAAATTCCGAATACCAGGGCAAATTTCACATTAAAAGGTTGAATCATACATGACATGATATTCTGCTGGAAAATGCACATGTGGCATAATAATTTTATCTGGAATTTAGTTATTCAAATATGTGTGAGCATGTGCAAAATTGTATATGGATATACATATGCATACATATGTGTATATGTGCATGCAAGTATCAATATTGTCTCTGTGTGTACATAAAAACTTACTTAGTTACCTGTAGTTGTATGTTCACAGGTATAAGTACCTGCATATACCTCTGGTCTTTCTCGCTTCAAAAAGCATATTAATTACATAAATAATATTTCTCTCTGTTTCAGAGATAATTTTAAGAAACTTTACTGTGAAGTACTAAGTACCTTAACTCCTCCTCAATTTTAGTCAGTGGTTTGTCTCTCTTGTGAATTGCTGAAAATATATATATGGCTGAATGTATTTTTTCTTCATATTAACATTTTATCTTAAAAAAATACCAAACAAACTAGCATGTTTACTGTAAAGGAGGTAATATAGTGTGATTTTTTTTCAGCCCTTTGTTACGCTTTTTCAGATTTGATCATCAGATCATCATCAGATCATCATCTGATTGATGTCTGATTACTTCACCAGTTAAATACTACTAGCCCAACAGCTGAAACCAAATTACCTAAGAAGTAAAAAGATTGTATTAACATTATTTCTCTAAAGGTTACACAAGAAAGCAACTAAACCCCTGTATTCCGTACAGAGAAGAGGCAGGGCCAGTGTGTCATTGCCGGACAAAAGGCACTGCTAGATAGTCCATCTCCATAAAACACCATTTCAAGGGCTACTTGCATCTATGGGTAATCCATGGGATACCAGTGAATACTCATACATTCAATATTTCATTTCTCTGATTTTTAACTCAGCAATGTCCGACCCACATTATTATTGCGGGGATTTTTTCATTTGCACAATTCTCAGTTCTTTCTGTATTTCATCCTCTCCTGAAGAAGGTATTGATTTTCATCTTTTGCTTTTTTATGTATTTATTTGTGCTATTTCATCGTCCATCGGCACTACTTGTGAATCAAGAACCTGCTGTGCTAGGCATCATATCAGTACCTGCTCTAGATGTACCAATTTCTGTTCAGTCTTTCTCAGTCACCTCACCCAAGTTTGCTGTATTTCTTGCCATCTGAACACTGGGCTATAACCTGACAATTTTCTCCTTTAAATTTCTTTTTGCTTCTTTTTCTCTCATATGTCTATCTTCTAATCTATCCAATTCTTATATCAAAAAGTGTCACATCCCACAGTACTCTAAAAACATATCCCTTCTCATAAATCTTCACAATAACTTTCTCTGTCCTTCCATGTGCTACACAAGCTGCTGCTCCTCACTAACAGCACTCTGTAACTCTTGTCCTCATTTTCCCTCGATGCCTCAGTCCATTTTGGTTTTTCACCTTTTCACTTGTAATGTCTTCTTACAACAGTCTACTGTGTTCATACACCAAAGTTTTACTTCTCCCTCTTCAAAGCAGTTCATAAAATAAATGATTCCCTAAAGCATGCCAATGGGAACACTTTGTGGCTTTTCTTTTTGACTGTTAGCTGCTACAGCCTTCAGACTGCAAATTTATTGCAGGGTGGGTTTCTTTTCCCTTCCATTTTGGTTTAACAATCTAAATGCTATCAATTGTTAGGCAATTACAATACCATGTAGCAATTCAATAAACAATATGTGAATGGAAAATATAATATTCACTTCTGGGGAACCCTGTGCTGCTCCTGTAACTTAAACCTCCGTATACCATCCAGTCACAATTTTCCATGGGCAGGAGGAATGTGCATACCAACTACAAGAGGTTTCTGTGGCTCTGAATCCACAGCTGAACACACAATAGCTCATACTGATTTTGTATAGGTTGTTTTACGTAGTATTGTAGTCTTATTAGAGCATTACAGAATCTGACTCCCATCAGTCACATGCTTGTT